>PYAF01003877.1:4754782-4811340 GCA_007407185.1 Glycine tomentella
ACCAATTCATTAAAGCATTAAAGCATTTCACATTACCTACCAAATGTACTACATGGTTTACACAATATGGTTTACACATACCAATTCATTAAAGCATTTCAGTTCATTCATGCAAAAAATTCCTCAGCCTGACTCACTCTTCACATTTAAAAAAATCAAAAATTAACCCAAATACCCATACGGATTGGCAATCCGTATGTTTCATACGGATTGGCAATCCGTAAGCCTTACGGATTGGAAATCCGTAAGCTTTACGGATTGGCAATCCGTACGAAGCATCCGGATTGGCAATCCGTAAGGCATATGGATTGGCAATCCGTAAGCCTTACGGATTGGCAATCCGTATGAATCTTACGGATTGGCAATCCGTAAGCCTTACGGATTGGCAATCCGTATGAATCTCACGGATTGGCAATCCGTATGAAGCATAAGGATTGGCAATCTGTAAGACTTACGGATTGGCAATCCGTATGAATCATACGGATTGCCAATCCGTAAGGCTTACGGTTTGCCAATCCATATGCCTTACGGATTGTCAATCCGTATGCTTCGTACGGATTGCCAATCCGTAAGATTCATACGGATTGCCAATCCGTAAGGCTTACGGATTGCTAATCCATATGCCTTACGGATTGCCAATCCGTATGCTACGTACGGATTGCCAATCCGTAATCTTCATACGGATTGCCAATCCGTAAGGCTTACCATTGCATTCAACCTTACGGATCCATCATCCGTGCAATCCAATGGATACGGATTGCCTATCCGTAAACATGCAGCAGAAAACATCCTATTCCTACTTACGGATCCCTAATCCGTGCATTCCACAGGCTAGGGATTATCAATCCGTAAGGTTGCAGGCCAAAATTAAATGCCAAAACTGACTTACCTCAAAGCGCCGGAAAACAGAAAAGTCGTCGCCGACAGCCACCGTCCGCAGCTGGAGAGACCACACTCCCAACTTGGAATCACCAAAATCGCCGGAAGCCCAGAGGAGAAGGAGAAGAAGCGCCTTCGAATGAATTTCAAAAGACTGGTGTATAAGAAATTCACCAATTGCTTTTGTTTTATTATTTTAAGTAGGGCTATTTCTGGTATTTCACATTTTCCTGCTGGGTGTATAAGCATATTGACTGGTGTAGGAAGCAAATGCCTCGATTTGATAGCACGAGCAAACTTCTCCCCAGCAAAAGCCTGATTGCGAAACACCTGTTTATTATGAGCCAACCAAATACAAATAATATGCATTCCTCGAACTCCTATTCCTGCATGGAATGCTAGATTGAAGGTTATGATCTAGTCACGCCAACATGTCCATCTCAAAGAAGCCATGTTGGATACGAGGGAGGATCAAATACCACACACCACCTTCACATTGACACATTGACACAATCACGAATGATGTGCAACACAATAATTAAGATAATTAATTTCAAGGCACGATCAATCAATTGTAAAGAGTAAAAAAAAAAAAAATTATAGCTTTCAATCCACACTACCATTTTTTGGTCAAATGATTATTTATTATTATACAACAAGTTTGACTTTTAGAGCCCTTGTTTTTTTTTTTTTTCATGCCTAAATAAAGTACTATGCATAATAGTCGTTATTCTTGTTTTCAGAAAAATTGGCGTACAAATAAACAATAAAATTGGTGTACAAAAGTGAGATACCTGTCACTTGACTCAGTTTTAACAATAAAAAGAACAAATAAAGTACACCACGCATAATAGTTTTTCAAAATGTAGTCTATTAATTAATTCAAGATAAATGTCATGGAAAAAGAGGAATTAAATGTCATGACATGAAATAGCAAACATTATTTTGATAAATGTTTAAGCAATTTTTTTTCTTTAATAGATTAAAGTTGAAAATTTATATGCATCCAAAAATTCACAGCAGTCAATTAAATAAAGACATTTACAAAAAATGAACCGTTTGACTATTTGAGAGACAATCTTGACCGTCTTTATTTTAAGCCAAATTCAAAATATAGTCATGTTTATATATTATTACTATTTTTTTTTCTTCAGTATCAATTGATTATATTTATCGGAAATGATAATTTGCACAAAAACTGTTTTCGTCCAGTTAGCAAGAACGTGTATTTTTTTTTTTGACGAAACGAACGTGTATTTTATTAAAGAAATCATTTATAGATTTTTAATTGGTAATCTAATAATTACTTCAAAAAAATGACAACCATGTATTTTGATGCGTCTGTTAAATCTCTCATGCTATATAGCACTGCTCTATATTTATTTATTTCCATTTGTGCCTAGCCTTTTCGATTTGCTCACTTTTTAGATTTCACTTAATCAACACAATTATTAATTTGTTATGGAGTTTCTCTTTATACCATTTGAGATTCTCTTGTTCACCATTGACCTATTTTAAAATAAATTAACACTCCATTATATTTAATTTTGAGACACTTAAAGTATATTTGATAAATATTTGTAATTAGTTTCTTGTTTATTATTAGTTGGAAAATTCATTTTACCAAACATTAGTAATATTTGAAGTTAATAAACTTTTTTAAATAATTTGTAACAGTAAAATCCTTCATTGTTTTAAAAACACCATTACTTCGTATAATCTTATAAGGAGATTGTTCTAAACGTTATGAAAGCAAGATCCAGGAGTTTCTCAAGGTGTCGTGTCGCTGTGGAAGGCACTTAACAAACAGAGACACATTGGATCATGGCTGAGCGTCACATTCAGAAATCATACTGGCTTCGAGGCAATGATGCTCGATTCCAAAGCCAACAAAGAAGAGAGACCTGAGGTAATCACTACTTTTCCTCATTTTCTTTTCTCCTAATGATTACATTTCATCTCTTCTCATACCTGCTTTCCCTATTACCTCCATAATTGCTTGCTGTGGACTTCATTCACACTGCAATCAACAAGGTCTTGCACTTTTTCTTTTATCATTCTTTGAATTTATCTACATACGCTTTTGTTTTTCCCTTCCCTTGATGCTTCAGGTTCAAAAATTAGCTGAAAGGATGCTCAGATGGTTAAAAGATGCTGGATATATATTCTTTAGAGAATCTTGTTTCCACCAATCTGGAGATTCAAAGAGAGAATACAACCCTACTCACTACAGGTAACCCAGATTTTACACAAAGGTTTGTTCTTTAAAGTGTAGTTACAATCTTACATCACTCCCTTAGTTTGTGCCAGAAAATTGTTTGAGCTGGACATCAACTTAGGGCTCAGTTGGAGTGTATGATTTCTATTTTATGGAGATGGAACCTTTTTTTGATGGAGATGGAACCTTTAGATTCAATAAAGTATCTTCAAAGCATTATTGAACTCATTTAATAGATGCACTTCCCTATTGCAAGCAAAAATTTCTTTGACCCTTTATGCTGCAGTTTTCTGATTTTTTCCATTGTGTTCTATGTATACACGACATTGATGAAGAGCTATCTGTATTTCAGAGCAAACAACTCCTTTAAAACACTGGTTTTGATGACTTTGATCTGTCAACCCCTTTTTTTCATGCAGGTATTTAAAGAGTGCCATATGAGTGATGATACTGGGAATTCCTTTGAGCTTTCTCTTGTGGGATGTAAATGCATTGGAGCTTATGTTCGAAATAAGAAGAACCAAAACCAGGTAATAGAATTGGATTTCCATTTCTTGTGAGTGTTATCGCTCATTTCTGCTTACCCATTTGACAGACAATATCTGTGCACAATAATAACTTTGTTGCACAGACTTGTTGGATATGGCAGATAGTTAGGTCACAAGATGATAGGGGTTTCCAGCGCTTCTTGGATAGAGTTGAATACAGCCACAAGAGTTTTTTTTTTTTTTTGATCGGCCAAAGTTAGTTGTTAAATGTTAGTGTTTTTGTTAGTGGAGGGATTCGAACCCACAACCTCTCCCTCCTTCCCTTCTTCAAACTTTTCACACAATCACCCAACCAACCTTATACCTTGCTACGCCTTCATATTTTCCTTTCTTTCCTCATACCTTGCTATCATAGAGATCTCTCATTTTTCTTAAATCTGACTTGGTATCATAGAGATCTTTCCTATTTCTTAAAATTGACATTGTACTAATGTCTTCCTTGACTGTCCACAAGAGTGATCTCTTATCATTTACTCACTATACATTACTGGCTGACTTGCTATTTAGTGATTTGCTCAATGACTACAAGGTCTTAATAAGTTATGATTGGTAGTATTGATTTTTTATTTGTGAGATATGCATGTGTGTGCAATTAAGAGATTGGTCAATATTTCCTACCTTTTCAGTCTGAATATGTAGTTTTTGTCACTGATTCTGGTGTTTGGGACAGCTTAACCATTTTATTTAGTTTTAACTTTGGACTATTTCATAAACTTGTGCAATGCGGCATTTCATCATTCTTCTTAACTTAATATAATTTGTATTTAATTTAAGTTTTTATAGAAATATGTAATTATACACTTTTATTTATATGTTAAAATTTTTTCTCCAAGGGCAAGTTTTGACACAGCGATAAAGTTGTGTCTTGGTGACTTGTGGGTCATGAGTTCAAATCCGGAAATAGCCTCTTTGCATATGCAAGGTAAGGCAAGATCCAACACTGTTCTTGATCACTTAATATTGTTCTAATTATGATAATATCTTATTCTTAGACTGCTTAATATATTATACTTGGGGAAATTTTTTTTCTTGAAGAATCTATTGTCCTGGTCAGAATCGTGAAGGTTAGTTGCTGTGTGTTTACCGTAGTTGTCTGTATGTTTCTAACCTTTGATGTTCTGCTCAGTGCTTGGGCAGAAACAACAAAGGAATTTGTGACAAAACTGGGACTAAAGCCTGCTCAGAAAGTTCTGGATGTTGGGGGAGGTGATTTCTACATGGCTGAAAATTTTGATGTTGAGGTTGTTGGCATTGACCTCTCCATAAATATGATTTCTCTTGCTATTGAATGTGCTATTGGACTGAACTTTTACGCTGTTGAATTTGATTGTGCAGATTGCTATAAAAAAAACATATCCCGAGAATACATTTGATGTAATATACCCTCGGGACACCATGTTGCATGTCAAACACATCAAAGTAAGGAACTATGCTTCTTTTTTCTGGTTTAAATTGTTAGTTTTAGTAGTGTCATGCTTTATAGTATTGATAGGATAGTAGGTGTATGCCACTGAAAGTATATAGGTTAGTTGTTTAAAGTACCATGAAATGCATTATATTAAATGTGATATGCTGATGAGAAACCAACATTACTATGGATCAATACAGGATAAGCCAACATTATTCAGATCATTTTACAAGTGGTTGAAGCCCGAGGAAAAATTCTAATTACAGATTATTGCAAAAGTACTGAAAATCCATCTTTACAATTTTTTACATTAAAAAAGGAGGATATTATCTCCATGACATTAAATCGTATAGGCAGGTATGGTTGCCTGTGCTATTAGCGATATCATCTGGCTTCTCTTTCTTCTGCTTGACAATTTCCTTGTGTTCTAAATCATCTACAGATGCTTGAGGATGCTAGGTTTGATGATGTCATTGCTGAGGATCAAACTGATCAGGTGTGTCTGTCCTTATGATATGATATACTTTGCTTAGTATCTGCATTTTTAGTTGTGGCTCTAGAGTACTAATAACCTCAATACTTGTGTGGTTTAGTTTGTGAAACGCTACAGCAGGAGTTAGATGCCCTTGAGAACAAGAAGGACGATTTTATTCGTGAGTTCAGCAAGGTGGGTTTCGTACTTTCTCATTATGATTTTAAGATAGTTTTGTGATAAGTATTTTATGGCATTCATTTCTCTGTTAAAATCATTCACGGCTGGATTCATTGCTTTCAGGAAGACTACAATGAGATTGTGGAAAGATGGAAGGCAAAGCGTACCAGGGTGCATCTAGAGAGCAGCTGTGGGGCTTGTTCATTGCCATGAAAAATTGACATGCTGTATTGCTATCATATGCCTTGTTCTTGCTAGATGTAGTTCCTCTGTATCCGGAATAATTAATTATCTGTGTCTGTTTTGTTGGTTTAAAATTCATAGCTTTCGAATTAGAATGATGATCTGCGGAGAGGAGAATGCTCTTCGATTTGAATAACAATGGTAACTTGGCATTGGCTTCCTTGCTAAAAAATAATATCAACGTCTTGGTTTTTGGTTTGAATATTTGCCATAACAATTTGGACTTTGAGAAGAAAACACTTGGCCCCCTCATTTTTTTTTTCCTCCCCCTCGTTAGAAAACTAATTATTGGTTCGCTACATTATGGAATAAGGAGAAAAAATGCAGAAATTATTGGTTCGTTAGAAAACTAATTTCGCTACAGTATTGGATAAAGAATGAAAAAGAAAAAAAGAAAATTCAAGTAAAAAAGAAGTATTATTGAAATAGAATGGAATATGGAGAAAAAATGCAGAAATTTCTTAATGCTTGTTTAAAAAAGAAAAGCAAAATCCATAAAATAATTTATTGGTTCGCTACATTATGAATGGTTAATCCGTTCTGCTAAACTCATTTCTTATTGGTTTATCAATCAATATAAATACATACGCCCACAGCACAGTAATCCTCAATAAATACTCTTTCATTTGCATCCCGAAACCCTAATCGAAAATGAGTAAGAGAAAGAGAAGGGGGGAGCGGGAAGGTTACGACTTTATGCCAATACGAGATTTTTGTAAATCTATTCATTCATTTCATTTCACTGGCAATGATGATTAAAAGGCCGAACTTATGGCTGCCATTTACCTCCATGGTACTTGGTAGTAGATTGATGACCTTTTTCCGTGGAAGTGTTTTCTGAGCCAGTGTCATTCCCTATTTCATTTCTCTGTTTTTTTTACTTCAAGTTATTAGCATGTAATAATTGATGTAACACATCACCAAATCGCCATGCCTGTTAATATTTTTGAGGAATAGAACAAAAGGGTGAATCCAAGGGGAATAGAACAAAATTATCCCATTCTGTTTGTGCGCCAAATTCTACCTTAGATTGGAGTCATGCTTATTTCACTTAATTAGGTTTCACAATATTCTTTGTTTTGTGAATTGCAGACTCGAAGAGGAAATTAAATTTACACTTCCTTTACAATTATAACCCTTCTTACATTTTTCAGTAGCTCTTCCGCTTCCAGGATAAATTCTCCCGTTTGTGTCTCATAAAAAGAACTAGCGGGTTGGTGGATCATTACCCTGATTTTATAACTTAATAAATAGTTCCCTTATCTTGATAAAGATTTTGATAAAGATTTCTCCTGGATTGGTAAAGATTATCCTTATTCCCAAATAAAGGTAAAAGGGATAAATACAAATAAGAAAATAAAGAAATGGGCAAAATAATATTCAATAACTGTACAAGCATTTTCTGCATATTGATGCATACGGATTTTTCATCCCTGCAATTCATTTTTTTGGATCCAAACGAAGGATAAAGTTTGATAAAGACCATGTGATAAATCATTTTCACCTTTTAAATATTAAAAAATGGATTAAGTTTGGTGGCGGATTCAAAACTTTTTTTTCCATGGAGGCAACAAATAGTCTAATATTTTCTTAAAAAATATATAAATTTTATTAAAAATGATAATAAAAAATTAAAAAACAGTGAATTTAAAAGGATAAAATGGATAAAATTAGTATCAATTTATTCTCTTTTATCTTTTATAATTATTTACATTCATCTCATCAAAAAAATTATCTTGTGGGAGCAAGTTTTTTTTATGGAAGCAAAAAAAAATATTTATTCAATAAAGTAAAAAAATTACTTTTGTGGGAGCAATTGCCCTCATTATCCTCTATGTAAATGGTCCAGTTTATAAATATGCATCTTAAGGTGGTTGATGGACTATGGCTCGCTATTTTTACCCCCCAATCAAAACTTATATATACACCAAATGAAGACAGTCTGATTGTGGAACATCAAAGGTGGGTTCTAATTTAGTTTCATGATATATGATTTTGATATATTAGACTAGCGAAATAAAACTTCAAACATGTCTTATTTATGTTGGGCTAGGTTGTCTAATGAACAAGTATTTCTCAAACCATCATTTAATATATGTATTTCATTTGTGTTACACCAATATTAAGTCTTTGATTATTGATAGTTATAACTTAAATTTGAGATTTTCTTATGGAATAACACCACATTTTATCCTTATGAAAGTTAATCAAGATCATACAACACGTATTACTTTAATGATTGTCTTCACTCATTTAAAGGTGATACTTTATTTTTTTTACTTATATCCTCGTTCTTAACTTCTAACTCACTATTGATTCATGTTATTTTTCTCTATTATTATTATTATTATTATGTGTGTTGTTCGAGTGGTAGCAACAACATCATGTCAAACTAATTTTTTTTTTGTCTCGTTTTGGAATACATAAAATGCAAGTAACACTAGAGGATTGTAATTGTCAAGGATGGGATTAGAATAAGTTGTTTATTGATTTTAGAATTTTTGACATCAATTACACTCTATGTACTTACTTAAATGAGACATTTTATTATTTAGTGTTTGTTACTATTTTCAATTTGTATTATTGACAAATTATCTGTATTAAACATACAAAAATAAATTATAATTTCATCTAATTATTTCTTTATCTATTTATTTGTTCGTGTTCAATTTAATTGATCATTTTCTATTATAATCATGTGATTAATGAAAGAAGACCCTTTTTGATAGTTATATAAACATTCATGAATTGACAAAGAGGTTAAACAAATTACTTGAAATAAATAGAATAAAAGGTACTTAAAAAAATCCACCATGGATTTTTGTTTGTCTCAAGTCATTATGTGTCTCTAAAGTTGAAGCTAATGTATGAGATAATAGATATTTTTGCAATATTTGATACTAAAATAATTAGAGATATATGATATTCTTTTAAATATAAATATGGTTACAAATTACATATGTATCTCTTACATATATAAAACGAATAACTTCGGCAAGAAAAAGTAAAATTCAAGTTACCGTTGTTAAACCCCATCCCCTGATCACTCGATCCAAAAAATAAAATAAAAATCATTTTCCAAACTTTTAAATTTCACCTTATATTTATCAAAACCGTATTTTCAGTGCTAAATCTTAACATTTTATTTTGCCAAATACTAACCACAATATCTAATACATTCTCCAAACTTTTTGGGTTGTATTAATTTAATCTAAAGTTTAATGTTTTTAAAGAATTATAATTTTTTAATATTTTTTCTACTTAATAGATAATATTTTATATAATATGATTTTTTATTTTGATATTATAGTTACATATTTTTTAATTTGATGTTTTAATCATTTATAATATTAATATTGATAATATTTATTTATTTCCATTTGTGCCTAGCCTTTTGGATTTGCTCACATTCTGGATTTCTCTTAGTCGAAACTCGAAACAATTATTATGAATTTTCTGTTTATACGATTTGACATTCTCTTGTTCACCATTGACCTATTTGAAATAAATTAACATTATATTTAATTTTGAGATATTTAGAGTATATTTGACAAGTATTTTTAATTAGTTTCTATTTTTTATTTAGTTTAAAAAATCATTTTACCATACTAATAGACGGTTACCAAATTTATTTTTAGTAGTTTTTAACACTAAGCTCTTCATTGTAAGAAAAAAACACTAAGTCCTTTGTTGTTTTAAAAATGTTACATTGTGTAATCCTTGTAAAGAGGTTGTTCTAACTGTCATAAGAGCAAGAAACATGTGCGAATATAGAAAAAAAATCTCAAAAATATTAGTGTAATTTATTTTAAATTTTTATGATAAATATTTTAAAAATTATACCAACATTAATTTATGATTGATTGATAATATAACTTTTTAAATACATAACTATTAAACTATTTATATTATTTACATATTTATAGCTAGATATATAGGTTATTAAACTATTTATTGTTTTATATACAGAAATTTAACACGGAGTATATTTTATAATTTACTTATTTAAATAACCAGTTCACAAGAAAAATCAAATATAATTAAAAATTAAATATATTTTTAGTCTTAAAAAATACAATGGATTTAAATTTAGTTATTTTAAAAAATTGCATTCGATCACCATAATTTTAGAGACTGTTTCTAGCATGGTCTACTTTAACAAGTGACCCACGGAGCATCATTTTTTAAATGGTTTGATTAATTTCTTGACTACATTATTACGGTGCATCCTCGGCACCATATTATTTCTCTGGATCCTCCTTCTTACCGTCTACAACTCGCCCTCTCCGATGAATCTTGCGTCGTCACCGGCAACACCGCAACACCCCCTCTTCCCACTTCCTCTTCTCTCCATTAGAACCACTAGCATGTTCGATGGATTCTGTTGTCGGTGTATCCCAATCGCCAGTACCCAAACAACGCATTTTTCGTTTCGCTCCGTCACACGTCTCTCGGCGAACGCAACGTACTAAATTCGAATTCAAACCCAAACCCAAACTCCGCAAAGCGCATCGAATTTTGGAGCAATGGGAGAAGTGAGAAGCGAGTTTGGCAGAGATTTAAGTTTTTGGGCAATTGAAGGGATAGGTGTTGGTGTGTGGGTGGTGTCACTGGCAACGGCACGGGATTTGCCGATGATGGTGAGAGGTAGGGTCCAAATATAATATGGTACTGAAACTTCACCATTATAATGTATGCACTGCATTCATCTATTCCAAGTTGCTGATTTTGTAATTAATTAATTACAAAAATTAAAAATATAACTAAATTAATTAATTAAAAAATAAAGATAGAAAGTTGGAAAAACAAAATATACTATTTGAAGCCAATGTAAAAGTTTCAACTCATGATTCTCATGCAATTTGCTCAAGGCAACATCTTCTATTTCTTTATAGTTAAAAAAATCTAGTATTTTTAAAATTCTAGGATATATACGAATTTTTAAAGAATTTAAATAAAATCTGGTATATTTTTTGGAGGAGAAAAACATATTTAACCCTATAATTAATTAATTACGTAAAAAAATCCTATAATTAATTAATTAATTAATTCCAGCCAAAGTTTAATTAAAATGAAATGGTATAAAAGGATTTTAGTTTACCTTTTTTTTTTCCTGGAAATTTCAATCACCCCCAACGCAATCCGCAATGTCCCCAAACGCTAACCCCTTCCGTCCCTGAAAACCCTAAATTCTTTTCTCAATTTGCGTTTGGTCCGTGGAAGTGCGGTTCTCTTCTTATACCCTCCGTCGCGATTCATCTCCGCACCTCGAATCTCACGCTTCCGCCATAGTCGAAATGTCTCTTCCACCCATAGAGTGTGTATACGTAACAGAAGAATGTATTCGGGAATGGAGGAGTGGCAACCCTGCCCTCAAGGTTTCCCAACCTGTTCCAATGCTTCGCTTTCTCTACGAGCTCTGCTCGACCATGGTGCGTTCCTTTTCACACTATTAAATCATATTTCTGCTTCTTTTTTTTGTTTAAATCGAAAATTTTAAATTTCGGTGATGAGTTGAATGCTCTGATTGCTTCATTTCGGTTTTTGGTTGCTGTCAGGTTCGGGGTGAATTGCCTTTTCAGAAGTGTAAAGTAGCGTTAGATTCTGTTATATTTTCAGATAAAGCTTCCAATGAGAAAATAGCTTCAAATTTTGCTGATATAGTCACCCAGATGGCTCAAGATGTGAGTTGCTGCTGCTTTTCTTTGTGAACTTGTTAATCCTTTTCATTTTTTTTCCTTCTCATTCGTTCAAATTTTGTTGTTATAGCTTCGAGTTCCCCCCCTCTCTCTCTCCGTTCCCTTTTCGGTATAAATCCACCAAGAATATATCATATATCATTTATGAAACATGGAAACTTCTAAATAGTAGTTGTGTCATGGGTTACACGAAATCTGCACTGATACTTCAAAAAATTTTAGTTGCATTTTTATAATTTTTACTTTTATTTTTTAAACTTCACGTCTATAAGATTAATGCCATAATGACTAGAAAAGTTATAAATGTCTCGTCGGGATTCACCACCTTGTATACACGCGGCACAATTAATCACACTTAGATATTTTAATGACCTCGTGACAGTATTGATTATTTGTGAGGCATATTTAACAATTAGTGTCGCACTTAAGGTGGGCTAGGAATGACAACAATTCAGGCAGCTATCCTACAATAGGATTTCAAGTTTAAGTATTCAGGATTAATATTACAAAATGACAAAGAAATTAATGAAGATGTTACACACAAGAGATTAATGAAATGATCAATGTATGGAAGTCATTTTTCTTTTCTGTGCCGTGTAGATTGTGTCTCCTAAAGTTATTTAATCATTCCTTTTCTTGTCATCATCTATCATTTTGAATTGTCTTAATCAAAGGTTGTTACTAGTAAAGATAGGTTGCTAACTATTCACTTTCCAATACTTCCATTGAAGGTTTTTTTTTTTTTTTTTTTTTTAAATAAATCTTTACAACTATGATTATAATGTGACCTGTTAGTGGAATGGAGTAGATGAAAAGGAAAAAATGGAAGAGCACATCTACAAATCTAGTATCGAGGAGAGTGGCAAACTGATGATGAAAAGGATTATCTTGAAGATACTAATTCTGATTTTGGAATTACTTTGGTTGAATGTTTAGTTGTGACAATGACTTCTGAATTTTGATTACTCATATGATTATGTCTTTAATTTTGGACGTTTGTAAACATTTGAGCATTATTATACGTATTTTATAACTTTTTGATCTCATACCTTTAATTTCACTGTGGTTGCCATGCGGCTATACACTTTCCCGCTATATATTATCTCATGGTTGCCGCTAACTGCTATTTTGGATTGATAACTTAATGGACTAAACAATGAATGTGAGCATTCGTGAAATGGTATATTGGTATGTCATATGTAATTATGAGTGAGATATTGAATATTATTTCAATTTTGAGTGTCCGATAATTTATAACTGCATGTTTTTTGTAAGCCCACTTAATGTAATTATGTGCTTCGGTCTCCTTGGTTACAGCATACAATGTCAGGAGAGTTCCGTTCTCGTCTCATCAAACTGGTCAGTATTGGAGTTTGCATACTTTATTTGGTGCAAATCTTTATCTTATTGGAGTAACTGTTATGGTTCTCATTCACTTGGAAAAATTCACAACTTATTATTGATTTTAAAAATTTCATTTTTCTAGGCAAGATGGCTTGTGGAATCTGAAATGGTTCCAGTTAGGCTACTTCAAGAACGTTGTGAGGTTTGCTTCCCCCCCCCCCCCCCCCCCCCTTTTCCTATTTCATTTTATGGCTGCTGGCTAGTTTTTTGAGAAACTTAGCTAAGGCATAATATTTAGTGCATTAATATGTTTCTTGCATTTACAAAATATTATTTATATGTTATGCATTTGTAGGAAGAATTTTTGGGGGAGGCTGAGTTGATCAAAATTAAGGCTCAGGAGTTGAAGGGTAAAGAGGTGAGTTATTAACTTCTGTATATTTATGCTAAAATACCTGGGGCTTTTGTTTCTCTCTCTTTGCTTCGATTATTCCTATTTCTTCCATTTTCTTGTTACTCTAAGACTCTCGTACAAATTGAGTTTTAAAAGGGTAAATAAATTGATAGTTTTGTCCAAAGGAAAATGTGGAGGTTGTTAATCTCCACCAAAAGAGGAGGAGGTTAGCAATCTAATATGTATGTATGCGACAGAGAAAGTGTTATAATTAATGAAAAATCCTTCAAAAAACAAAAGAAAATGATGATATCAGAAAAAACGACAGAGAAGCTAAGAATGCAGCCATCAAGGCTGCCCAATCTCTCTGCACGCTGATGACAGCTATATTTGTAGTCATGCAATCTTGAACAATCATGGCAGAAAATTTAAATTCAATTCTTGTATGTATCTGATTCATTTGTGCCGTTGATTTCAGGTCAGAGTTAATACCCGACTTCTCTATCAGCAAACCAAATTCAACCTTCTCAGAGAAGAGAGTGAGGGCTATGCAAAGCTGGTATAATCATAGTTACCTATCTCTTGACTTAGTACGACCATAGTGATTTTGGCTGAAGAACATCTTTAATAATTGTTTTGTTATTGCATGAATTTGTTTTGCGTGCATTGCATGGATCCAATTAGATGTTTTTGTATGTTGTATTGAATTTAGTTAATTGTGTAGGTTACTCTTCTTTGTCGGGACTCTGAAGCACCTACTCAAAAATCATCTGCAGCAACAATTGGCATTATTAAGGTTTTAATGATTTTAAGTACTATGACTACCCAAGTTTCATTTTTTTCCATGATGAACACAGTACTGATTTAGACTACTTCTGCAGTCATTAATTGGCCATTTTGATTTGGATCCAAATCGCGTTTTCGATATTGTAAGTTGGATCTTTTTGTTTGATATTTATTATTAATTCATATTTCCATATAAAGTTTTCATTTCATGTTTTATCTAGCTACTGACATATGCTTTTTTTATCAGGTTCTCGAGTGTTTTGAACTGCAGCCTGATGATGATGTGTTTATAGAATTGATTCCTATTTTTCCAAAGGTGGATAAAATAAAAGCCTAGGCCATTCCTATATTTAGTTTACAACATGTAAGGGACAATTTTTCATCTTATTATTTACCTCTTTTATGCAGTCTCATGCTTCACAGATTCTTGGATTTAAGTTTCAATATTATCAACGCATGGAAGTCAACAGCCCTGTTCCATTTGGGCTCTATAGACTTACAGCCTTGCTGGTGAAGCAGGATTTTATTGATCTTGATAGCATGTAAGATGTCTTTCTGTGCTGCTTAAAAATCACATATAGCATTCTTGTGTAAAAGTAAACTGTTACAGTAATTTACAGTAATTCAATGCTGAATAATTTTGGCTCCATGATTGTAAGAGGTGGTGGTTGCATTGGAAGGGATTTACAAGTTCCATTCTTTTAATCTTGTAACTGATAAACTGTCTTTAGCACCACTTATCGTGAGTTATGCTATTAAGTTTTTAGGGAAAATGTTGATGTATAGAAGGGATGCACCATATAATCATACCAAAAACTGAGTAGTAAGTTGTAGTTTGGCTATAAAATAAAGGAAGGACAAGACTACCTCTCAACCTGCTAATATTTTGGATCTTTTGGAACATTAAGTTTTCAAGTTTATTAGATTATTTTCTCTATCTCAAAAGTAAAGAATGCATTTGCTTACTTAGCTGTTGTGATTGTGTTCTTTACTATCTTTTGGTATTTTTGTTCCTTTTTCCATATGCATCTTGTCCTAAATCAATTTAAATGATTTAAATTATAGATACTTTCTTTGTTCACTTATATTGTTACAGTTTTTTCTCCACATTGGTACAACATTATTTTTGAACTAGGAATGATAGTATTTGGATATTTAGGCATGGGAAAATTAAGCTTATTTGTTTGGGAACCAAGTGATACTAGAATTAAGCTTCTTTTTTTTTTTGGGTTACTAAGTTATGTGTTAGTTTGTTGTTCGTATGTACTGCTAATTTGCTGTGATAATGCTACTGGCATCTGGACCAGAGTTATATTATATAATGTTTGAGAATTTAACTAACTTTCATTTTGATTACAGATATGCTCATCTACTTCCCAGGGATGATGAGGCATTTGAGCATTACAATACTTTCTCTTCCAAGCGCCTTGATGAGGTATTCATGCTTCTATTGAATATGTGATTAACTTTTTTATACTTGAGTTATTATTTATTTTTATTTTTTTGGGATGAAAGAAATATCTTTTAAAGAAGAAAGGAGAGAAAGCAAATCTGCCAGAGAATAAGAAATTCTTATATAAAGAAAAATGGAAAGGAAATGAACCAAAATGTCTCTAGATTACCAGAGCTATCTAGTCTCTTTCTATGCTTCAGATTCAGAACTCTTCTTTCTGTCTTGCTTCATCTCAATTAAAACTAACTGGGTTGGCTTGTGAAAAATTTAGTTTCACAAGCATGTTTCAACTTTCAGTTCTTATTTTTCAATTGTTTTAATTTTTTGCATTGGCTTGAAGCATGACTGCCTTAGCATTGATTTTGCATAAACATACACTTGGCATTTTCTTTTAATCCTATCACCTATTGCTTTCTTATTTTGTTTTCACTAGTTTGATTTCTAAAAGGTTGACAATCTTAATTACAGGCTAATAAAATTGGAAGAATAAACCTTGCTGCAACTGGAAAAGATCTAATGGATGATGACAAACAGGGGGATGTCACTATAGATCTCTTTGCTGCTATAGACATGGAAGCAGATGCGATTGAAGAGCGAACTACTGAGCTTCAGAGCAGTCAGACTTTGGGCTTGCTTACTGGCTTTCTTTCAGTGGATGATTGGTATGCTTGATTTATAAAACTTCTATAGCATGTGATGGTAAAAACTGTTATTATCACAAGCTGTGTTGTTTTTTTCTCTTTTTGCTTGCTTTATTTATTGGGTCTCCCCAAAAAATGGATAGGCTTCCACCTTTCATCTTAATGATAAAACTGCTTTGGATACTATGCAAAAAATAAAGAATATATTAAGCTATTTAGATATATAACGGGTTTTACTTTCATAACAATAAAAACTGGTTCCATTGTGTGTGGAGATATTTGTCATTCTTTCATAAATTCACACACTTATCGGTATGTCTTCTTACATGGTGACTTAGTCAGCATCATGTGTGGTTATTGAGTTCTATGATGGACTGATGGTTCTCAAACTTTATGGATTTTTGCTGAAGATTTGATTCCTTTCAATCCAAATAAATTGATTTATGACTCAACTAGATCATTCTTTTTATACAATATACTTGTGTTCATAGCATTTCTCTCATGAATATGTATATTTATCGGATCTTTGGCTTTTTCTCCTCACAGGTATCATGCACATCTACTATTTGAATGCCTTTCACCACTCAATGCAGTGGAACATATTCAAATATGTGACAGTTTGTTTAGGTAAAGCTTGCGTATACTCTTTCTCTCTCCCTCTCATTTGACACTAGCACAGAGAACTTTTATTTCTGGACTCGTATTTCCTTTTTGGAACTGTGTTTAAACACATGCCAATGAGTGTCGGTTGTGAAAGATACCGAGAATAGCTTCATGATGGATCCACGTTGAGGCCGAGTGGATGTGAAACCAAACACACAGAAACTATTCCAAATTTACGCCCAACAAACATGAAATGCCTGCATGTTTATAGCATTTGCTTGCATTTAACATCCTGTATCATTAGGCCATTTGGCTTTTGGATTTTGTTTTGGTTAAAATTTGTCTGAGATGGCGAGCCTTGGCACAAAGGTAAAGTTATTCCTTGGTGGCCAGTTGATCATTGGTTTGAATCCGGAAACAGGCTGTTTGCATATACAAAGGGTAAGTTGCATACAATGACCCTTCCCCATACCTTTGCATAGCGAGGAGCCTCCGGGCGCTGGTGTACGCTAGTAGTTACAGTTTGTCCTAATGCTTCTTTGTTATGCTTTAGCTTTATATAATATGTCTGAATGTTTGTTTTTGCTATAGCTTTATATAATATTGAGATTTTCATCCAGGCTTATCAAGAAGTCAATTTCTTCAGCATATGATGTTATTCGTCAGACCCATCTTCAAAATCCTGGATCGTCCACGGGAGGCAGCACTGATGTTATGGATGTAGATAACTCTTCAGGATACAGTTCTTTCATAGATCTTCCAAAGGAACTTTTTCAGATGCTTGCTTGTACTGGACCTTATCTCTATCGTGATACTGTACTTTTGCAGAAGGTGTACTTAGTTGTTTTGATAGTTTTTTAACTTCATTCTCCTTGCTATGTTTTATGCTGATAATGGCTTCTCCTTGTCCCATTTTCCCTCAAAAACATGAGTAGGTTTGTAGGGTGTTGAGAGGTTATTACCTTTCTGCTCTTGAGCTTGTAAGTCATGGCAATGGTGTCTTGAATCCTCAATTACAAGTTCCTGGAAATCCTCACCTACATCTTAAGGAGGCAAGGCTAAGGGTGGAGGATGCTTTAGGAGCATGTCTACTACCGTCTCTGCAGTTAATTCCTGCCAATCCAGCTGTTGGGCAGGAAATTTGGGAACTATTGAGTCTTCTTCCTTATGAGGTTCTTCTTTTTTATTAGTTGTTTATCCATTTACATGATTTATTGTTAGCTATTATCAACAAGCTCACTTGATGAATGCTATCTATATAGGTGCGATATCGTTTGTATGGTGAATGGGAAAAAGATGATGAGCGCATTCCTATGCTCTTATCTGCAAGACAAACTGCCAAGGTGTGCTGATGATCTATATACATGTTTGTTACCATCTGCACTGACTGTTTTAAGCTTGATTCTTTGTCATACTCATTCTCTTCACTGTCTGTACAGTTGGACACTAGACGTATTTTGAAACGGCTCGCAAAGGAAAATTTGAAGCAGCTGGGTCGGATGGTTGCAAAATTAGCTCATGCCAACCCTATGACTGTCCTTCGAACAATTGTTCATCAGGTGCTAATTGAGTAGTGTTTTTGCACCTTGAAAACTGACGATTCCTGACTGCTTTTGATGATGTGCATTCTATCATTTAATTTTTTCAAATTTTGTGATGTGCAGATTGAGGCTTATAGAGACATGATTACTCCTGTAGTGGATGCATTTAAGTACTTAACTCAGGTGTGTATATGTTTTTGTGTTTTTACTTTCCTTCCATGTTTCCTGCATCCATTATTGATATCAATCATATCATAATCTGTGACCTCACAATAAGCAGTTAGACATGAAACCTACTTTGTATTTGCGGTGATTATCTATCCTCTATTAGTCAGTATTTGGAATGTTATAGTGCTCGACTGATGAATTAAATCTTTGAAATAATTGATCATGGTTCAATTAATTGTATACAGTAAATGAGTGATCTTTGTCTTTTACAATGCTAGTTTCACTATATAAACCACCATGATGTTTTTCACTACATGTGATGGTATGTTTCCATTTTTTTTGGCTTTTATTTTTTATTTTCTATTTTTGCATTCGTTAGAAGTCCACTGGAGACACCGGCGAGGAGAGTAGATGACATGATTTTTAGCCTTACGGAAAGGATCTTGTGGTGAATAGTATTCTTTAGAATTTGGTTTTTGATTGAACTTCAAACTCAAATAGTACCATGTGATCCATATAGCCTGTCTCACTTGATCGGATAAGGTTGTTTTTATTTGTGCATTCATTATTTTCTTCCTTTTGAAGTTGTTTTTGACATTCATAGATAGTTTTTAAATCAGTACCTTATTTACTCTTTTCTTTCAACAGCTTGAGTATGATATATTGGAATATGTTGTGATTGAGCGTTTGGTGCTTGGTGGACGTGATAAGTTAAAGGATGATGGCCTTAATTTGTCAGATTGGCTTCAATCTCTTGCTTCATTTTGGGGCCACCTGTAAGAATATTTGTTTCCTTTCCTCTTTTATTATTTCATATTATTGAAATATGAGATCTGGTTTATCTTTTCTTGACAGATTGTCCTTTTTATCTGGCTAATTATAGGAAATAATTATGATCCTTTTAGAGTTTGCCATCAGAATATGTGACTAAATCTTGTTGGTTTGTATGTTTTATTCTACCGATTAAAGCATAACTTTAGGTTGTCTTCCATCTGTTGTTTAGGTGACTGTGTCTTTCAACAGCCATTTCTTGCAAGCTCTTATTTTATTGGAATTATTGTATGCTTAAGGAATAATAGTTGATGATGACATTCATTAGTCATATTTGTACATTTATTCCTTCCTATAGAATTTAGATATATGCGGGATGCCTTGTATCAAATTCCAGGTTGCAGATCAACCTTAGCAAATGCAGGATTACTGGGCATAGCAGCATTTTATGTCCCTGAGTGATAATGCCAGATCAATTCAAACCACTTGGCTTGCAAGTTGGCATGCACAGACAGCTGTATGATGTGCTTTCTGGTATCTGCTGACAGTTTTTGGAATGGGTATCTGTTTGTTGAAAGGGATGGACATTTCTCTGTTATACTTTCAAAGTTCACGATTATTTGGTCCATTCTCCTTTTAATTTTATAAGGGAGATTCAAAATGTTAAGAAGAGCCATTTAAGATATAGAAGTGACTTGTCAGCTGCAATCACCGTACCATGATTGATGGAGAATTATCTGATTTAAAAGGAAGTTATCCATTAAGTTGGATCTCGGTATTGCTATTGTAGCTTGGAATGTCGGTACTATTGCCATATACAATTAGATAATGGAGATGAAAGAATGGGTACATAAAAAATGCAATGACATCAGTTGGAACTTGGAAGTCTTCAAATTTTTATTATGTGAAGGATGATCTATGTTGTATGCATGGTGTGTGATTCTCAATGATTTTATGGTCATTTCTAATGTCAATAATGGGACGATCAGTTTGATGGCATTTATGGGCTATTATGTCTGGGAGGGAGACAGATCTATATTACTTTATGTTACCATTTTGTCTATGCTTAATTCATGATGATTTTCAAAGAAGGGAGCAGCTTCCTAAGCTGTTGCTCATGTAGACAGGGTGAAACATGAACTGTATACTGGGTGGTTTATATGTGATGAATGTTGGGCATGAATGTTTGGTCCTTGGTGTTGGGCTGATAGCATGTAGGTTTGGATCCATCTGATGAGACTTTGATTGATAGTAGCATTCTTATAAGTGGTCTACTCCATTAGTTTTTTCTTTCCTCTTGTGATGCTAATGGAGGCTGCAAGATATCAAGGAAACTATTAACTCTTTCGGGAAACTGTTCACTATGTCTATCTACAAAGGGACTGTACGGAGTATTATTGTTAGATAGTATATTCTTTTTTCAAATAAGAAAAAAAAACAAATTACGTACCCCAATGTCCGGAGGCTCCACGCTATGCAGAGGTAAGGGGGAGGGATATTGTACGCAGCCTTACCCTTGCATATGCAAAGAGGCTGTTTCCGAATTCAAATAAGAGGAAGACGAAAATACAGCTTTCCATTTGACTTTATCACTGGTAGTTTTTTTGATTGATCAACAATAGTTCAGTACGACTGGATGGTTCATGATTGTATTGTCTGTACTGGGATGCTCATCTTCTGATGAACGGATAGCATAACAACTTTCTGTAATATCTGGTCTTACTGAGGTATATACCTCAAAAATGAAGAGTGATATGCTAGTAGCTGCACTATTTTTGCTGAGCATACCTGTTAAATCCTGAACAACTCTGGGTGCCAATATTCCGCTAGGAATTTTTTTTTGCCTTGGAGGGATGGGGATTGAAATACCTGAAGCTGTTTGGTTTGGTTATCTTCTCTCTCTCATGTTCCCTCTTGTTGTTTATAATATTGAGTATGTAAATATATAATGAAAAATTGAGTGAGTTTATTTTGTATTAGCTTTTCTGAATTCCTCTGTTTGGTGAACTGAAGCGTACGATTTTATTGGGTAGCTCCTTCAAGGGGCCTTAATCTTATTATTGGTTTGCCTCTGAGCTGTAGTTATTGCCTACTGTGTGCACAACACAATACTGAAAGTAGATTGTTTGGATCTCTGCCCCCCCCCCCGCGCTTAATAAAGTTGTGAAACTAATGCCAAATTAAAACAGGAAATTCGAGCTAAGTTTGCAATCTTTCATGATTCCGTTAAAAAAAATGAAAGAGATCAAAGTAATAACTTAGCAACGTGTTTCAAGTAAACATATTAATTAAATTATTTAAGTAGAAAATTATAGAAATTTATATAAATAGCAACAAACTAGAAAAGAAATAAATTAAATTGGTCGATATTATTGACTGTCAAATAATGTGAACAAATGTGGGATCTAATGTGCATAATGTCTCGAGTGAATGTGATATTGGTTGCATTGTTGTGTACATTCATCTTTGGGTGATACGAGAACCTGATTTTCTTCCTACATAATTAAGGATTTTCATCATATAATTTGGTAGTTCTCGTGATATGTGTGGCAATTATCATGAAACTTTGCATTCAATTTCTTGCTGGTTTGCTTTAAATTATTTTCTGTCAATGTTGATGTTAACTTGTAATTGATAGTTTGTCTTTGATTGCTCTTGTTTTGTTCCTTGCCTGTTTTTATTCTATATTGAGTATGATCTATGTGATTATTACTTCAAGAAACACAATGTTCTTTGAATGTTTTTTGTAAGCTCAAGTCATTTGTTCATTATAGGTGTAAGAAGTACCCATCAATGGAATTACGAGGCCTTTTCCAGTATCTTGTGAATCAGTTAAAAAAGGGGCAGGGAATTGAGCTTGTTCTACTGCAGGTTTTTGTTTTTCTTTGTCTGTCTTTTTTTCCCCGGAATAAATAATAATCTTATGTGAGATATAGCTCTCATGAAAAATCCAAATGTTGGCTATAAATAAATATTTTTGCTGGTTTTTCAGGAGCTTATTCAACAAATGGCAAATGTCCAGTACACGGAGAACTTAACTGAGGAACAGTTGGATGCAATGGCAGGGAGTGAGACTCTCAGATATCAAGCAACATCTTTTGGTGTAACTCGGAATAATAAGGTACAGAGGAAAGCAAGTTATTATTGCAGTTTGATGGATTGAAATTCTTCTCCAGGTGTATGAGACACAATTTTTCTCTGTGGCAATTCACTGTGTCAATTTGCACTGGTCTAGTTATTTGCTCTGTACTGATCTGGCTGGTTAATTATCACATCCGATTGCATTTGGTTTTGGAAAATTTTGTCAGACGTTTATAGAATGAAAATTGGTTGATTTGTTGCATTATTGAACATAAAGTCAAACTTCCTGAATGAATACTCATTTGTTGGATGATTTCGTGATTTTGCTGTAAAGAAAGCACAATTATTGTAACTGCTCCTGCTTGAATATTGTGTTTGGTGTTTATATTTTTCATACTCATGTTATATAGGTTCTAATAAATCATGTGTTGTGCTATGGGCTTCTGAAGTCTCTAGTGTTGAATTTTAATTCTAATTATTGCGGAATTATGCCTTGTTTAAGATTTAAACTTGTGACTTGCTGGTTGACATGGTATTTAATAATAATTGCAGGCATTGATAAAGTCAACTAGCAGACTTCGAGATGCATTACTTCCAAAAGATGAACCAAAGTTGGCGATCCCCCTTTTACTGCTTATTGCTCAACATCGTTCTTTGTAAGCTTATGAAACTTCAACATGTTAGAACTAATGATCAAGATTCTATTCTCAAAATTTAATGTTTTTGCAGGGTTGTCATCAATGCAGATGCACCCTACATTAAGATGGTTTGTGAGCAATTTGATAGATGTCATGGAACTCTCCTTCAATATGTGGAATTTCTTTGCAGTGCAGTCACTCCAGCATCAAATTATGGCATTCTTATTCCCTCCCTCAATGACTTGGTCCACCTTTACCACCTGGACCCTGAGGTTTTTGTTTGCTTTTTACCTCTATTTTATTATGAACTTCCTACATGTTATCATGTTAATTGCTGCTTTGTTTTATCATTTTTCCTCTCCCTTTAGTTGCAGCTTTTTTTGTACATCATTCTTTGCTTGAACTTGTATTTAATGCTGTTTTTTTCCGTGGGCATAGATTGCTTTCTTGATATATCGCCCTGTATTGAGGCTTTTCAAGTCTCCGGGGAATCCTGATGTTTGCTGGCCCTTGGATGATAAAAATGCTGCAAGCGATGCATCTATGAACTTTGAGTCTGATCCTTCAGATCATTCTGCTAGTATGGTTCTAAATCTTGGTTCTACTCAAAATCCTATAAGGTTATAATGCTAACCTTTTTCACTACATTTCCTTAAAACTTTCCATCTTATGCTCTGTAATGAAACTCTGATAGGTGTTGAACTCTTCAACATGTCAGGATTTTTTTTTTAGATGCTAAAAATGAATTCATAACTGAAACATAATGTATTATTGAAAATGTTAAAGGTGATTACAAGAATTGAGATACACTAATACATTTATCTCTAATAGATGCCATTCCAGGTGATAAATCTAAGAATGTAAATTCTTATCTGTTTCTGATATGCAATAAGATGTGCAAAGTTTATTTCTGCTATTTTGTGGATTGGTTTTTACTATTTTATTACTGTATGCAGTTGGTCGTATCTTCTTGATACTGTTAAAACCATGTTGCCTTCAAAAGCATGGAATAGCTTATCTCCTGATCTTTATGCTACGTTTTGGGGTCTTACATTATATGATCTGTATGTTCCAAAAAATCGTTATGAATCAGAAATAGCCAAATTGCATGCTAATCTTAAATCTTTGGAGGAGCTTTCTGACAATTCAAGCTCAGCAATCACGAAGAGGAAGAAAGAAAAAGAAAGAATTCAAGAATCTCTTGATCGTCTGATCAGTGAACTGCATAAACATGAAGAGAATGTTGCATCTGTTCGTAGACGGCTTTCTCATGAAAAAGACAAATGGTTAAGTTCCTGTCCTGACACCTTAAAGATCAACATGGAGTTTCTTCAGCGTTGTATATTTCCACGCTGTACTTTCAGTATGCCAGATGCAGTTTATTGTGCTATGTTCGTACACACACTTCATTCCCTTGGAACCCCCTTTTTTAACACAGTCAACCACATAGATGTTCTGATTTGTAAGACCCTACAACCAATGATATGCTGCTGCACTGAATACGAGGCAGGCAGGCTTGGCAGGTTTCTGTATGAGACTTTGAAGATTGCTTACTATTGGAAGGTACTTTTGTTTTTTCCCCTTTTATAATTTTGATTTTGATTTTTGAAGATAATTTCAGGGGTTGTTCATTTTTTAAATGTTTACTGTCATTTTTATAATTCCCTTTTTTTTCAGAGTGATGAATCTATTTATGAACGTGAGTGTGGAAACATGCCTGGCTTCGCTGTTTATTATAGATATCCAAATAGTCAGCGAGTTACATATGGGCAGTTCATTAAGGTAAGTTCTAGTGTATGCTGGTTTAAACTGGTGTGAATTATCAATGATTGATTGTTAAAACTAAATGTGATCATGAATAAATTTTAGAAAATTGTTTTTTTCCCCACAATTTTTGAAGAGTATTTTGAGTAAGATGAAAAAGATAGGAAGGGAAAAAAAATGAATGTAACAGATAATGTAGTTAAAAGAAAGAAGAAAATATTTAAGAAGTATTTAAGAAAAAGAAAAAAGTAATTAATATGGTATTATACTAGTCTTGATAATTTAAGAAGCATTAATGATACAATTAAGAGGTATTTCAGCTCCTACCAAATGGCGCAGTCAAATTTTACTTGGCAAAAATGCTAAACAATGAATTTCATAGATAATATAGATATCCTTTTTCTAAAGGCTTAACCATATTTCATCCTGATCTGTTGTTAGTCTACAGATGATTAAATAATGCTGTAAGGACCCATTTCATATTTTCTTTTTGGCTGATAGGTACACTGGAAGTGGAGTCAAAGAATCACCCGTTTACTAATTCAGTGTCTGGAATCTACTGAGTACATGGAAATTAGAAATGCTCTTATAATGTTGACAAAAATTTCTAGTGTTTTCCCTGTTACTCGGAAGAGTGGGATCAACCTTGAAAAGCGGGTAAGTTATCCTTATTGTAAACTTTGATTGTGCTAGTATATAATATTAGCATTTAAGTCATTTTATCTTCCATGCAGGTAGCTAAGATTAAAAGTGATGAAAGAGAGGATCTTAAGGTGTTGGCAACTGGTGTTGCAGCAGCATTGGCTGCTAGGAAGGTATGCCCGTCTCTTATTACAAGTCTGCCCATATTTTGTTTCAACATACTAATTCTCATCCATTATGCAGCCTTCTTGGGTTACCGATGAAGAATTTGGTATGGGTTATCTTGAGTTGAAACCTGCACCAACTGTGACTAAATCTTCAGCTGGAAACTCAGCAACTGTACAAAGTGGGATAAATCTCAATGTTTCACAAACTGAATCTGCCAGTGGAAAACATGTGGACTCTGGAAACATAGTCAAAGATCAGGCAGTGAGAACAAAAACTGCAGATGGAAAGTCTGAGAGAACTGAAAGCATTACAGTGACAAAATCTGATACTGGCCACATAAAACTCAAGAGTAGTTCAATGGTGAATGGATTGGATGCTCAATCATCCTTGGCCCTGTCTTCTGTACAATCTGGGACGTCAAAATCTATGGAAAACCCAAAGCAAGTGGAAGAATCCATAAATAGAGCATCAGATGAACATGGAACAAGAACTACTGAGGTAGCATTTAATATCTGAGCTATGCTGTGTGGTTAGCTTTTCCATTTGTAATTTTGTATGATGGGCTTGTGTAAAATCCAATTTGCATCATGTGTTATGCTGTTGGCTACTTGGGGTGATGCATCTGCTTAGCACTTGAGTAGAGGATAGGAAGGTGGGAAGTGTGATTTGACGGAAGAAGTTTTTCCTCTACTATGATTGATACTAGAAAAGTTGAAGAACTTTTTCTATAATTTGAAATTCGTACTAATCACTGAAAAACTAATAAATTTTAGTGTTAGCAAAATGTCAGAAACCACTTGGTGCCAATTTTCTTCTGTTTATGCAGTAAACAAGAATGGCGTTTTTGGTGCCCTATTCTAATGCAGCCTCTCAGTTTCCTCCCTTGAAAAGAATAAGTTGACACTTGTGACTGATGATCGGAATGCATAATGTTGAAGTTATTGCATGTGTATGAAACTTAAAATCTACTGTCTTAATAGTTACCCTTGCTCCATTAAACTTGCATAGTTAGCTTTGAAGTGAAGTGTACATTTTGAACAAGAAAGCATCTAACTGATTCAGGAAAGCAGGATGGGTAAGTTTTATTTGTTTAGTACTGAGGCTTCTTGGATGGATTTTGGGTGTGTGAAACTGTTGGATTGAAGATTGAGAAACAAAACCAAAGTTGGATGTAAGGATTGAAGGATTCTAGAGAAAAATCAAGCAAGAGCCAATTATTATGCTCAAGAATTTTTAATGGACAGAAATTGATGGAGGATGCAATTTTCTTCTGCTGGACGTGGCTTAGATGTTTAGATAAGGATTTTGAGCTGCCGTTCCACTTTTGGTCCAGTCATAGGTTCTAGAGAAAAATCAAGCAAGAGCCAATTATTATGCTCAAGAATTTTTAATGGACAGAAATTGATGGAGGATGCAATTTTCTTCTGCTGGACGTGGCTTAGATATTTAGATAAGGATTTTGAGCTGCCGTTCCACTTTTGGTCCAGTAATATTAAATCTGGATTCTTGTATAGGGGAAGGATTCGACCATAGATTCTTTTTGTAATGGGTATTCCAGTTTGCTCATAAATGGGGGTTATGGTATTCTAATATCTTAAGCATATTTTGAGACCATAAGCTTACATAGACAACATGTACCCTGGGATGTACAGATATTAGTACTACTTGTACTATATATATATTATCAAAAAAAAAAAAAAGCTCAAGAATTTTTAATATTATCTTGCAAGAATATCAGGCCAGACAGATGATAGTCTATAGGAAAAGTGACTTGTAAAGAAAAGCCGGACATTATGATTTATGAAGACTTAATAACACCTGAATGATATATCCCCAAGTTGTATTCTGAAAAGTATCGTAAAAGAAATTTCAAGTCTTATGCAGCCTATCCATGGTTGGGGCTGCAGAAATTAATAATAAAATATAGAATTACTACCATATTTCTTGGACGGGAAGTTTAGTGTTAAATAAATAATCTTCTGCTAAAACTAATTGTTTTAAATCAATTAGTTTCTTAAGTTATACGGAATAACACAAAATTTCAACTTCAGCTCATCTCTAGGTGCGGCTGCCTGCATTGCTATTCTGATTTTCTTGCATTCATCTTGGTAGGACACTTGCCTGACAAGGGTTAATTACTTTAGAGCATATCTTTCTTATGGTTGCATTAGAGTGCTGTTTCTACCCCTGCTAAAATTATAATCTTTTGTCTTCTAATCTTCAATATGATTATTGCTTTCCATTTTTATAATTTATCTATAATTTGGTTCTCCTGTTTTCAGTTGAGAACTTCGGCAAAACGTTCAGTGCCTGCTGGTTCACTTTCAAAGCCCTCAAAACAAGATCCTGTAAAAGAGGATGTTAGATCTGGAAAACCTGTTGCTAGAACTTCTGGTTCCTTGAGCAGTGACAAGGAACTACAAACCCATGCATTGGAGGGAAGACACACTGGAACTACCAATGTACCTTCTTCAAATGGTAACACCATTTTAGGTTCTACAAAAGGTTCAAATCCACCAGTCAAGATTTCATTGGATGGCCCTGGTAATGAATCCAAGGCAGAGGTTGGAGTTGCCAAGTCTTCTGATATTAGAGCTTCTATGGTGAAGGATGATGGAAATGATATTACTGACAACCCAAGAGGATCCTCTTCTCGCGTAGTTCATTCCCCTAGGTATGAAAACACAGGAGTTACTTCAAAGTCTAATGATAAAGTTCAGAAGAGAGCTAGTTCTGCTGAAGAACCAGACAGACTAGGTAAACGACGGAAAGGGGATGTGGAGCTAAGAGATTTTGAAACTGAAGTTAGATTATCTGAAAGAGAGAAGATGATGGATCCTAGATTTGCTGATGACAAATCGGGACCAGAGGAACATGGTCTGTACAGGGCAGGTGATAAGCCATTGGAAAGGGCAAAAGACAAAGGCAACGAAAGATATGAAAGGGATCACAGGGAAAGAATGGACCGTCTGGATAAGTCTCGTGGTGATGACTTTGTTGCAGAAAAACCTAGGGATAGGTCAATTGAAAGATATGGAAGAGAACGATCTGTTGAGAGAATGCAAGAGAGGGGCAGTGATAGGAGTTTTAATAGACTCCCTGAGAAAGCTAAGGATGAAAGAAACAAGGATGATAGAAATAAATTACGATACAATGATGCATCAGTAGAAAAATCTCATGGTGATGATCGATTCCATGGTCAAAGCTTGCCTCCACCACCCCCTTTACCTCCTAATGTGGTTCCTCAATCTGTTGGAGCTGGAAGGCGTGATGAAGATGTTGATAGAAGGTATGGAGCTACAAGGCACTCTCAACGACTTTCTCCAAGGCATGAAGAAAAAGAACGGAGACGGTCTGAAGAGACTGTGGTTTCTCAGGATGATGCCAAACGCCGAAAAGAAGAGGATTTTCGAGATCGAAAACGTGAGGAAATTAAGGTATGAATCATTATTATCAATTTTTTCACTCTACATGATCTGTTACTATGGAATTAAGGATGTGCTTTGTGGTAATTAGGACTAAACATAGTATTATGCATGTTGCATAGCCCCTAGACTAGTGTGGATATTATAATAGTGTTGTCAAGTCGTGGTACAAATTGACAGGCTGTCATTTTTTTACAATCATGGGTTTCTATGAAGAACTACTGATTTCTCAGTCGATGCCTTGATGGGTAATATGTTAATTATCACTCAGCTGAAAGTGCAATAATGAAAAAAATTTAACATATTATGAAAGACATTATCAGGGTTTTATTGTTACAGTTTTAATAGGTTAATTACTGCAAGAGTATAGAATATCAGAATGTAAAGATTGCTTCCCGTGGTTTGATTTTCTTACTAATTTATACTATTGCAGTATTACGTACTTAAATTTCTTGCAATGCCGTATAGAATTTGGGTTTCGGTTTTTGCATTAGGCTGGATATTTTACTATGTCTATTTAATTATACATTGTGCTTCTCAACAAATAATAGCCTCTTTGTTTTTTAATAGACTGGATAGATGACAGAAAATATGGCTATCTTTAGTTATTAATGTTACATGGTCTTTCTAATCTTTTATGCAGGTGGAAGAGAGGGAGCGGGAAAGAGAGAAAGCAAATATTCTAAAGGAAGAGTTGGATTTAAATGCCACATCCAAGAGACGTAAACCCAAGAGGGAACATTTACCAACTGGTGAACCTGGTGAGTACTCACCAGTGGCCCATCCACCTTCTTCCGCTGGTATTGGCATGTCACTAGCATATGATGGAAGGGATAGAGGAGACAGAAAGGGACCCATCATGCAGCATCCAAGTTACATAGATGAATCAAGTCTCAGGATTCACGGTAAAGAGGTGGCCAGCAAGTTGAATCGCCGTGATTCAGATCCGTATCCTTAATTGCATAAAGCATATTTATTTGTACCACCTGTCTTTAGATATATCTTCTGGTGGAGCACCACTAGACTGTTTATTCGTGTGCCTCATCTGCATATATTTTTGTTTATTACCTATTGTATCATTCATGGAAAGAAGTTGCATATAGAGCCCTTGGTAGATGAGTTGCTTAAAGATGCACGATATTGTATGATATTAATGCCTGTTTGGATTGCGTGATGTTTTCATTTAATTTTTCATGACCAGAAAAGGTGAGTTTTTGCGTTACTTCAGTTAAAATGATTTTTTTTTATGGATGTTTCCATTGGTTCAATGTTGTGCCCTTAATTGAATATTAGCTTGTATGACCGTGAATGGGAGGATGAGAAGAGACAAAGAGCTGATCAGAAGCGAAGGCACCGAAAGTAACAAACCAAAAGGGGATTTCACCAGTAAACTTTTTTGAAGGTTGTTCATTTCATGCACGTGCTATAATGCCAATTTTTTGCGTGAGTAGAGGTGGTGGTGGGTTCACAACACTTTTAACTGTCAGCCCCCTCATTTTTCTGGCAACTTGTCAAATTTCAGCAGTTCAAATTATATTAGTCTTCTTTCTAAAGTCAGCATGAAGTTATGAATTGTTTTATACACTTGTATATAGTGTTGTATATTCTGGATAGCTGGTTATCAAATATACTCTGAAAATGCGATTATTTCGTTTGAACCTTCATTTACATCAATAGCAATACCTAGGAAACATAAATTTTGTAGATTTCGTGCAAATGTTTTGTTGGTCTTTCATGAAGAAGTTCGCTGCACCTGTGACTGAATCCTTGCCATTAGGGATGGGGATTTTGTCGATTCTCAATTGTTGAACAAGTATATGCCGTCTGTTCCTGAATGTTAATGGATGAAATATTGGTTGGTTATACTTACGGATGGGATCAAGCGCGTGTCCTTGTTTGGTTATGGAAAACAAGCTTCGGAATTTTAACCTCTAAACATGATTATTTTGTGAACAAGTTCAATTCGGGATGTTTAACTATATTTTATGCATTCGTATTCGTATTTGTTAATAGATGGAATTGTCAAATAATTAAGACGACCTCGTTACTTACAAGTTAAAAAAAACAAACACGAAATTCAATGATAATGAAACTGTAATTTAGGTCTCATGGATCCAGGACATGAAGTGTATTATAAACTAGGGGCTCGAATGGTTACTAATGGAAGGAAAATTTAATACGGCTCGGAGAAGGGGTTGTAAACTGCCATTTTCCATGTGTCATCTGCATGCTCGTGACAGTGCCCTTCGTTTGCATCAAAGCCATGTTGTTCCATATCAAATCCCCGATGATAGAACAAGCTGCACAGGTCCCTCTGATAAGCATGACTAAAACTAATAGAGGTTTCCAACAGGGTCTCCCAACTAACATCCCCATTATCTTTTTACAATTCTAGCTCAATCAAAGGCTTCTCTCTTCACCTTTGATGCAAACAACGTCTCTTCTCTGCTCTACTTGTCCTTCTGAAGGAGATTGCACGGAAGATGATGAAGAATAACTACGTCACCTGCCACATGCCACTCAGATAACTTTCCAAAGCCTTGAATTGTATGTATGGAATTGGGTCCACCAAAGGGTACTCGTACATACCATACGAACCCTTAGCCTTGCATCACTCATATAACTCATAAAGCTCATTTGTTTGCACTGCTGCTTTCTTGTATATATTGAAAGCAGCTATGCAGTTTCCGTAAGGCATCTCAAGTAGATTGTCCACAACCGCAACTACTTCTCTTCTGAACTTTGTGTAGCAAACGAAGCTGTCACGAATTATGAGTTTCATGGCACCCTGCACCATGAAACTTGGCGCTGCCACTCCCACAGGGTAACACTCCATCACCCTATCTATAAGGCTATGCAGTTGCGGTAACATTTCAAGCACTCCACCCATTTCAGCCATATTGGCTTATTCTTCTTCTTGGTCTTCCAAAGCAACACAGTTAAGGTCTTCATCCAGAAGGCGTGCGTAGGATATGACACAGTTGGTGTAGGGAACCAGACAGGAGAAGTAGAAGTCATCCTTGAAATGGAGAAGAAGAATGAGACACTTGAGTGCAACAGGCCAGCAACCCGTGGTCCCAAATCGACGAGTGAAGCTGATGGCGAAGGAGTGGCACGTAGATGGCGAAATGGACAAGAGTGTCAAGAGGTGTTGTATGTATTTTTTTATGCAAAGGCAAGTCATCATGGACTGCTGCTTTTATGATGATAAGGTTCATGTCAGAGAAGCCACTTGCTGAAGCAATCTTTGCATAGCTCATGTAGCTGTGCCTCTGCATGTTCTTGCTTTCTATCTTTGTCGTCTGTGAGATTGAGATGAGAAAGGAAGAGTAAAGATGATTTGTTGTAGCCTTAAAAATGGAGTCCCAAAAACACAAGTAGGTGGTTGGCTTTGTGTTTGTTGTCCTTTGTTTGATCTTTGGTACTGTCGGTTGGGGCTACAAGTACGAGGGAAGTTGTCCACAAACGGCAGATGGAGCTGGAGCTATACACGTAAACTAATAGCTCCTGAAAGAGACAGAAAAACCAGGATCCTTCCCAGCATTGTGCTACTTCTGTATTGAACAACTGACTACACATTCCTATTTGGGAACTACTAGTGGAGACAAAGTTGGTTTTGTAACAATTAAGGTCACCCTCACTTTTTATTTTCAGCTCCCTAATTTCTCTTTCGCTATTTGGCATCTTCTAGCTTTAGTCAGATTGCAAAAATAGTACGTGTATACTAAACCTCATCTATAGTCATATTACTTTTGATGGATCCCATGGTGAAGGTATAGAATTATGATCATGGAAGAGGAAGAGGAAACAATAATAATAGAATTTGAACATATTGTAGAAAAACATAGACATACTATAGAATCATTCTTTCTTGTTATAAGAAACACGATTCCCCCAAGTTCTAACTTCTAAGTAGAGCAGGGGACAAATGGGAATGGCAATGTGGCTGTGAAATGAATGCAATGAGAATTCAGAGTTTAAAGATGACAACAACATCACAACAAGAGCGACATACTCTTTCAAGTTCGTGAATGTTGAATTGAAGACCTCTCAATAGTGTGAATATCACTATTGTATACATGTTTGAATTATTAGATGGTTAGTGCATTATCAGAGGATTCAACTACCTAATGGTACTATTGTTAAGATTGAAATTCCAAGCATAGGTCAAGTCTATTGTACTGACAAATGTTAATTGTCAATTTTTTTGCATTCAACCTGATTTTCATATCCAAATTGGTCACCATATCAATCAACTACTCATTTTATTTCTCTAATAACACTTGTAGCATCCAAAGATTCCCAAAAAGGACAATTAATTTGGGTAAATAATCTAAGTGATGGCTTCTATAATTTGAGCATGGTTCTAAATAGAACTATTTTTTTGTTATGTTTGTTTACTTGTTTTTTTTTTTTGGTAAATGAGAGCTAGTTAATCTATTTTATTACTTTTTAAAAGTCAAATCTATTATTGAATACAGTGGCGGAGCGAGACTATTTTTGTTGGGCTGGCCAAATATATAAAATACTATTTAAGACAAAAATTATATCTTTTACTATAAAATTTTATATGTTAGACATAATTAGTTTCTAAATTTAGAATTATGTGTTTTTTTGTGAAAATTTATAATTATGTGTGATTTCATGTAGAATAATTTTATGTGAGTGATTGGTTAAAAACCAAAAGAAATCTATATTTAGAATTTTATAGAAACCTACACTTAAGTTTCACATATTGGGGCAAATTTATTGAATTTAGAAGAATAATTCTTATTGAAAAACAGCTTGAAAATGTCTATAAGTTACACAATCATGTATATGTCAAAAACTTATCACCTTATAAACCAAGAGATTTGACTCTTAAAATTACTCTTTGAAATCAAAAGTTATGTATTATAATAATATCATTAAAGTCGGGGACGGATCCACGGTTGAATTAAAGGGAGGTTGATTCTTTTTTACATAATTAATTAAATATTTAAGTTCTAATATATAGTTATTTAATAAATAATAAATTTAAAAAATATTCATTACTAATTTTATGGATAAAATTAAATATATGATCTACTCCCAGATAAATTTTAAACAAATATTAGCTCAAAAACATGTTTTTCATATATAATTTCCTTTATTAATATTTTTTAATTTTGACTTTGATTTTTTTATCTCATTGTATATACACATAGGGTCTTAAGGGAGGGGTGGGAGGCAAGACCCCTACTTGCCCCTAGGCATGACAACTAACCCGAATTTGTGAATATCGTCCCAACTTTAACAAGGAATATTCATTTTGACCAAATGTGAATATGAACATAAGTATTACCCGAATTTTTTAACATAAATGATATTATACTGTACCTATATCCATTCTCACATTTACCATTGCTATATATATAAATATATCAAAGATTTTATTGGTATAATTTTATTAAAATAAATTAATTAGCTCAATATTTAAATAGAAAACTTAAACTATACATTTAACTAAAAATATAATATAGTATAATTCTTAATTTTTTATCTTAACTTTCTTTGTTATTCATTATTATATATATTTTATTTTAATTAAAATATAATTAATAACTTAACATATAATATATTTAAAAATATATAATAAATTAAATTATAAAAAAATAGTGTAACAGGTTATTCGTAAGTATATCCCGACCTAATGGGGATGGAGATTGGTATTTAAATTTCAAACTCACATCCTTTATACCTAAACTCATACCTTGTGGGATAGGGATGGAGGAGACTCAAATCCATCCTCTTGTCATTCCTACTGGTTTCCTCTCCTGAAATCGTACTCATCATGTAATTGTTTACTTCTGATAATGATATAACATACACTTATTATATCAATCAATTAATTTATTCACATTACATGTTTTAAAATAAAGTATTTAAACACACGGTTTCAATGTCAATTTTCAGTAATTTGATTATAACAAAAATGATGAAAAAAATTGATCATAGATACACATATTTTAATTAATAAAAATACAATGGTAGGAAATCGTTTAGTGCTCGGGTAATAAGCTAAAACCTTATTTATCAATACATTAAAATCTGAGAAAAATGAAAAGGTTACAAATTTTTAAAGGATTAATAATATCAAATTCTTCATTTATTGGGAGACCGAACAATAGTTGCATTTTAGGGCGATTTGTAATTTTCCTAAAAAAATAAAAACAATAAAATTTGTAATCAAAGAAAAACAAAATTATTCAACAATATTATTCATGCAATCTCTGCGAAAAATTTGAATACTTTATAGGTTACTTTTCAATTATTTATAAAATTCATTGTTTATATTTTGTCTTCGATAGAAGAACTTCTAAAAAATTCATGGAATGCTGAGTTAAATTAACTGTTGAAACCTATAATACAATGGAAATTAAATATAATAATTGATTACAACCTAAAAAATATATAATCTATTATGATGGTGATCACTCTAAACTGTATCATTGATTTTGCTAGCAATTAAAAAAATAGTTAGAATTATGTTAGAGAATCATAAATAATTTAAAAGAGAGAGAAAAATTATGTTACCTTTGCATTTTTGGAGTCATCAATTCTTTTTAACCAAATTTTATAATTGGGTTCTATTTGTCATTATAGTTGAATTCCATCCAATTAAATATAGTTGTAGATGATGAATGTGTAATGATAAAATTTGTAAAATTTATAATGTGGTACATGAAAAAATATCACTTTTGTAATATTGGTAGGTAAATAACCTTGTTGTCAATTGGAGTCATTGTTGCAAGATTATACTCATTTTTTCCAATCACTCCGTAACTTTTTTGATATTGGCATTCATAGAGAAGCAAAATAAATTTTATAATATTAAATGTTAAAAAAAAAGTTATGCAAATGGTTAAAAAATAAATAATATAGTTGAAATTTAGAGGAATGTCGATGTCATATATGATCTTTTATTTTGATATAAATAAATGTTTACGATAATTGAATGTATGAAACTAAGGTTGAATTAAAAATTGAATGGATGATACAAATAAATGTGCACAACAAAATTTGGAGAATTAGAGAATGAATGAAAATTGTATGATAAAAGTAATTTTATTTTTTTATAGCCTTAATTAAAATTTTGATTTGATATATATTTTGATTTTTTTTAATTTTATTTTATGATTTTGAGTGAGACCTAATTAAACCATTGTGGGTCACGTGTGTTGACAGCCATAATGAATAACTATATTATATATATATATATATATATTAATATGTATATATATATAATATCTATGATATTTTTTATAAAAATTAATCATAAAATTATTATTTTCATCATTTTATTTATTAGTTATAGTTATTATATTGACATGGCGTGGTGTAATTAGGAGTTTCAGCAATATGAAAAACCCTAATTGGTGGGTGAAATATATATAGCTTGAGACAAGAGAGAATTAGAGATAGGCAGGCATCCATCCATCCGCAGAGAGAGAGAGAGAGAAACAAAACCCTAATTGGTGAGTGGCGAAAATGGCGCAGCCGGCGGCAGCAGCAGCAGCAACTGGAGCAGCAGCAATCGAGCAAGTGCAGTGCTTCGGGCGGAAGAAGACAGCGGTGGCAGTGACCTACTGCAAGCGTGGTCGAGGCCTTATCAAGATCAATGGCTGCCCAATCGAGCTGGTGGAGCCGGAGATCCTCCGTTTCAAGGCCTTCGAGCCAATCCTCCTCCTCGGCCGCCACCGCTTCGCTGGCGTGGACATGCGCATCAGAGTCAAGGGCGGCGGTCACACCTCCCAGATCTACGCCATCAGGCAGAGCATAGCCAAGGCCCTCGTGGCTTACTACCAGAAGTACGTAGACGAGCAGTCCAAGAAGGAGATCAAGGACATCCTCGTCAGGTACGACCGCACCCTCCTCGTCGCCGATCCCCGCCGCTGCGAGCCCAAGAAGTTCGGTGGTCGCGGTGCTCGCGCCAGGTTCCAGAAGTCCTACCGTTGATTTCCCCCCTTTTTTCATGTTATTCATCATAACTTGTTAAAGTACTTTCTTCCTGTCTTATTTGTTTTGCGCTGAGTTAAGTTCAATCGGATTTTGAATACAGTTATATAATTATGCTTTAGTTAAGTTTGAATGCTGCTGCTTTGATTATTGTTACGCTGCTCAGAACCATGGTCGTGGATGCAACCTATTTATTAGGGCAATATTTGTTGCAGTGGTCAGGGTTAGGTTAATTCGATTCAATCTGATTACAATTTTTTGCTATTTGGTCTTTTACCTTGCCATCACCACTAGTGAAACCCCAGCTTCCCAAATGCCTATATTTCTAATCACACTAATGCGCTAAGTATCGACAGCCCCTAAGGAGGTATTTATAGTGTATCAACCGTCTCTCCTTTTGGCATATTTGTGTTCAAAGACAGATCTCCCTCACCCTCGTCTCTGTTTCTTTTGATGTTCCATCATCTAGAATCATGTTAAATATTTGGTCTCATTAAAGAATTTTTTTTGGGTTTAAAATTAGTTTTATTGTGAACGTTCGTTGGCTAATGATTTATGGATCTATTATAGGTTGGATGAGGGAATTATGGTTTGTATCAACTAATTGCATTTTATTCTCATGATCTCGATTGTTGGTCCGCTTCATTTCAAATCAACTAATGCATTTCTTGTCGATAAATCAACAACGTTCTGCATTCAACTTTCTGGCAGGTAGGTCTGATTTTTTAAAATGCATACTCGAACACAGCATTAAATTGATTGTAAATCGAATTCCAAGAATGATCGATATTAGAATTTTATATAGTCTTTACATTCATATAGATCTATTTGTAAATAAATTAAATGTGGGAAAAAGAGCTAAAATAAAAATAAAATATAAGACACAAGAGAATAGATGCGGTAATAAATTGCAAGAAATGTAAAAGGACAAATTGAAGAATAGAAATGGTAGAAAACTGATATTCGGCGAGTAGCCGGAGTACGTGTTACAACAATTTTGTGCAAGTGTGTTTCAACCGATAAAAAATGACTACATTATTTATAGATTGGTAGTGCATATTTGTTTATCTGGTAGTATGGACTATATAACAAATTCTAACATTTGACTTGATCTGGACTTCAAAAATTACTAATAATTGTTGTGTGATGTGATCTTCTCAATATTTTCACTCAAATTTCTTTACGTCTTTCACTTAATGAATAAATCGTTTTGAGATAATAAAAAAGAGAATAAAACGTCAGTCATAAAAAACAGGTAGTAAAAATTATCCGGCTCACGATCTAACAAACTACTATAGGTGAGTTTTTTATTTTATTTTTTAATGATCGTACTCAGGTTTGATGTTCTCATGCAAATTACGTTAAATTCCATCACTAGACCCTAGTGATTTTACTAGTGTGGGGTGAGTTAAATACAATAAAATAAAAACTATGAATACCAACATACTTTGACGCAATTAATAGATAGTTGGATCTTTTTATGTATGTTAATTGCAGTTTGAATTTTTGTCCGTGTATGAAAAAAGAAATAGAAAGTAGCAGTAGAACTCACTTTATTAATCTTATGCATTGAAGAGATTATTCTCTAATCATTAGTTGAGATATCCTTTATACAGACAAAAGAAAACCAAGATGTTGAGTTTACTTTGTTTTGACAATTTGAATATGAAATTATTTATGGTGTGTCGCGGGCATTTAAGAAAAAGGTAAAAAAAAAAAAACACTTTTTTTTAGGGAAACAAGCTTATATTATATCATGGAAAAATAAGAAAGTGTTCAATACAAGTAGGACTAAAATAAAAAAAACTTGTGGACAACCGGAAGATCTAGATGTCCAAATAAGCTAGGGGTGTTCGCGGTCTGGATTGGATCGGTTTTGAAGCAAAAAATCATCCGATCTAATCTCTTCGGTTTGGTCATTTGATCATCTATTCGATTTTAAAATTTTTTCAAATCCGATCCAATCCAATCCAATTTTTTTCAGTTTGGATTGTATCGGTTTTCGGTTTTTAAAAAGTCTAAAAAATAAAACTTATGAGACTTATTTTTATCAAAATAAGGAGTATCTAACATAAACAAATACATTTATTGTACAAAAATAAACATCATTTTCTAATTTTCATTAGACAAACTCATTCATTGGACAATATAAAGAGCAATGTATTGGATTTTTGGTTTTTGGACTATGATGGGGAATAGGCCCAAGTAGATAAAGGGTAAGGTATGGTTTACAATTGGATCGGTTTGGATTGGATCGGTTTTCACCGGCCAATCCGAAAACCAATCCAATCCGGTGAAAATTTTCGGTTTTTTTTCGGTTTTCGATTTTTCGGTTTTCGGTTATTTCGGTTTTTCGGTTCGGTCACCGCGGTTTATATTGATTTCGGTTGATGAACACCCCTAAAATAAGCCATGAGCAACTTGATTGATTTGCCTACTACAGCTATGAATATCAGATAATTTTTTAGCTCAAATACGTAAAATTCTTCCTGCTTCAAGCTCATGAAAATGCTTTGAGTGAATGGCATCAGGACTTATAATCTGTTTCAATGATTATATTGGTGAGTTCAAGGTGAGATCCAATTTATTGCAGATAGGACAGCATAGGATTCTGCTTCTTGAGGTGTTGGAAATCCTTGGAAACATGAAGATATAGCTGAGATGAAATACCCTTTAGAGTCCCGGATACAGGCAACGAAACCGAATATTTTTCTTCCTGGAATGTAGCAGCATCCACACTAAATTTCATAAAGCTCGGTGTTGGTTTTTTCCACATTGTCGAGTCATGATGCTGTGGAGGTAATGCACGTGTTGGTTTGGCTTGATTTATTAATGCAATAACTCATGTCTTACACGTGTTAATTTTATAATTTATATTATTATGATTTTTAATATATATTTTGAAATTATAAAATAATATATTTATAATATCAAATTTGAGTATATAAAAATAGTTTTGGATGGCATGTGTCAAAATTAGACTCTTTCTCAAGGTTTAATGACACTAGTCATCATTTAATGGCTCATAATAATTTGATTCGATTATAAATTAAATTTACATATTAATATATTTATTGATTATTAAAAAATATAATTTAATTAAACTGTGTCAAACATTCAATATCTTTTATAACTCAAGCTTTATAATTGTGTGTTTTCTTATACTTCAAACCTTTTTTTATGATTTATACTATATTAAAAAATATGTTTTTAATTTAATTTATTCTAAAATGTTCAAAAATAACATGGTTGTAATATATTTTTTAGATATTAATTTCGTTGTGATTAAATTTACAATAAGAAAATTTTTAATAATTACTTTTCTGATAAAAAGTTTTGAATTTATTTATTTGAAAATGTATTATAATTAATTAATAAAAAAATGATTAGTATTAGGAAATTTGTCTGTTTTTAGTCAATCATAAGTAATCCAACAATTAAATCTTCAATTTTAATTATTTCAAATCAATTATATGTAATTAAGATTGTCCATATTTTCCTTTTGATTATTTAAATTGAATTGGATTTTCATTTTAAATTTCAAATGTATTATTTATCAATACCTTTAAATGTTTTGCTTTTTTTCCTCTTTCTGCTGTCTAACTTTTATGGTTCTTTCTTTTGTTTTGTCTCTTCGGTTTGCACTTTTCTTTGCATTATTTTCTAATTTTTTTTTCAGTTTCACAATTGTGATAGTGTGTTCTCTGATAACAATTTCAAAGAAAAATGTTTAATGCATCATCTTATACCGTAATGTTAAACTTGATCTCCTTTATTATTGTTGTTTCAAAAATTGTGGACATAATGCAATGAATGTGTTTGTACGAAATAAGACAGGTGATTATAGTTATGAATTAATAATATATATTATATAAAAATATTATTTCATATATGAATCATCAACTTTTGTTTGATCCATCTTTTAATTTGAGTTTTAAGTATAGTGATTAAAGATGACAAATAAATATGTATTGAAATTTATTTAAAAATATTTAGTTTAATGGGTATTTGTGTGGTAAAAAAATTCAATTTTTCCTCTACTTCTTAATTGGGCATAAGGAGGTAATATTTCACATTTACGAATACCTGTATTTTAAAATTATTTAAATAATTTTAATTATATATAAGTTAAACATTTTTAATATAATTTTAGTATAAATATAAAATTCAATTTTTTTTTTTTAGTATAAATATATGTTTTAAAAATATTTATTTTAGTATAACAATATGTTTAATTTTTTAATTTATACTTTTTTGTTTTTAAATATATACAAACATACATGCACGGATACAGTGACATGTATAGAAATATATATTTAAAATAGAAATATTAAAAAATATAATAATATAAGAATTTATAAATTTTAAATCTAAAATCCGTGTATGGCATGGATTATTATGCTATATAAAGAAAGGTCATGCGTCTAAGATAGGAAGTCAATGAGGAAAATTTTTTTTAAAACAAAATTAATAATTATTATCATAATTTTAATTTGTGGCTGTGATATTGTCATAATTCTTTACCTTATAGGAAGCCATGAAAAATATAATTGATGTGGTCACAATTACAACAAGTAAAAAAAATATTATATTGTGACAATTGGGACTGCCAACTACAACTTAAAACTATAATTATCATATGAACAAAAATAAAACATGAGAGAAATGAAATGTGCAATTGAATAAATCATTAAAAATACTAAGTGGGCTGAAAAAAAAAACAAAGTATAAGAATTAAATCAGGCAATTTAAAATAAAAATTTGGAAATGGTTGAAAAATTAAAAACAACAAATTTAAATTATAAAAAGAAGGGACAAAAGATAACAACACTATATAAATGCTTATATTTATTTCAAAGTCATATGTCTACGTAATGTCTTATAGTACCCTTTTAATTCGTATAAATGTGCATTTAAATTTTTTTTTCATCAAATATGACTAATTAATTAATTGAAAACTAGGTATTTTCAAAAGTGAGTACCAACAAAAAACATCTAAAATAAGTATTTGATAAAATGATTCGGGTAAACGGTGAATACCATATTCTGGGAGAAGCCCGCTTCGTACGGGTCGGGTCCACGTGTGAGCCACAAGGAAGGTGTGTTACGTATAAGCATAGGAGAAAAGAAAACTAGGGTTTTAGCAGTGGTGGAAGCTTTGTTGAGAAGGAAGGGTTTTAGAATAGAACTCCACATTTTTCAGATTTGCTTTGCTTTTCTCTTCTCTTATCATCATCAATGGCGACCCTCATTCCTCCCCCTCCTCCTCCTCCTCCTCCTGCCGCCGCCGACCCCAAGGTCGATTACTTGAACCTCCCATGTCCAATTCCCTTCGAAGAGCTCCATCGCGAAGCTATGAGTAAGTCAGCTCTTCTATTCCTTCAATCGCTTCCATTTGCATCTTGTACTACCACTATCTCACACTTTAATTTCTTTCTTTTCGACAGTGTCTTTGAAACCAGATCTTTTTGAGGGCATGCGTTTTGATTTCACTAAGATGCTCAATCAGAAGTTCTCCCTCAATCACAGGTACCTTTATGTTTTCTTTCTATTTTTTATTTTATGAAATTCAATTGTGTAAAGTTCGTCTGTTTATTAATTTCTTGTTGTCTGATCAGCGTGTTGATGGGACCTACTGAGGTTCCTTCTCAGTCCACGGAGACTATTAAGATTCCAACTGCTCACTATGAGTTTGGCTCGACCTTCATTGATCACCCTAGGGTAACTTGGACTTCATTAAAATGCCCTTTCAATTAGTGCTTTTTTTATTTATTTATACAGTGCGCTTTCAATGATGCTGCTGCTATGCAGTTGTTGCTCTGGGGGAGAATTTTGACTGATGGGAGGCTCAATGCCAGAGTCAAGTGTGATTTGTCCGAAAATCTCACTTTTAAAGCCAATGCTCAGGTATGTATATGTGTGCCCATTATGAGTAATGTTGCCTGACTGCCTTCAATTTTCTTATGTTTCACCCCTTGGTGTTCCGCTACTTCTTTGATTAGTTAGTATATATATTGTACTGTTTTGTGGTTTCTACTTTTGAGTGGTGCCACTTACAGCTTATTGGTACCAGAAAAAGTAAGTAGAAGTACCATGGAATGTCCATTCTATTTATTTGTGCAGTATGTGGTTTATGGTGTCCCCTTATCCCTTCCCATTCCCATACTTAGAGATTCTGTTTTGCTTCCCTTGCCTCTTTTACTTACCATAATCCGTTTTCTTGTCTGCTTGTACAGCTCACGAATGAGCCACATATGTCTCATGCGATGATCAACTTTGATTACAAGGTTAACTACTTTACTACTTCTTGACTACATCATGCAATTCCCCCCTCCTCTCCTAGTCATGTTTTTGCATGTTCTTTCTATTAAATTTTGAATTTTGTTAGACGTATACTGCGTTGGAGTTTCTTAATGGAAGTTTTACGTACTATCCATACGAACACTCTTCAAGTCTTATTCATGTTTTATAATTTCATTATATTGTATTTTTCAGGGAAAAGACTATAGGACACAATTTCAACTTGGTAATGGAGCCTTGCTAGGAGCAAGTTATATTCAGGTATGGGATCTGCATGCATTTTGCAGTATTTTTTTTTATTTGGCAAATATGTTGGGTGGTATTGTCTTATGCTGTCAGAGTTTATAATTTGAATGATCTGTTGTGAATTGTTTTGTCTTGTGATGTCAAAATTCTGATAAGTTGCTCTGCAGTGTATTCGTTTATTGAAGCATTAACATTATTCGTTAATTCAAGTAATATTTGAGATGTATTAGAGTAGAGTTTTACTCTCTAATCTGATTATGTTTAACCACTTTACTTTTACAGTTCCCGGTTAGGTTCTGTCAGTTGTATATAGCTGTACAAGAGAATGCCTAAAGACTAAGAGTTAGTTACAGAGTACAGCTGTCACACAACAGACAGCCTAACCGACAACCTTAAAAGTACAGTGGTTACACATATTACATAGTAAAACTCTATTCTAATATAGATAGATAATTGATTGTTAAATGATATTCTTAAATGAGTTTGGCTACACGTGCCTGATTGGAACTATACCTTACTACCTTTTAGGTAAATAAATTATCATTTATTGGGCTGATTGATTCGTTTTGACTTATTTGAGGTTGTGTGAAAGCATAGTTTTAAAGTGTGCAGAATCATGCCACCATCATGCTGTCACATAGTAGCTCTGCTTGCAAACACGGAGCAGAATAGAGCTGTGGCTGTAGTGCCACTAATTGCTGCCGATTTTGCAGCCGCTCCTCCATTTATGCCGTCGCTGGACAGGCTCTGTGACTTGCGACTTGCCCCACTGCTGGACATCCTCTTTTCTGCAACATCCAGCAAGGCAAAATGGTTGGTGAAGAGGTGGTGGCTGATGGGAGCAAGAAGCTAGTTATTTTTTTTCTTGGATGAGAGGGGGTGACAAATGATGCAAGAAACTAGAAAGGGGTTATATTATTATAATAGTATAAGGTACTCTATAATATTTAAAAATGTAGAAAAAATACTAATACATAATTTAATATTATATAATTGAGATAAATATATAACATAATGATAATAATATATAAATAGAAAAATGTAATAATTAAACAAAATTTTATAATAGTAAGAAATATATTTAGAATAGTGACTATTCCACTATCCCACTAATCACTATAGCATTTTTGTGGGCGGCTCTGCACCACTATCTGCTGTTGACTACTTTGTGTGAAAGGCAATCTGTCATCAGCATTTTCTATTAATAAAGTGCATCAGCATTTCCTGAATTAGGTTCTTCTGGTTTAGATAAATAATTTCATTCAGTTCCTGTGGACAGTGGACACTATTTGCTTCCTTGGAAATAGTTTTGCTGATCAATTTTTTTTTGGGAGATGGGGGGAGGTGGTTTATGTTTAGTGACCTCTTCCCTTGTGCTTTTTCGTTGCCAGAGCCCCTTCCCCTTCTTCCATTTGCTATCAAATCTTCCTAGAAGGGAGAGGCAGTGCTTAGCTGCTGGGGTCTTAGGGTTATAGTACAAAAGGTTAGGGTTGGGGAATTGAGCCAATGGGCCCAAATTTTTATCAAGTGTTTTTTCTCTTGTTTTCTTCTTGGTTATCTTTTTGTGTCTGATTTGGTGTTTAAAGCATGATATTGTCCTGCTAGAGTTTTTGGCGTCGGCCACTCTGCTCCGCCATCCCGGATTTTAAAACTGATTAATATTAATATTTGACAGTTGTGGAAGTTAGCTCATCTATTTGTTTCTTTAGTTTAATTGACTGATTTTTGTGAGATACATTTGTTATTATGATCAGTTTTTTTCTTGCTACCTTGGATTTATGCAATATTGTTGCGTTGTTATTATGTCAGTTTGCTACATTAGGTCTGCTTTAGAGTATAATCTTCTAAAAAATTGCTGAGCATTACTCTTGATTTCCCTTAATAGCCTACTACTTGATGTGGTACAATTGATGGATGTATGTGAGCTCATATAAATTATTACTGAAAACATCGTCTTTCTGTAGAGCGTGTCACAGCATTTATCATTGGGTGGGGAGGTATTTTGGGCCGGTCAGCATCGGAAGTCTGGTATTGGTTATGCTGCTCGCTACAACACTGATAAATCGGTATGATGGCTTAAGACTTACCCCTACATACATTATTGGCCGCATGCCCCTTGATCCGTCCCTCTTTTTATATTTCCTATTAATCTTTGTTATTTATTTATCTATTAATTTCTGTATTGATATTGGCTGGACAGTTCTTCCTGGTACTATTTTGCTGCTTTACCCACCAATTATAATAATTTTGTTTTTCTAACCTACCTGGATATACATGTGCACAAAATATTAAGAGGATATAGTATGTTTTTAATTTGTCCATTTGTCAACCATTGTTTATGATGTTTTATCTTATTCTTTTTTTCAGTGATTCCTTTTCCCTTTTTGATTACTACTAAAATCTTTCAATTTGCTCACCTACATCCAGGTTGCTACAGGGCAAGTTGCTAGCACTGGAATGGTTCTTCTAAGCTATGTTCAGAAGGTATCTGAGAAGGTGAGTTGATAATGACATTGTAGATTTTATGTTGTTTTCAATTGAACTTTTTATTTCTTACACAAAATGTTCCTTTCAGGTTTCTCTAGCATCTGAGTTTATGTGCAACTACTTGTCAAGAGATGTCACAGCTAGCTTTGGTTATGACTACATCCTTAGACAGGTAGTTTTCTCTTTCATGAATTCAATCATGGATTGGAATTTGGAACTAATACATATGTATCAGTCCTTTTTGTCCATTGGTTATAATAGAGCTTTCTTGTTCATCTATACGAAGATGAAATAAGAAGTGAAGATATTCGATGAAAGGTAGCAGTAGTATCGGTGAGTGAAAAAATGAAGAAACATAGATTAAGGTGGTTTGGGCACGTAATGAGACGGTCCTTGTATGCTCCCGTAAGAATAAAAGTTTGTTACCAAGAGCTTGACACAAAGAAAGGTAGAGGTAGACTGAAACTTATCTAGGAAAAGGTAGTTAAATAAGATTTAATAAAGTGATATATAGATTGATGGATGGTGTGTCTTAGGACGGAATGGAGAAAAACTATAAGCTTAGTGGAGGGTTAAACCCGTTGTTATCTCTATGTTCCAAATGGTCTCTTTTTAGTCTTTTTTCTCTTCATCTCCTCCCTCCTTTTCTTTTATCTTATGCCCCCTTTTCATTCCCCTTCCCCTACCACCGATCCCAATTAATTTGGGTTAAAGGTGTCGTCGATGTTGATGTTGATCAACCCCTGCATCACATCTAGATACCTTTTCAAGTTTCACTTCTCTCGTTGTTCACCTCTATTTAACTGCATACATATTAACACCATCACAGCTTCCAAACTTAATGTATGCTCATTTCATTCTCCAATAGACGGGAGATAAAAATACCACTGGTTCAAGTGGCAAGTAGAAGTAGGTAGTGCACTAAATGTGTAACTTTCTACATGATAATTTTACTCATCTCCAAATATGTACTACAGAACCAAATCCAAACATTCTTTAGTGTTTTATCATTCCTTAAATCTTGTCTTCAGAATTAATTTACTGGTTTTGGACTTATCAACAATTTTGCATTAATAATTTTTATCTGGTAAGATAGTCCTGCATTTTTTGGGTGTCTGCCATGGGTGAAAATTTGAGAAATAGCTACTTTCTTGAACTATGAATGTTTTCTAGTACACGTGGTGTTTAGAACGTAGCTAATTTTTCAACTTTCAATTGATACAAATATTTTGGCAATATGACAAATAGCTTTTTCTATTGAAGAACCAAGGAACAGTGTGTTTATCCTTGGGCTCTTTTAATGAGCCCAAAGTTTTTGTGTAATTTTTTAATCGTAATGGGGATTTAGTACTATTTTCTGTTACAAGGAAAGGAAAAAGATGAGCTAAAATTTGACAATATGCTGAAAAATAAACTGGCCTACCCCTGATTACTTTCAATCAGAAGGGATAAGAAATTGAAAGTAAAAAAGTGTGGATGCTCTCCCCTCGTTGACGGTGATTAGGACCACAAAAGTAAAAACATGCGTTCATTACAAGAAATCATGCGGATTACTATGTGGTTATTTTGGATTAGCGATTTCATTTCTTGGCTGTAAAGCCATTTAAAATCCTGCTACTGAACTTTGATAATAATGATGCACATCTTGTCTTGGTTATTGTAGTGCCGCCTTAGGGGAAAGATTGATTCCAATGGCTGTGTTGCTGCTTTTTTGGAGGAGCGGTTAAATATGGGTCTGAATTTTATTCTTTCTGCAGAGGTCAGGCATTTTCCTTTATTCCTTTCCACTGCTATTTTTATTGAGTAGGGATGTGTGTAGTATGCATGAAAATCTAGTTTGGTGGGGATGTTGAATTAGGTTGATCGGCTTTTGCATTTTTGCCCTGACATGGTTTGCATATGTATTCATTGCAGCTTGACCACAGGAAAAAAGACTACAAATTTGGGTTTGGTTTGACCGTTGGAGAATGAATAAGCCGGACTAGAGCTGTGTTTTCATTGCTGTAGCCAGCTTAGCAAGCTTTATTGCATTCTTAACAAAAAAGGAAAGAGGAAATATCGTTTGTGTCGGGAAACACTTTTTACAATCCACAAGTAGCTGCAGAATTTTCAGTAGTCATCAATTTATTTGGAACGTGGGCCGAAAAAACTTGATTTATTTGGATCTATTGCCCTGTTTTCCCTTGCGTGGGATGTAGAGTGATTCAGTTTAATGCATATTGTGAGATTCAATTTCAATAATGTTTCTAGTGCTCGTGTATCTATCCATGTCCTATATAAGTTTAAATGACCCATGCATGGGACCATCGCAGCAAGAATGCCTTGGTGCGCCATTTTTCTGGCTGAATTCAATGCATAATTTAGTGATAGATTGGGGATTTAGGTCTCTGTTACTCGCAAAAATAAGTCTTATGCTAGAGAGAAATTATTTTGGAGACTCGACATTTTTTTACGTAAAGTGTTAATTAACTGAATACAAAAGCGCTGTGTTGTTTTTCAAAATTGTAACTTTTTTCCAATAAAATAATAATAATAATAATAATAGGATCAAGATGCCAACTCAGTTGACCTTAACATTTGTAGTTTGTAGTACCTGGCTGTTTTCTTCTATAATTCGTTGGCCTATCCAAACTCAGATCAAGGAGGCTCACCCACCCCATCATTTTTCAATTTGTTGGCCTACCAAAACCAATAGATCGAAAAGGGAAATACAAAATAGTTTGTTATTATCGTTAATTTTATTTTAACTTTAATGTTTTGCAAGATTTGAATCCTCTTAAGGAACAATATATGATATTGTTGCAAGATTTATTATGACTAGTTGTAAGATTGAAAATGAATTGAGTTGAATTCAACTCGATTTGACTTAAGTTTGATATAAACTTTCATTTTAAGTTTAGACTTAATTTAATTTAAGTTCAAAAACAATTAAATTCAATTCATTAGTTCGATTTGATTTAAATTATTTTATATTTATTTATTTCAAAAAAATATGAATTAAAAATAATATTCAATTATTCATGAATCAAATGAGTTGAATTATATATATCTCAAGTTTAACTTACTTATTTTACCGTTCAACTTGTAATTTAAGATACGATGATGCTGATTATATTTATATTTTTTTATCATGATCATATCAAGCACTTAAAGTGAATCGAAAGTGTTAGTAATATCATTTCTTCCTAAAGTCTTTGTTTTCAACACTTTGAAGTTTGAACAGTTGAGTTATTATTTAAAAAAAACAGTTGAGTTATTATAACACTACTTTTCCTACAATTAAGAGTGCGGATATTCTCACATTTGTACTTTAATCACTGTATTTTTAATTAAAAAAATCTTCAACCCTTGCACTACAAGATTACTTAGTCACCAAAGAAACTACAAGATTACTTCAATTATTAAAAGTAACAAAATAATAAGTAGGAACTTGTTAATTTGGAAGTGATAATCATATAATTTTATATTTTTAATAAATTTTAATTAGTAATAGAAAAAATATGCATTAAAGAATGTGTTACTAGTGGTTGATTGAATGAAAAACCTTTTCGGTAGTTAAAACTAAAAATGAAAGTTTTAAAAGCCTCGATACTTGGAGGCAGACCGAGGATTTTATTATCCGACAAAGCTTTTAATTGATCTTGGACATACTGGGAAACTGAAGCCATACCGCTTTGACCCACAGATCGTGCAAAAAGTTGCATACCAATCCTTTTTAATTTTTTTATTAATACAATATGCTCTAGATGTTTTCCACTTGTCTTTTAGTTTTAGGCCATGCCTTTAATTTTCTTTGTTAATAATAGCATAAATTTGAAAATAGACAGAGGCCTCACACCTAACATAACAAAAATAAAATGAATGTCAGGGCTTCTGAATATTTCAGAAAACACCCCCATGTCATCTAACATTTTCTTCCTTTTCCCATTCACCCAATTTAAAGCAGCACTCAAATTAATCAATATTTGAAAGCAACAGCTTTGTGTACGAAATCTAGTTGTCTTCATGCAATTGCAAACAATATACTGTATTAAACAAATATGCGAAACACAAACAACTGAACAAGATAAACGTCTGTGGGGGCCGGGGCACCTCAATTTAGATCGCTTTCAAACTAAGCATTTCAAATTTTATTCACATGCACCTTTTAAACCAAGTCAAAAAATCTTTTAAAGAGAATAGGTAAAGGTGCAGCTATTTTTTAACTTTAATAAATTAACTTCATAATACACTCTTGATTTGAGATAATAATTTATTTTTTTAACTACCAGTTACATAAATATTTTTATTTTCATATTAATTCTTATTTTTAACAATGTTTTTTTTTACTATTTTCTATAAAAAAATCTTTAAAAATACAAATAACATAACATTTTTTATGAGTAAATAGTATACATACGGGTAATTTTTAAGATTTTTATATTTTCATTCAATTACAAATTATTATGTATAAGTAAATTTATTAATTTTTATAATAATTATGTTAAGGGTATATTTGATTTCGGAAAAAAAATGTAAAAGAAAGAAAAGGGGATTATAGGAAAGAGCAGAAATTACTATGAATGTTTAGGTTGTTTAGTAAAAGAGAAAATGAATATATATATATATATATATATGTATATATATAATAACACAAATATATCTAATAAAAAGGATAAAAATACTGACAATTTTATCATTTTAACCAAAAATAACGCTCCTTCCTTCAAATTTCCACCCACTTTTGGATGGATATTTACACGTGGGTCTCACTTCTATTCTCTATTTCTCTCACTTTATTTAATACTCCAAACGGATTAAACGAATTTAAAAATTCTAGTTTCTGTTTTGCCTCGTTCTTTTCTTCCTAAATCCCTTTGTCTTATTAACGATGATTTTTTATTAGTAGTTAATATAAAGATAAACCCTTGCATAGAAATTAAAGTCTTTTAATAATAATAATAATAATAAAGAAAGATAACATCGAAAAGACTTTCACTTCTCAATTAAGTAAAATCTTCCGGGTGCTCAAACTAGAAAGTTTATCGGTTGAATTTAATTCTCAAATTTGCATTATTTAAGATTTTAGTTTTTAATTCATTATGTCGTGGGGACACCAAATCTTTGTTACCCTATTCGCTTAACGACCTTATGAGTTTTGACGTCCTTCACATTAAGGGGAAGGAAATATTATGGACACACCTTTCTTGCTTGTCCTTTGTGGGGGACATACCTGATTATTAAAAAAAATATCAAGGTTTAAAGCATATTTGCATGCTTATCATTTCTACTAATTTCGGCTTTGCTTTTAAAATTTATTTCCTAATATATTTATTTTATTAGTGCCGAAAGAAACAAAATCTTAATAATATGAAGCTAAAGATACTCGGGGGCCCGGGGGTTACAACAATTAAAAACAAGTAAACTGTAACAAATAAAATTTGTGTTGAATCAATTAATAATTTAATAATACATGTAGACACAACATCCAATCACTTATGTCAGAAACTGAGATTACTACAGGGAAAACAAAGTGCCACTTGCTATCATGTTGGATTATTTTGCCTAACGCACAAAAGGCAAGTCATTTTGATCATAAGACCACTGTAAGACCCGAAAAGTATGCAATGAGAAATGACCAAAAACAAGGTCCACCCTTTACGATTACGCCTACCATTATCATTAGTGAAATGCTTAAATCTCTCGCATCAACATGAATGAGACTGTAATTTGCAGATGTACAACTACAAAAGCAAAAGGTAGGCTCCATCTAATTCATATCTATTGATTTATTTTATTTTATTTTATTTTTCAAAACTATTTTAGTATAAACAAGATTAGGATAGTAGAATATTGATAGCTATTCAAAGTCAAGTTAACACAAAAGCACACCACCCTATCATAGCACGAGTTGGTAAAATGACATTGAAATTTGTAATGCAATTGAGTTTAATTGGTATGCAGTGGCAATGTTATTTTCACGACATCAGAAATCATCTTTAAGATGACTTTTAAATAAATTATTATAATAATTAATAAACTTAACAATTTTTTTATTTTACACTATTAATGTATTTAAATTAAATTAATTTTTTATAATAAGTACATTAACCTCAAACATTAATAGATAGTATTAGATATGGGGCGAAGGGAGTACAGTAAGATGCTGAAAACTATACAGATATTACGTAGTGTCGGAGGTGTGTTAGTACCTAGTACCATTACCCTTGTGCTATACAAGCTCGGCTAGTTACTTTGCCAATAGCAACTGAACCTCAAACTCCCAAGTTATATATACTTAAATCCCAAAATGGGGTTGAGCTTCCCTCAAATGTTCAAGAAATCTTATTCTTCAAAAATGTAAAGTTAAAAAAAATTAAAAAAAAAAAGGAGAAGAAAAGAAGAAAACCATTAGAGTAATGATATCTTCTAAGACGTGAAAACAAAGACAGGCCTCTGCGGGATACTTTTCCTAGGACGCTTTCTGAAATTCACAACTTCAACCCACCCATATGGCTCAGCTTCAGAGATAGATGACTCCGGTTCTGAATTATGGTTATCATTCATTGTAAAGTCAATGCCTTGAGGTTTTGGAGTGATGATGCCTCTAGCACTTTGGTGGTTTTGTGAACATTGACTTTGAACTTGGTTTTGGGTCTCCACTGGATGCACTGAGATCTAACAATTGCACATGACTTGAATCAACAAATGATATATATACAAGTAAACCACAATTTAAACATTAAATCAGAACGTGGCTGTTACCTTGCATGTAATGGAGCAGAAGCGATTACGCTCATCTTGTAAGTGTTTTCCACATTCTTCACACGTGCCACCTGACTTTGGTCTTGTTGCTATGCCGGTTTCTTTGGTTTTAGAGTCGGGGCTTAGATCAGCAGATTTAGATTTGGTGATTGAAGGCCGAGGTTTGAGATGCACAATCCTTTCATTATTGGATATGTAAGTCTGCAAATTGCATCACCATTGTCAGCAGAAAATTAACATCCATCAATCAGTTTTCAGTTAGAAAGTTAAGTTCAGAGTTTACTATTAAGAGAATATAGCTAGATTTAATGAGTCAGATATACCAAATAAGCAATGAGGTTCATTTATAAAAAAGTTTAACAAGAAGTACAGTGCAAAGGAAAAATAAACAAAGCCTAATTCACAGATATCAGCATTATAAAACTAGTACCTATACCATTCATTGGTTAAATCTGATAAAGGATAAAAGATTAATAGACTAATCCCATCTGAAAAACTTAGTCATTTTAGTAAATCCAGCAAGTTAATCACACGCCACTAATGCCTACATCCACTAAAAAGAGCTACTCAAGCTACATCATGTCATCATTCATTTGAAAAACTAATATCTGCATGTTAATTTCCATCAGATAATTAAAGGTTATCCTATCACATTGAGGAAAACAAGTCAAGCACAATATAGCAGAAATGAACAAGATTAATATGAAGAAGAAATTGAATTGATTGAAGTCAGCTAGAAAATCAATCAAGAAACCCTAACAATGAAATCATTACTATCTTGAGGACCTGAATTTTGGAGCAATCAAAATACTTCTGCAGCTCGGCATGGCGGAAGACATCCTGGTAGGAATATTTGTAAATCTGAAACCTTCTATGTAGGGAATGAGCTTCCTTACAGTGCCTACACATCCTAAGTGCACAGTCTACGCAGAACACATTCATCTCATTAGATCGAAGGTCATGGTGATAATCGCAATAACCAAAGCAGCTGTTCATAAGAACTCCAATCCAATCTCTACTCCTTTCCTTTGGGGAAAGATTCTGCCCCCCCTGCAAAATCCATTGCCAAAAAAGGAATTCAAGAACCCTTCAAAAGCATAACACAGTTCCTCAACAAGTTAATCCAACCCTACCACCTCAAAATGGCACCCAAATCACAATATTTAAGACACAATGATCAACTAACCTAATCTAAAGACACAGTTTTCAAATTTGATGCAAACTGACACCAAATTTATGAAAGGAAGATTACCCTAAAGATCAAAATGAGCTTATACTAAACAGAACCACCGAGAATCAAACAAACGCATCCAAAATGCAAAGAAAATGAGCTAGCTAGCCAAGGATCGTGAAATTAATTGCAAGCAAATCCAAAGGAATCACAGAGAAAAATCAAAACTTTATGATAACATAGAGTCGAAAAAGCATAGAATTGATGATTCGCTTACCATCTCGTTGGGTTCAGATTGGGTACACAGTAGCAGTTGCGGCTTGTGAGCAAGTGAAGAAACAAAGACTTCTCTCTCTCTCTCTCTGAGAATGCGAATGTGAAGGGATTGAAATAATAAAGAGGGTGGGTTTTTATAATTTTAAAAGAGAGAGATAATGCAATTAAAAATAAATAAATAATAAAAAGTGAAAATGGAAACGAAATCGTTTGCTTTTCTGCAAAGAAGTGATGCCGTACAATCGGCCGGAAGGTGAGCGCTGTGATCCGTTGGATTGGAATGTGATCGTGCGGTGGAGATTTGTTCAGAGTGAATGTAACGTGGGACCCACGAAGGAGAATGGGTGGAAACCCCAAAAAAGTGGCTAGCTGCCTCCCACCCATTTCCCGCCAATTTAACCGAAATTCTCGGAATCTCTAAATTCCTTATTTATTTTTTAAAATGAGTATTGTAATTATGTGGTGGCCCAATAAATACGATATTATTATTTATTTCTTTCTCTATTATTCATAAGTGGTAGCTCCAAGTGATAAAAGCGCTCACGGGAAGGGAGTTTTGACATTCAAAGTGTCGGAAATCCAAATGAACACTGTTTAAGAGTATTCATTTATTTATTTTGTCTTTGATGTCTAACATACAAAATTACTAAAAAAATTGTTCTTTAGGTTAGGGGCAGTGGTTACATAAGTATACATTTCCACATAATGAATTCTCGTCTTTACTGATAAAAATTTCACTATTTGAACTACTTTAATATGTATTTAATGTCAATTTCATTAGGAAAAAAATCTGAATATATTTTGATCTGATATTGTGCAGGGCTATCCTACTATTCAAATTTTAGTTATATAAGACTAAAGTTTCTTTTATAGTAACAAATAATTTTGTTTAAATTAAATAATATTATTATATGTAACAAAGTTTTTCATTCAAATATTTAATATAATTATATATTTAAACTTAAATTTAGGATCATTCTAATTGAAGTGAAATAATTCCATAACATTTTTTTAAAAGCATAACAATTTATCTTAGCACTTGGTAGTTAGCCTAATGTGGATGAAGCTAATTTATTAGGTTTATTATAATTACTTTATTAAATTAGTAAATTACTATGAAATAATAAAGACGGTGCATGAATAATTTTTCTTTATTTTCTTTGAAGTAAGTTAATATTGTTTGGATTTTTTTTAATCAAGTAGTTAATAATTTGTATCCTAATCTTATCTTGAATACAAAATAAATTAGATTGAAAGAGAAATAGTCACTTTTAATCTGCATTTACAATTATAAAAAATTAATCATTATTTTCATGTGATCAATATTTCATATCAATATAATGAAAAAGAACTTCACATTGATATTAATAATTTGAGGAAACAACATATATATAATTTGTGCCAATTGTTTGACCCACTCAATACGGAGTCTATAGATACCTAGTAGACGTACCTAATAGTTTTTTTATTTGTAATTTCACTCAATTTCGACTTAAAAATTGCTTAATCAATTTTTTTCCGAATCATTGCTTAATCAGTTAATCTGCATTGGGTTAACACCTTTTACATGAAAACGATTACACGTAAAAAAAAAAACTCTATAGTATTTGAGAATTAAAAACAAATGCTTTCGTTAGTATCTAATTTGATAATTTTATATTTTAAATATGAAAAATATATATACTTTCCTTAACACCAACTCTTAGAGCAATTGAGAAAATGCCAAAAAATTATTAACAAAAACGTTATTATAAATGTCTTTGTCGAATAATCTGGGAATTCATAACTGGTTAAAAAAATACTTGTTTACGTTGACTTTATAAGGAGAATAATAACATTATTTCTTTAAATATGAGAGGTGCAAACATTTAGTTGAAGATGGCACATTAGATGGCACCTCACTGTTGGTATAAAAAGCCTTTTTATGGGATGACACCTTTAAAATAGCTTACTTGCTAAGTGCTCGAACGGCTTTTCTATCCTTCAGGCATATTTTTTTTAATTATCATTTTTGGAGTATATTTTAAATTAATTATAAGAAGGAGTAAATCATAATAGATATTACAACTTTAGAAGTTGTAAATTATTATGACTTTTTTTATTTCATTTTTTAAACTAAAGTCTTAAAAGATTTCACAACTTTAATATAAATTTTTTTGTTTAATTTACGATTTAAAGTCAATTTTTTTTTTTATATTTATGACTTTTATTTGATAATTTTTTTTTAAATATGCCTTTTAAGTCGTATAGTTTTTTTTTTGTTTTTTTTTTAAGTATGACTTCTAAGTTAT
>PYAF01003877.1:4817414-4849331 GCA_007407185.1 Glycine tomentella
TTCTGATTCCTGTATCATCCATTCCTAATGGGGAGCAAGGTGTGTCGGAAGTGAGGCAGCAAGTTATTGAAAATGTTAGTCTTCTAGTTCTATCATAGTGAACTTTTTGTTTCCTAACAAATTCTGGTTAGCTTTTGCACAAAATATGAACTGACACTTAGCATTCTAGTGCATGCATGGTACAATTCACTGACAGGACGCCTTTTTGCTGTTATGTTATGCCTAAACATGTCCACAGGAATTACTTTGTATCACTTCTATTCTCTCTCCCTTTTACTGAAATTGGGAAGCATATGAAATTGAACTGAGATGTTTAACAAATGTATCTTTTTCTCTGATCATAATTTTTTTTTGGTTGAATACATCAGGCATCACTTAAAATATTGAAAGTTGAAGAGAAACTATCGAAAGGATGGGGTGGAGAGAATGCTTATCATGTTAGTGGGTACCGCTACTTATTAGTAGATGGTGATAGAAATGTATCCAGGGCTTCTCCAGAAACAAAAGTTACAACTTTAACAAAGGTGTGGCGTTGGCATCTGGCTCTGTTCTGATCTTTTCCCAATTTTTTTTTATCAATATGTTATATTAAACTGAAAGATATAACTTGTTATTCAAGCTTCTGATGGCACTATAATGTACTTGTCACCAGTGCTCTCATTGCCTGTGAACTGACTGACTTGAAAACATTTTAAACTTTTGTTCTATTTTGTGCCTGGTACAGGAGTCCCTACTTGCTATGAATAAGCTTAGGCAAGAGGTGGAGTCGGAGAAGAGTGGAGCAAAACTGGATAGCCGTAATTATGAAAAAGATTTAGAGATGTGCATTAGAGCAAAAAATAATGCATGGGTTATTTCTCGAGTCACAAAAGGGAAGGAGCTTTACATGGTTCTAGAGAAAGCCAATGAAACCCTTCTATATGCTTCAGATGCTGCTGAGAAGTTTAGCGACAGGTATGCTATTGGTTACCTATCATTAGTGTGCTTAATAGTGTACTTCCTAAGCTTAAAATGTTATCCTTCTTATCATGAGAAATTGAGAATGATGCAGAGATTATTTTTTATCAAGAAAACATTTTTTGTTTTCACTTTTAATTACAAAAATGTCACACTGTTTTTGCTTTGTTTCCTATTTTCTAAAGTTTATACAGAAAATGGTAAAACCAACTTTTTTTTATTTAATTTTCTATTTTCACTTTTCCTTAACCTAAAATAGAAAATAAAAGTAAAAAATGTTTTCACAAACTAAACTTCTCTTAACAGAATTTGGGCCAAATAGAATTTTAAGAAAGATCTTTCAAAAAATCAACTTTTGTTTTAAATGAAAAAAGTCTTAAAAAAGGAGCTTTCAAGGAAGCTAGTTAGAAGTTTTTGGTTTTTGCTTTTTTTCCTCCTTTATTTCAAATCCCAAAATACTACCCAAGAAATTTGAAGCTGTTTTTCTTTTTTAACTTTAAAGTAGAGTTTAAGCTCTAATATATACTACCATAAAATCTTTTAAATTTCAAGCCAAAAACTTTTATTTTACCTGGGTGAAAAATATTCTTCCCTGGTATTTTTTTTTCATTTTCTTTCAGATACTCATCCGCAGATTGAGGAGTTTGGCAATAATAACAAATTCCCACTACCTAACTTTGCAAATCTGAGCATCCCTAATCCCTAAACCTACTGAAAAGACGAATTTTAATTTTCTTTGTTGGTTGAATATGACAGGTATTGCAACGGAACATTTTCTCTGGACTAAAGTAAACCAAGCATGTGCGAGGAATAGCACGCTAGGTCGTCTAACTGTTTTCCCCTATAAAGTCGGGAAGTTTTCCACTGTTGATTTTTCTCACCAGTAAAATGAAGGAAGAAAGAATGCTACTCTGCCTATATCTCTCTGTATATTAAGTGTAATTTATTTATACTTGTTCAAGGGTGCTGCATCAAATCTTGTCACCGGTAACTTTTTTTTTTTAATCCGAAATTTGTTCAATTCCGAGAGAAATTGTTTTCCAAAAAGTTTCATTTATTTCACAATAGCCTTTGAATTCTTAAAACTTAATACTTAGTCTCTTGTACCAATTCTTGGATTTTTAAAACAAAACACCAAAATCTTTGTAGATGTAATCTTTTAGGTTTAGGCTGAGTTTCTTTTTAAATGCTAATAAGCAGGGGTGTTCACGTGTCAATATGATTTAGATTTGAAAAAAAAATTGAAATTCAAACCAATTGATATTCATTAGTTTCAGTTTGGTTTGGAATTTTGATTATTTTTTCCTAAACCAAACTAAATCACCTCGATAAAGAACATATTGATTTGGTTTGGGTTATTAGATTTTCGGCTAAAAATATATGCTTTGAAAAAATAAAAAAATAACATGATTTTGTCCCACAATAATATTGTTATAAAATATAAAAAAACATATTTAAGTGTAATTAACTTACATTAATTAAATAATAGCAAAAATTATGAAAAGTGAAATCCAATATCCGAACCAAACTAAACGGATTTATAATTTTAATCCGATGTGAACTAATGATCTGAATTAATCCAAATTTTTTGGTTTGGATTAGTTGGAATTCAATTGGATTGGTATGGATTGATCACCCCTATCATCAAAAGTGTTAATTACATTATTATTATTTTTTGATAAATTGTGTTTTAAATCTTCATTTGTTTAAAATAACCAATGATATTAAATTAGTTGATGAGATAATTAAAAATATAATTTATCAAAAAATAATTATATATAATTGTTCTATTAAATTTATTAAATATGTGACAAGTTAATCAATTAAAAAACAAAAATTAATTATACACCAATAATGAAAAAAGTTTTAAACATTTATCACGATCGATTATGTATGATATGTTTTTTAATTTTAAAATAATTTAAATATATAATATTGAATAATGTTATAAAATTATTTTATATTATTAATTCATAGGCATTAAACTCAAAAAATACTCTATTTTATTTATAAATAAATAAATATAGTTATGAAAAAATGGTACATTTATTTAGCTATTGCCATTGACGAGAATTGTTATATCCTCCAAACTCATTTTTGGAACCACATAATTGTCATTTCTTTTAACAGTAAAATAGTTAAAGAATTTAATTTTATATTTCCAAATATATAGCCATACGAATAAAATCCAACGAGATTCAGATGTGCCGGAATAGCACCCCAATGCTATTCCGTGGATTTTCCGACACGACACGACCGAGCCTCCTCGACTAATGGAATGATAGAGTAATTTTGGAAACAATTTACACCTTAAATTAAATTAGTTATTGCATGTGTCAACTCTTTAATGAATCGGCCTGTTTGTTTCGGAGAGTAGGGTTTATCGATAGTCACAGTATTAAATGAAGTGGGTGTGAGTGGTGCTTCACTCTTCGCCTAAGATCTTACTCCTTCACTGAATCAAGGTATGTATTCTTGCTTTTGCTTCTCTTCTTAGTTTCTTCCATATTTATATGCATCTGTTCTGTGCCTCAATTTGTGCTCTTATGCGCGTAATGGATTCTGGACATGCTTCTGGCTCTGATGAGGAACTTTCGTTTTTCTAACTGTCTATGCTCATCATTTCTGATTGTTGTGTAAATTTGACAAATATAAATGTGCTCCTTCTGCCTTCTTGGAATCCTATGGTCTGAGGTTTCTTATGTTAAAATTTTTATTCCTCCCTGCTGCCCCATCAATGTGATTGATCCATCTTTTATATTTTGCTGTTATAGTTTGTTGTTTGAATCACGGTTTCATTTATGGATCACCTCTTTTACTTGTATATCTCATTGTAAGTCCTAATAAATCTGAAGTCTGTTCCTGCCTTGAAAGTTGAAACCTGTCAAATTAGCCTCTGAGGATGATGAAAAAATATAACTTTCGTTATTCCGACTTTCCCATGAGGAAAGTACATGGAGACCTGAACTGAAGAGGCTTTCTTCTGTTTGTCTTCATATTCAGATGTTTTAATTTTGTTTTGTTGTATAGGATAGTTTCTTGTTTGCTTGCCGTTTCATGTACAGATTCCCACGTTTACTTGCATACACATTGTTAGTCCTGTAATTCTGTTGTCTGTCCCTGTCTTGAAAGTTGAAATCATTCATATTAGCCTCCGAGGATGAGCAGAAAATTAACTTTCCGAGTTGTCCTTGAGGAATACATGGAGACCTGAACTGAAGAGGCTTGCTAATGTTTTTCTTCTTTTTGTTTGTCCATTTTCACCCTTTGGTTTCTCATTATTCTGTTATAATATTTCTTATTCTCGGAATTGATTTAAAGTTTTAGTTCCCAGTTTATTAGTTTCATGTTTTAATTCATCATTTGATTCATATATTTTCTCTTATTTCAGTTTTGACTTTTTATTGAAGAGTTTCTTAACTGCACTTTCCTTCCAAAATGAGGTATTGGTTCTCTAACTCTTCACCTGGTGATTTATATCAGTATCCTTATTATTATAAAAAATTTCACCTTTTTTTTAATTACTAATAATATATTTTTTTTCCTACTTTCTCTTCTCAAGCCGACCAATGGAGGAGGATGTAAGTTCTTTTAAGCATATTCATTATGCAACTTAGGTTATATGCCCATATATATATATATATATATATATATATATATTATGCATAATCTAGGCTTTCGAGTTCTATTTGACTATTTCACTATTTATGCAAATTGAATCTTTGTCTTCCATAATTTAGCCCAATTTTTGTTTTGCATTGCTCATTTGTAACCACTAACCAACCTAGCTAAGCAAAGTGATTTTATTAACTTATGATAATGTGTCACAAAGAGGGTGAACCCTGGCACAACGGTTAAGTTGTGTCTTGGTGACTTGTTGGTCATGAGTTTGAATCCAGAAACAGTCTCTTTGAATATGTAAGGATAAGGCTGCGTCAATGGATACATAGTTTTTTTTGCGATAATGTGTCACACAGAGGGCGAGTCCTGCCGCAATGGTAAAGTTGTGTCTTGGTGACTTGTTAATCATGGGTTTGTGTTTTGATGACTTGTTGGTCATGAGTTTGAATTCGGAAACAGTCTCTTTGCATATACAAGGTTAAGACTGCTAACAATATCTCTTCCCTTTACCTTCGTATAGCGATTGGTAATGGGATATGTAGTTTTTGTAGTTTATGATAATGTGTCACACAATCTTTTTTTCTAAATTGGATCTCAGGTTGTCAACAAACAAAAAGTTAACATTAGGGGCATTAGACTGGCTTACTATGTTTTACTATCTTTTCCAAGTTAACATACTACACATTTTACAGACTGCAGGTAAGAATGAGGAAGAGGAGTTCAACACTGGACCGCTATCCGTACTCATGATGAGTGTTAAAAATAATACTCAGGTATGTTAGTATTTTATATTATATACTGTGATTGTTGTATGATATGCTGTTTTTACTCTTTAACATTTTTACTTATTCAGGTACTAATAAATTGTCGGAACAACAAAAAGCTTCTGGGTCGTGTAAGGGCTTTTGATAGGCACTTCAACATGGTTCTTGAAAATGTCAGGGAGATGTAGACTGAGGTATGATTTGTCTTTTACGCTTGTTTGATTCAGCGAAAAAAGAAAAGAAAAGAAAAGAAAAGAAAGAAAAGATTTGAAATTTTTTCTTTTCCCTCATTTGTTTACTGAGAAAGCAATAGGAAAAGGTTAGTCACAATAAAAAAAAAAAAACTTTCCGCTCAAACTGGAAAGAAAAGGTAAGGAAAATTTTTAATTAGATATAAAATAACTAAAATATCCTATTATTTTATTGGATATTTATTTAAGGGTATTAATGTCATTTTATAAATTTATATTTTTCTTTCTTCTCAGTTTTTATACAATCAAACAAAGGAAAAGAAAACTCATTTTTTTCCTTTCTTTTCATTTTTTCTTATAACAAACAATTAAATAATCATCTCATTTTCTTTTCTATCTTTTTCTTTTCTTTTTTCTTTTGTAAAACAAACACACTGTTAGATTTACTTCCCTTTCACTTGTTTGTTACTTCAGCTAAGCGATTTGTGTGTACAATCAGGTGCCAAAAACTGGTAAAGGAAAGAAAAAGGCCTAGCCAGTGAACAAGGATAGATTCATCAGCAAGATGTTCCTCCTTGGAGATTCTGTCATCATTGTTCTTAGGAATCCCAAATGAGATTCTGTCATCAATTATTTGTTTAGACATTGGCGTAGGATGTAGTTGGTATTTTGATGAGGACGCCCGTTAATTAATTATTAAACGAATTTCCGAATCTATTAACTTGTACATCTAATGTTTTGTATGGAATACTATAGTAAAAAGGTTATACATTAATAGTTGATAATCATGATAAATTTATTAATTTTTTAAATAATTATTTTAAAATAATTTAAATAATGATTTGTGACTGAATCAGTATTAAAAATATAATTTTATATTATCATGTATAAGTATTAAACTTATAATTTTAAAATGTAAATTCTTTTTGTTTTTCTTTATTCTTTTCTCCTTGAGTAATTATGCTGGAGTATTGATTTTTGAAAAGAATATCAATTTTATCCTTCAATATTACCCTCTTTCTTGTTAGTTCTTTTTTATAAAAAAAAAAGATTATATAAATAGTTTTAAGTGTTGAATATTTATTAAATCCCTATGTTAATTACGTTTTGGGACTAATTTGCTTTTTTTTTTTCGAAAAATGAGAAAATATTCATAATTAATAGTTTATTCATTGGATTTTGTTCTGCTAAAGGGAAGAATTTCCTCTACAAGATAAATCAATTATATGCATTCATAGTACATTCATATTTCTCAATAATCCTTATTTTTCAATTCTCTACTCCTAAGAAACAAAATTCTTCACAATAAAATGAAAATGAATCGGTATTCTATCAAACAAGAGGTGTGTAATGGAAATAAACTAGACTTACAGCGTGGTAGCTTAACGATCATCAAATAAGCTAAAGCAACCGGAAGAAAACAAAACAATATGTACTTCAAGCGAACCACAAAACTGAACTATAAAATAAGGAAAACATAGAAGTAGGCGTTCTGTCAATGTGTCAAATTTACACGACTGCATAACTGTCAGTAAAAGAAAAAAATATCCAGACTTGAAAATTCTTAGTAATTATCTTAAAATTTAATGCAAATAAAAAATTGATAGTGGTAATTGTTAATATTAGATAATAATGGCCTCAGTCCATCCACCACCTACGATTTTTCTTGACACCGTCGTTCAATAAAAGTATGCTAACAAAAACCAAGGTCGTACAAGCCCAAAAATAAGTTCATATAAAGATGAAGTTCGCTTACTATAGAAAGTTTCTTGTCTCATGTTCATCTTATAGATTATGCAGATAAATCAAAATATGGACAGGGAAAAAGAAAATAAGAATGGAAAATTGGGAAATGTTAGAAGTTCTGATTAAATGCATTGTACATGAATGTATCTTTAGAGATATCATATGACACATATGACAGAAGGCTTATCTACATAAATATGAGGAACAAATTAAACCAATGACATGCAAGACAAATTCAATAAAAACTTAAGACAAGTTTCAACTCCTTTCACCCCATTCCTTCTGTAACTCCCAGATGACCAAAATTCAATATCTCCATAACTTAAAGTTAAAATGAATAACAACAAAATAATAACCTATAACTATAATTAGGGCTTGAACCTGAGAATCACATCAAAAGAAGTTTGTAAGATAGACAAATTAAACTGCAAACTCAATGCCGATAATCGATATTAAGAGGAATAAAGATAAATATGCTAAATAGCATCTACTAACTTCAATCATGCAAGATTTTCTAACTTGTACTTCAAACATAATTGAAGTCAAACGTCTATAATTGCAGTTAAGATTTTAGTAACTGTGATATTGTGAAATCCTATTCACTGGAAAACTTTGGCTGTTTATCTTACATAGTTTTCCACTCAAATTAAGTGTGACTATCCGGAGCAACTGAGAAAACTAATATCTTTGCCAAATACGAAGGGGGAACACGTGGCATGCTAAGGAATAAAATCATGTATGATTCTGCCTCTAACTTTCACAATAATTTTTCGTTATGCATGTTGAATATATAATAATAACAAAATGGTGAAAAGGGTTACAGAACATTACATAAATTAATTCTTATCGTTGTTCTTGTTCATCTTCACTTGGTTGATTTCTCAAAGTCTCCAGGAAGTGATAGCAAACTCTCTCTAAACATACCAGAATAATCATATGTGAATCCTGGACGTGTGTGACGCTCGAGCAGCTCACCTTTGTGATCAACTCTCGTTAATGTTGAGACCATTAGTTTAAAAAATTTAACCATTTTTGGCGGTGGAGCATATTGGGAAGAACTCAAGAACGGACTAAGCATGTAAAAAGAGACAACTAATTTTCTGGTTTCATGATAAAATTCTGGAAAAGTTTGTTTAAATTTTAAAATAAATAATTTTAAAAAAATACTATTTAATAAGCAAATATTTTTTTCTTAAATGAAATAAATAAATAAATTTAAATAGAAACAGCTTAGATAAACATAATAAGAAAAAAAGTTACTTATTTTATTAAAATAAATATTTTTTCCAACAAATAAGTTTAAATAAACTAGTCCAGGTAATTTATTTTTTGAATTGTCTCTGAAATTATTAATAATTGTGAACAATACATTTTTTAATATATTGTTAAAATTTTAAAATTTAAGTTTTATTTTTTATTTAATGATTAATTTGTGTTAAAGGTATTGTTGATGATGAGTTATTTTTAAATTATTTATTTTTTATTTAATAAAGTAACATCATATAAGATTGGTCAACAAATTCTTTATTCAAAAAACCTTAGCAATAGTGCAGTAAGTTCTCCCTGACACTATCCTCTCACGCAACATTATCCAAGCCACTTAACAAAGCATAAAGGCAAAGAGGTAGAGTGATAAAACAAAACAGATAGTCATCGATAGATACACTGGGCAGCATAAGAGAATGGCGCTGCTGGGTGGTTCAACTTCCGTCACTCCATTCCTTTCTCACAATTACGTTGTTGGTTTCACAAACTGGCCAAAATCTCCCTTCGTTGGCTTTCAATTGCCACTTCCAAAGCTCACATTATCTTCTTCCGTTCGAACCCCTTTGCCCGCAACTTCCCGTGTCCGTTGCCAGCAAGAGTCTTCTACTGTTAATCCTGTCGCAGAAGAAGACCCGCGCTTCGCGTGCGTCGAACCCGAACCCCGATTCAAAGGCCCGGTACAACCCTTCTTCTTTTATTTCTCAAATGGGTTCTGCTTTTTTATATATTATTATTGCAAATGTTAGTAATTCGTATGTTATGTTAATGGGGATATGTGGGTCTATAGATCTTTTTAACTCTAAGAATCTAATAGCGAATCTTGACAGGCCTAAAGCTCAAGTATTAGTTGCTTTATCCTAACGCCGGCCCTCCCGCCAAACCACCCTATGACTCCCAAATAGGTTCTGTTATGAATGTTTAGTGATTGAATAATTGAGCTTTCTGATTTGGAATCTGAAGTGTTTAGTTCTTGTAATTGAAGTGGATTTACATCAGTACTTGTAATTTATGCATATGTTTTCTTATCTAGTTAATGGGTGATTTCTGCTTTCTTTCTTTTTTTAGTGTTTTTAATCTTTACTTCTGTGTTCACATTAATTGGAGTTTGAAGGCTACTCGACTCCAGCAGAATTGCTTCCTGTGGAGGATACCTGTGGTGTATACTGTATAGTATCTGGGTGTTTGTTATGAAGTTAGAAAAAATAATACTGATGAATTTAGGTGTCAAAATGCAATTTCTTTATGTGTTCTATTTTTATTTTAAAACTTTTAAACTAGTAGATTGTTTATTTTATTGGATTAATATTGAACTCCCTATCCACCAACTAAAAGTTGCAGGACATTTGGAACAAGAGTTGGTATCCAGTGTTTTTTATGAAGTTAGAAAAAATAATAATAATGAATTTAGGAATTAAAATGCAATTTCTTTATTTGATCTATTTTTATTTTAAAGCTTTTAAACTTGCAGATTGTTTTTATTCTTTGGATTAATTTTGAACTCCTCATCTAACAACTCAAAATTGCAGGACATTTGGAACAAGAGCTGGTATCCAAAAGCTGCAGATCATGTGAATACAGAGAAAACATGGTATGTTGTTGATGCTACAGACAAAGTCCTTGGAAGACTAGCTTCAACGATTGCTATTCACATCCGAGGGAAAAACTTGGCAACCTACACACCCAGTGTGGACATGGGTGCATTTGTAATTGTGGTATGTATTCCTGTATAAATTATTTGCCATGTGATTGTGATTTTGGTATTTCTGCATAAATTATTTGTCATGTAGTTGTGTTTTGTGTTTCTGCATTCTCCCTGTCTATTTGTGATTGACAATGGGATTTTTGTGGTTTGATACCTGTGCTAAAATAACCTTGTGCATTACAGCAGTCGATTTATACATTAGATACTTAGCACAATTATCAGTAGTTAGAAACTACTCAATGAGTTAACCATTGTATAAACTATTCGTAATTAGTTAGAACAAAGGGCAATTTATATAAAGCATAAGAGGTAAATAATAGAGGGAGATTTTAGACTTCGAATACAAATTTGTAGAGGGAGAGACCTAGTCTCTCAAATACTTGGGAACGAGAGAGAGGAACTTGAACATCCACTGAGGGCTTGGAATTCTGAAATTGATTGATAATTGGAGGGAGTTTCTTGCATTTTAGCCTTTCATTTAAATGGTAGGTAACAATGAAAGTGGATTATATGCTCCATAGATATCATATTTCATTCGTTATCATTCTTAACTTTATTTCTGTAATTACATCCTATTTGACAGAGAACCTTCCATTAAATTTTTGTTAGTTTTTTGTTGGCGGAGGGAATCGAACTTGCGATCTTTCCCTCTCTCCCTTCTCATTTTACCACCCAACCAACCTTATAACTCCTTTGAGTAATTTCCAGTTTCCCATTATGAACAATTTTTCAAGAAGAAAAAAAACAAAAAAAAAAAATATATATATATATATATAAAGGAAACATGATCTCCAGAAATTTTCTGTACTAGTGAGAATACTCAATTACTCACTCTTCACAACATTTTCTATGTTACACAGCCTGAACCTTCTGTAGAAGTTTAAGTTAAGAATGTTTTGGATTATATTTTCTTCGATTCTTATTGATGAGTGAAGAATGTGTTAATTACATACAGAGTTATGTGGTTGCTATACAAAATCTGAACCTTTTTATTTAACTTGGGGTTCCAAAGGTAAATGCAGAAAAGGTTGCTGTATCTGGGAAAAAGAGGACCCAAAAGCTTTACAGGAGGCACTCTGGACGACCTGGTGGTATGACAGTGGAGACATTTACCCAGCTGCAAAACAGAATTCCTGAAAGAATAATTGAACATGCTGTTCGTGGCATGCTTCCAAAAGGAAGGGTAGGTTCAACTATAGTTGAATATTTTTCCAAGACACATCAGAAGTAGACATAGTAAACTGGCTTGTTGATGGATGGTAAAATGTAGCGATGGTGACATAAATCTAATTATATGATTAATTTTGTGATATCGCCTATGCAAGATTCATCACCATAACTGATGGAAGAATTTAGTGGTGAAGAATAAAATGAAGTCTCAGAATTGTAAATTAGCTCAAGAATAAGTTTTGAATTGAAACACACGCTTTGATATTTTGAAGGACAGACTATATTCATGGTCATGCTTTGGGACAAAATTTTATTTTATATGCTGTTAAGCGCAAGAGTCTTTTTAGTGGGGCTTCCTTGATAATATTTCAGGACTGGAAAACTCTGGTATTCGTGGTTAATAGTTTTTGCTTGGTTTCTATTGGTAATCTTATACCTTATAATATTTTATGTGTTCTTTGGTTTGTTTATTTTTAATTTCTTTTAGTGAAAATAAGGTTTCACTCTTGTTGAATCCACAATAATCAAGGGTTGTTGTATGCAGCTTGGGAGGAGACTATTCACCCACCTTAAGGTTTATAAAGGAGCAGATCATCCACATGCGGCACAGAAGCCCGTTGAGTTGCCAATAAGGGATAAGAGAATACATTTGCAGAAATAGGTCATAGGAGTAGCAGAGAACATGGAATGAAATATGACAACTGTATGTCTATCTATTTCACAGAACATCGAGTTTCTTGCTTTGGTTGCTATCTTGCTGATGTCTTCCATTAAAGTTTATATTGTTGTCTGTAGAGGTAACTGATTATTGTGTTACTTGTTTTGTCCATGATCCTTTGTTGAATCTTCATAATATTTTTGTTGTAGATTTGAATCTTGACATGTAATATTTTTTAATAATTGAATTTATTGGCAACTTTTTCATTTGAAGGAAATCATCCATGGCTTTTCTTTTTTCCTATTAGTCAGTTAGACCACCAAAATGAAAGGGGGAAAAAAGAGAATGAAAAAAAGAAGATATAAGTGGAGGTTATCTTGTGTACTTCTAGTGTTTTTCTCCTTTCTAGTACCTCAAGATTTTTTTCGTAGGCTAGTACCTCAAGTACTGTATGATATTGCTTTGTTGTTCATTTCAAATGCCACTACCAGAACTGAATGAACTAACCCTCAAGAATGACAGAAATATAGAGTCAGATGACGTTTGTTTTCTTTCTACATGCAGTAAGGCAAACATGAGTGTTGCTTCTGTGGGGTGGTTCATTTTTCCATTTAATACTTCAAATCGGAAGTTGGAACTTTCTCTACTCCGTTACTGAACAAAATGGATAACTTTATTGTGTTGTACAAGCTGTAAAACATACTGGGTGCATTTGATACGCACTAAATTACAACACAGGACAACTTTTTATCTTGTATCTTGTTTAATGAGCTCTGTACAACACAAACATAAGATCGTGAAATTATGAGAATATCCTTCCAATGTCATCCCCTTCGTCTTCTCCCTTTCATATCCTTATCACCTTTTTTTTATCAATTGAATTGTGTTCAATGATGGGAAGCGCAGAATTACTCGTTGATAAAAAAAATTGATGAATGAATTACTACTTGTTGATATTTTATCATTCATTATGCCAATTGTATTTTCCTCCAAGGTGCATCACGGGCAATGGCCAAGTAATGCTAAAGAGAAGTTTTTTACTGACGGATCTGGAACAAGGAGAAGTTGAAATCCGATGCTGCAAAAAAGCTTTTATTCATTGATATATATTTTTTAATTTAATCTTTGAACTTTACAATTTTCTTTCATTTTAAAATTTCTATAAAATTAGGATAATTGTTCAAAAAAATAAAGTGTCAGAAGTAACTATTAGAGGCTCTGGAGGATGATCCCGAAGAGGATCATGAGGAGGACTCTCACATGGAATCCTCTTAGAAATCTTCTTAGGAGATTTCTTGAGATAGGATTAGTGGTGATCTTGATTTTGCTATGTTAGAGTAGTATATGGATATATAACTACTCTATCTAGGTTTAGCATATGGATAGATAACTATTCTATCTAGGTTTTTTCTTATTGTATTTCAGGGAAGGGTAGCTTAGATATAATATATGTATTGTGGTTATCTTTTTTGTCATCTTTTGATATAATTGTACTTTATATGTAAGTGGTATTTTCATGAGATTTCGGAAACCATACTTTTAACACCAATATTTATGTTATTGTGATACTTATTTAATAGATGACTTGTATGACTATTCATTAATTAGTTTATTAAATATGTATTATATGTGACAATGATGCTTGGAATGAGTAACAACAAAGAGAAAAAAAATTGTGAATATTGTCTAAATTATTATTTTGAACTATGTTCTCTCTATGATTTGAAAAATAAAATTTATATAGATTTGGCGTCTACAAATTAAACTTTAAAGAGTATTTTCACAAGTTAAATAAATAAGTTTTTTATTACTAAAAAAGTTAAACTTGGAATAAAAAAGAGCATTACACTTTTCCATGCATGTGTGCCATGTTGTTGGTGCGTGATTTTCTATGCACACAAGCAAGGACGAACACAACCCTAAAAATTAGGGGATCAAATATATTTTAGATTATTTTGTAATAAATTTATATTAACTATTTATTTTATGATAAAATCCTAAAATCTATTAATGTAAATTTTGATAAATGTTTGGTATAACTTAATATTTATTTTCTTTTTCAAAGTTTATATAATAATGTTTAACTTCATAAATTTAAAATCAGACTCATATTGTAACCATCAAGCACATGGATCAATGAAAGATATCTTTGATTTAGTAAAAAAAATCATGCAGTACAGTAAAAGAAAAATTAAACTCATACACTCAAAACCAAAATTAAATTGGAACTAACAATGACAAGAAAAAAATATGAGATAAGAAAAACACAAAAAAATATGAATAATAGTAATAAAAAGTAGAAAAGTTATTAATATGTCTCAAAAATTAAGTTATCAATTTCTTATATAGTATAACTTTTTCTCAGATACAAATATTAATTATAAATAACATTTAATTCCTCGAATCAATTATAACCAAAAAAAGAATATTAACGTCATTTGGTTACAAATGTAAATATTTATAACAATTAAATAACAATAATACATTTTATAAAAGGAAAGTATATTAACAAAGGAAAATAACATCAAATATTTTTTTTAAAATGTAATTATTAAATGATGAAGACCATAAAAAATATTTATAAAATAAGTAATTAATATTTTTGCACTGTTTAACTATGTCCAAAAGTTTTATGATAATACTATCTATATAAGTTGCTTTTATATTTTTCTTTATCTTTTCAATCGATCTTAAACTGTTTTACGCAATAATGTGTATTGTAATGTATAACTAACCATGCATATGCGCATGGGTCAAATACTAGTTCTCACAAAAGAAATGAATAACTTCATACAACTAGCAGATACAAAACTGTTTCAAAAGAAGCATAGTCTTTAAGTACCACATCCTTTAAAAACCAGAACTCATAGCAACATCTCAGCAATCTGGATTGCGTTAAGTGCAGCTCCCTTGCGAATTTGATCCCCACATACAAAGATGTCCAGCCTGTGTGCATATCCAGCATTTATGTAAAATTCCCATAAGAAATAACAATGCTAATTGAAATGAAAAAATGACAATATATTGCCATGGAAGAGATTTACCCTTGATTCCCATCCTGAGATAGGTCCTGGCGAATCCTACCAACAGCAACATCATCCTTGTTTGAAACTTCCAATGGAGTAGGAAAATGATTGGATTCACGATCATCAATAACCACTACACCTGGAGCATTCTTCAGAATATCTCTTGCAGTGTCCTGAATAAATTAAAAAACAAACGAACTCAAATAAGCTATTAACTTTTGGAGAACTTTTCTCAGGCAAGTGCATTTCATAGATGTTGGGCATGCAAAGAGTGATAAGACTCTGCATGTTCCAACACTGAATACACCAAGAATCATAAGGATTGCTGTTTTATACCGTTTCAAAAACAGAAACAAAGATCCTCTAGATATGACAAAATGCAAGGGCCAACACATCGAAGTCAAGTTTTATCACTACAAAAAGGAATAATCATCTCCAGTAATTGACTCTTTGCTTTGTGACTTGTGAGCCCATAATAATGCTTATTTCGATATTTTTCTTTATCCATGATCATAGAGCACACATGCAGTGTGTCATTACAGGGCTAATCTATCAATTGTGAACTAACAACTCATGCAAACTATCTATACCTCCCAACTCATGCCATATCAATTTAAATCCAACACCATCAAACACCAAAGATTGCAAATGTCATTCCTTTAGATTTTTGAAAAGGGAGGAATTACCAAAACATGGAAAGGGTTAGTTGTAAGCTAGGAGTACTGGGTCTGGGTTAAAATTCAGTATTCAGTTTTGGGACGTAAAGCAATGTCAACTATGAGTTTCGGCAATGGCATAAAGACACAGCATGCCAGCATGAAGTACCTCATCAAGGGGTGTTTCAAATTGAAGATTCACACTCTCAGCATGAGCTCGCATGACAGGAACACGTATGCATGTGGCAGTTACTTTAACGTCCTTATCATTCTGTAGAAGTGCAAGGGTAAACTTAGCAACTATTCCATAACAGGAAACAGAAAAACCTAATAAACAATTTATAAAGATTCAATTTCAGCTTACCCACCCAGATTTTCCTGGTCTCCTTGACCATTTTCATTTCTTCTTCATTATATCCATTTGAAAGGACAGACGCATTATGCGAGAATAGATTAAAAGCATACTGCAAAACAACAACAACAGCATCAAGAAGTAGTTCTTAAAGCATCAAAATCACAAGAGAGGCATGTACAGAATAGTGCAAACCTGTCGGTTAAATATTTTACAAGTGGGCGGTTTTCCTTCCAACACCTTTCAGTAAAAGAAAAGAAAAACATGATTAAAGACCATAAATAAATAAAACCAGTGTCTCCTTTCACACAAAATCCCATAGAGAGAGAGTTTAATCCAAACCTCACGAGTTTGCAGCTGAAGCTCTTCCATTGCAGCAGCACCCGCACCACTCGCAGCCTGATAGGTACTAACAACCATACGCAACACCTGTGCAATATCGAAGCAGAAAGGCGTCACACCACAGATAATAGTAATAATAATTTGGAAGAATTTGAAAAGGCAATGTTGGACCTTGGCACGTCGATGAAGAGGGGTAGCAGCCATCAAGCATATAATGGTGGAGCAATTAGGGTTAGCAATGAGTGCGCCCTTTCCAGTTCCGGCTTTGATGTTTTGCATTGCTTCCGGGTTCACTTCGGGAATTACCAATGGGACATTCTCGTCCATCCGAAACGCGGAGCTGTTGTCGACGACCACCGTTCCCCGATCGACGGCGATGGGGCCGAAGTGCTTGCTGATGGAGCCGCCGGCGCTGAAGAGCGCGATGTCGACGCCGTCGAAGCTCTCCGCTGTCAGCTCCTCCACGACGTAGTCCCTGTCCTCGAAGGTGATGCGGCGCCCAGCGGAGCGCTTGGACGCGAGCATTTTGATGGAGCTGTAGGGGAAGTCGCGGTCGGAGAGGACGGAGAGGAACTCCTGGCCGACGGCGCCGGTGACGCCCACGACGGCGATGGAGGGGCCGTTTTCTTGGAGGGCCATTCGGATCCTGGAAGAGAAGCTGGGCTTGGGCTTGGGCCGGGCCGGAAGAGGGCCCGAGAAGAGGTTGTTGTGGCGCGAAACAGAGAGTGAAGACATTATCATAACGTTGGTGGGTGGGATTTTAGGTTGAGAAAAATAGAAAGCACGTTTTATTGAGAGAGAAGAGAAGAGAAAGTGTGTTTGGATTTTAAAACAGAGGGAGGAGGCCAGACTCCAATTTGTATTCCATGTCCCAACCCTTTTTCTATTTGTTGGTTTCAAAAACAGGGAGAACCAACTTGTCTTACACAGATTTTACCTAAACACGGGGGAAATTTGTATTGTTTGGATAAATTGAATTAAGGAGTGAAATAAGATTATTTTTTCTCATTTATTTTATTTGGCTATATAAAAAAGAGATGGGATTCGGAAATGTTTGGAAAATAAATTAATATTGTTTTGTTTTGAAGTACAGGAATCAAAAATTTATTTAACCCTATTGATGAATAAATTTGTTATTGTAAATTTTTAAATTGAAATTAGATATTTTTGTTCTTAACAAAATAGTCGATTTGAAAATACAAGGATTAAAATTATTTTTTTTAAAGTACAAAGATTAAAATCTTATTTTATCCTATTATTATTGATGAGCACGTTTATATGAATTAGTTGTGGTCCTTCTAGGTTCATTTGCTAACTTCTTTCGAATAATAAAAGGAAGCACAATAATTTTTTTTTACTAACGTCTTTACTTAATAAAATTAAGAATTTAATGTTATTAAAATGAAGAATAATCTGCTTTTAAATTTAACACTACTTATAGCTATTAAATTAGTAAATTGTTTTCTTTTCATATAAGCTTGAGCTAAATGCTATGCATCCCCACACTCCTGTGGTTTGTCAAATTAGAAGTTGATTGAATCAATAGTGGGAAGTTAAAATTGTTCAAATTAGAAGTTTATTGAATCAATAGCGTGAAGACAATGAGAGTGTTGATATTTGGGTTATAGATTTATGGACTCATTTGAAGGGCCCAAATCGGTCCATGCTTCTGTTCTGGTATCAAATATCAATGGAGGCCAACCTCTACAACACTTGCGAGTCCAATAGGGAAGCTTGGATGTCGCTCCTCTACCGCTCCAACTCCGGCAAGAGCAGAAGGCTTCTCTCCCCGGAAACGTCCATGTGCCGAACCCTACCGCGCCACATCCTGTTCATCGTATCGAGGTAGGCACTAGACAGGATTGCCGTCGCGGTGGAGCATAACAGTTGCGACTTTTGGGGAGAGAAACGGAGGGTGGTGACGTTGGGCGTTGGAGTTCCTTCTTCGCACTCGGAAACCATTTTTTTCCAATAACCTAATCAGGAAAGTAATTCCTATAATCCCCTTTCAGACTCAAGAAGACGCTCATGCTCCACCGCGACGGCACAATAGGCGGCGGAGATCGGAGCGCCGTCACGGTGGTGGAGTTCCTCGAGGATCGAGGGTTTCGAGAATGGATTCGGGGACGGAGACGGTGTGCAAATGGTCTTGAAGGATCTGAGAAGGAAACGTCTTCTTGAGTCTGCTATCGAAGTCTGAAAGAAGCATTATAGAAACGACTTTTGATTAGGTTATTGGAAACAAGTTGTTTCCGAGTGCAAAGAATGAACTCCAAGAAGTCGCAACTGTTGCAATGTTTTTTGTTTTCGTAATAAAATTTGTCAAATGTTTTTTTCTAATCATGAAAATGTTCGTGCAAGTTTGGAGAAGGCACCAACATCAATTTTGAAGCAACGGGAAGCGTGCGTGCGTCAGACTCAAGGATTGGACAGAGCAATGGGAAGTGTGACGCATAGGAAGCAACTTCTAATTCTAAACAGACAAGTTAGTCACGGTTTGATGTTTTTAAACAAAACATAATTCAAATCACACATAAAATAAAAGTTTGTTTTCATAGTTTTTGTTTTTTAATTTATTATTATAATTTAAAATCTATCAATTAAGTTTACTTAATTATTACGTTACATTATTTTTTAAATGAATTTATTTTTTATTAAATTTTACTTAACATATTTTACTTAAAATTAGCATTAATATAAAAAATATTACCAATTCTTTTATAATATAATAATAAAATATGCATCACTTGATATTTTATATACTTTTTAAAATAATATTAATACTTTTTTTAATATATAAAATTAAAATACACATTTTAATTATAAAAAAAATTAATACTTATTCTTAATTATCACAATAAAAATTAATATAATTATAATATGTAATTTATTTGATTTTATTTTATTTTTTGTAATAAAATTTGAAAACTATACAAAACCAAAAAATATATATTTTAATTTCAACAATAAATAGTAAATAAAATTCATCAATAATTATTTGTTTAAGTTCAATAATAATAAATAAAATTAATTAAAAAATGTCATTTTCAGTTGAATAGTCAAACCAATTTTAACGGTTTTGCCTTGACCGATTTTGGCGTCCGATTTTGATAACCATTCTAAGTACCAATAATTTTGTTTGGTGATTAGAGTGTTGTAGAATAATTATTCTATGACACAAATGGGGGAAAGTGTCACTTGTTGAGGAGTTCTCCCCATTCTACTGACACAAGGTTTGGAGTTCTTCAGATTTCTTGGATCATGTAACATTCTCCCGGTATAGTTATGGGATATAGCCATTGTTCTCTCTTTTGCAAAGGATAATAATGGATTCATCCGTGTTTGTATTGAATCCGACTTGAGGATAACCATTAATCTTGTTCAAGGATTCCCTTCCTCTCATCATACTTGCTTCGTTATTCTCCGTTTGATTAAAGTTCGTTGTGCTTCTTCCGACCTCTTCACTGAATTTTCCCACACCCTTCGTGAAAGGAATTTCGTAGTTGATCATTTAGCTAGCCTAACTCACTCCCAGCAACCCATTTATGTAAGCTACGATATGCCCCAGAGGAACCCCTTTATAACAAAATTATATATATGTTTTTTTACTGTGGATAAAAGATCCAATTTTATTTTTGGTTCTCGATAAAAAAAATAGTATTACGTTCATGATAAAATAAAATAAATTGTTTTAATCTCTACTATTAGGTTGGTTTTGCAAGTCAATTCAATTCAATTATTATTTCTTAAGTCTCTTACAATTATTTGGCTTACAAAATGTTGAATCTCTTAAAAAAAATCTAACTGTTCTGGAGTCACAATTGGGCTCATGTCAAGGCCCAAACAATTAATGATATGTAAACTGATCATAGCCCGATATCGAGATTCAACGAATAGGATTAAAGACTTAGTCCACTCAGGTAGTTACTAACGTGCAGGTGGAGGCCGGAAATATAGGAACCACTCGTGCACGATGCAGTTGGCCAACGGTCAGGTAGTTTATCTATAAATATGGCTTGCTCGTTGGTGAAAGGTACACATTCACTCTAGCTCTCTCTTTCAATTACACTGAGCACACACCCCACCCCCAATTCCGTGTATCTTAGTGATCATTTCCTTCAAGGTATCAGCCACCATTGATATTCTTGGAGTTACAAAGTTAGAGTGATCAAACAGCAATCATACAGCGCTTCAGTGCTGTACATTTGTGTTCTAGAAATCATACAGAACACTAACAATTAACTTATTTGTACTTATAACATTACAAAATTATCAGCCAATAACAATTTTAGCATCTCAAATCTCAAGGTGCGATTATTCTTGATAAAAAAAAAGTAAATAAATCTATAAATAACAAAAATGTAAGGTATATGTTGAATTTCTCTAATATGAATAATGTTATACATTAAGAAAAAAAGTACATGATTCGCTGAGTCAAACAACTTATAAGTCGCCATTTGAACCTCTAGACCTGTCGAGTCGTACTGGATTTGTTACATGGCTGATATATTAATTTAGTGGCTAAGACTAATTAGATGTTCGATTCATGAATTAACGTGTCAACATGAATTCAAGCAGAATTTAATTAAAGTGTGTTAAAATCTCTTCTCACTTTTGTCGCAAATAATTTTTCTTACGTATGAATCAAACAAACTTTTTTTAACAGATGAATCAAACAATTCTTAAAAGAGTAATTATATATTTTTGTTAGAAATTCTCTTATTACCTATAAAGAAATTATTAAATAAAATACAAATGAAATTAATATATTAAAATATAAAAAAAATATTTAATTCTTACCATATAAAAGAAGTAAAAGGATGTGCAGTAAGAAAAGTTAGATTTATTTCATTTAAAATATTGATGAAAAAAGGATTTGATAATTTATTGAACATAAATATTACATTCAAATGATCCATATTAAAGTAAAGAAATTATACAAGTAATTTTTTAAGTATTAGAAATCATGTTAACTAGTTGTCTAAGTATTAAAAAATCCTTTAAATTGACCCAGAACATTAATAAAATATATCAATTTCGAAACTAAATTAATGATTTTCTTTTTATGTTGAATTGATGGATATTATTTTCTATTAGAGGATATTCAACACTCAAAAGATTATGTAGTTTTTTTTTTATAAAGTATAATTTTATTACTCTATAGATTATTCAAGAGAGAGAATAATAATTAAAAAAATACTAGTGTATTACTTAAGGATAAATTTAACGATTTGTTTATTCGGAAGTAACGAGAAAGTAGAGGGGACTAAAGAGTAGAAGCTGTATTTATGCGCATAGCATAGCAACAGCCAACAAACATAACAATGGCTGCCACCTTGGAACCTGAGGAAAAGAGCCTTCTTAGACACCACTCCGAGAAGCATTTCACCGCCGGCGAAATCGTTCGCGATATCATCATCGGCGTTTCCGATGGCCTCACCGTTCCCTTTGCCCTCGCTGCCGGACTCTCCGGAGCCAATGCCACCTCCTCCATTGTTCTCACCGCCGGCATAGCCGAAGTCGCCGCCGGCGCCATCTCCATGGGTCTCGGCGGGTACGTTTAACAAAACTCTTGACACTCAATTTAACTTCTTTTGGAGCAAAAGGGGCTGATGTTTCACTGTGCAGTTATTTGGCAGCAAAAAGTGAAACTGATCACTACGCTAGAGAATTGAAAAGAGAGCAAGAGGAAATCATCACCGTGCCAGATACTGGTTTCTACTTTCCATTACTCTTTTTATCATGTTGAGTGTGTCTTTATTTCATTCGCGGATTAAAAACTCATTAACGGGAATCTGAACTTGAAAAATGTAATATTCCGATTTTTGTTTCCGTGGAAGGAAGTAATAATACTTGAAACAAATGCCCTTTGTTAACATTTTTCTGCGCGCGCTTATGAATGTGTCATTTGTGGTATTAAAAAAAAAAAAAAAAACAGAAGCGGCAGAGGTAGCAGAAATATTGGCTCAGTATGGAATAGAGGCACATGAATATGCACCGGTGGTGAGTGCTCTCAGAAAAAACCCTCAAGCATGGCTTGATTTCATGATGAAGTAAGTTCTTACATTCTCAATTCATTACATAGTTTAACATGGAATTTTTTGTTTGTTGAAACTTGAAAGTCTTCCTCATAGAAAATGTGCAAATTTGGGGGTTTATGATGGGATATTATATAGTGGATGAGGACAAGTTAGAATGGTGACCACACAGTAACGGGAATTTGTTGATTAGTGTTGAAAAGTGACACCACCGAAAGCAAAGTAGGTATTCACTTTTTTGAATGTGGGCATCCTGGGTCCAAATATTGAGCACGGGCAGTCATGTTATGGATTCCCATTTCCAACTAGTTGTTGACATATTATTGTATTTGTACTTGGATTGGGGGGTGAAAACAAGGGGAAAGGGTCAGATTATAGGGTGCAATTCTGACTAGTGATTGCACATGGGCATCTTTTTGTGGTGGTGTTCTGTTATACAACTAGTTTGGATGACTCAGTCGTGTTAATAATGCTACGTTTCTGGTACAAGTAGATGAATTTTGACATGTTGATTAAGATTGTTGAAGATAATGTTTAAAGAAGTAATTGGTAAGTTGTGTATGGCTCATATATATGCACTAATTTGAGTGTTGAAGATATAATTAAATTTAAATTATTATTTTTTTAGATAGGAACATGTTGTTAAAATAGTTTAGATAAGAAGAAGTTTGAATTATTGTTTTTTAATATTGTGCTTTGTTAACATTACTTGTATAAATATACCTATGAGTGAGTAAATAATGAGGAAGTGAATGAATGAATAAGAAATTATTATTTTAATTTATGTGTATTTGATTTTTAACAAATATTGGGGCTTGAAAATTGTTTCTTTAGTGTGTGTAATCCATGTAGCTAACTTCATTTAGTGGGATAAAGTTATTGTTGTTGCTTATAGTAATTTTTAAAAGATATTCTTCAAAAGAAAATACATTGTTAATTATCTGGTTATGACTTCTTATAGACAAAATATTATGGCACAATCAATGTGTTTAAAATCATTAAAAGAAAATTAATTTGGTATGATTTTGAATTTAAATCCGATTATTAATATCTATGCACAGAATTAAAAAACTTGACTCCTATATAAATCCTTTCGAAAACATTGTATTTACTGTTTATGTAATTTGAAATTGCAAAATATAAGTAATTGAGTTTTTTTTTAGATTGCAACTTAACAAAAAAAACCCAAAATAGAAAAATAGATTGCATATTTGAATGCAACCTGAATATTGGAGAGAAAAAAGAAAGGAAATATGGACAATATAATCAAACAACAAGATTTTGAAACACGTAGACAAATTTTAAATGTATTCTTATTGTGATGGTCAACGGTGACTTTGAAAATAATAGTGTTGAACAAATTAACTGGTTGTTAGCTTGGCGTGACAGATTTGAGCTGGGACTAGAGAAGCCAGATCCAAGGAGAGCATTGCATAGTGCAATGACAATTGCCATTGCTTACATATTGGGTGGGGTTGTTCCTCTCCTTCCTTACATGTTCATTCCAAAGGCAGCAGAGGCAGTTGTGTTTTCAGTTCTTGTTACTTTGGTTGCACTGCTGATTTTTGGCTATGCCAAGGGACACTTTACGGGCAACAAACCATTCAGGAGTGCTTTGGAAACAGCTCTAATTGGCGCCATCGCCTCTGCAGCTGCGTTTGGTTTGGCAAAGGCTTTCCATCCATAGATTCTCGATGCTTTGTACTTGATGGCAACTAAGTTTCTTCTAAGAACTTTTCTATTCTTCCCAAAAAAACAGAAGTTTCCTTTCAACTTCATTTCTATTTAGTTGTTACTTGTTACATATTTTCATTTTTTTGTACCATACAGTTACGTGCAAGTACAACCCCTTTTATTAAATTTTGGTGTGAAATATTACCCTTACATTAGAATTGTCTCTTTTGATGTATAATTGTATACAGTGTGAGATCCATAAATTTTTCTCAAATGGAAACAAGAAATAATTAGATTTAGAAAAAATGAATAAAAAAGTATAAATAAGTTAGATCATCGTAATTCCATGAACGTAAATAAGCAAATAAGTTTAGAAATTAAATTTAGGGAAAATGAATAAAAAAATATAAGTAACTGACAAAGCAATTAAGGGTGAGAGACGGCAAACTTGTGTGATAAGTTATGATTTTTTTTATATCAAAAACACAATAAAAGAAAAATAATAACACAAACACTATTAATTTATGATTTTTTTATATCAAGAACACAATAAAAGAAAAATGTTCCTAAAAGAATTATACCATTGAAGTTTTAAAAAGGTCTGTATTTTACTCACTTCTTAAGTAAGTAATTTGAGTTCTTTTGTTATTTTTGTCTCAACAAATTTTTTTCACTTTCTTCCTTCTCAATCCTTGAACAACTTACTAATTTCAAGGGAGACAGTTTATTTGTGTGATTTTAGGAAAAAGAATTATCTATCTTTATAAGCTTAGTATGCAATTTGCATTATATCTTTGAGATTTGTTTAACCAACTTTTTTTATCTCTATTTTTATTATCTTTATCCAATTTAATATATTAGAGTAAATTACACTCGCACTCTTTATATTTTGCTCAAATTTCACCCGATACCTTTTCCTTTTTGCACCCTATAAAAAATTCCTTAATTGTTTAGCTCACATTACACTTAGACCCTTTCGTCCAAAACACCGTTTAATAATTTAATAGAAATTATGTGCATGTTGGTCACGTGACTTTTAATGAAATTTTATGTCTAAAATATCATCATCTTCTTCCTTTGAACTTGAAAATATAAGACTTTTGCTTCTTTTTATTTTTTCTGTAATTGGATGTGAACCCAACTTTTTGTTGGACGTGAACCCATCTTATTGGTACGAAGTGTTAACACCCTTCATTCTTTTTCAATTTTTCATTCATACATTCATTCACAGGTTCAACATACATTTATTGACATTTTCACCCACAGGTTTATTCACATTTTTTATCACAATTAGGTTTCAAAACTCATCCTTTGTTCTACTAACATATATATGAATATAAACTGAATTTTGATTCTCAACAAACATTTTCAGCATATCATGATCGGTTTTAAGGGGAAGAATTTACCACTAATAATAGAACGAAACCACAAAATAAAAGGGTGACATGGTGACAAGTATTAGTCATTAGCAATGTTATTCACAAAGTTAAGTACGTCGAACATTCCAAACTTATCAGGATCAACATTGCATATCTCACTTAGTTCGTCCAGTTGGTCCGTAGAGTGGACCAAAATATCCACGTTATTTGTTTCAGGACCCATGTATTCCAATTCATCCATTATGTTCACGTGGTCCTTAACATCAACATTATTTTAATCAACAATAATAAACAATCAGTTCATCCATTGTGTTTCCTGTTGTCCAAATTATCAACACCATTTTAATCAATAATAATAAACAAAAGATTTTAAAAATCATAAGTGGCCCAAAATGGTCCTCCATTGAAACCCATTCAAAAATAGGTAACAATAAATAATCAAAATTAAATAAATAATCTTAAAAGTAACATATATACAAGGTTCAGTGGTCACTTACAAGTAGAATCTTAACGTGAACAGAAACCCTGGAACAAGAAGAGAAACAGAGCACTCGTGAACGTCGAAGAGAAAGACAAACAGAGATGCTTGTGAACGTCGCGAACTAGGAGAGGAATAATGGAGAACTCGTGAACTGGAAGAGGAACAATAAAGAACTCGCAAAAGGAATGGAACTTGAACATAGTGAGAGGAAGATGAACATTACTCGCAAATGATGAAGAAGAATGAAACTTGAACCATAAATTCTGAAACTAATTGGGAGGAGATAATTTAGGTTTTACAATTAAAATGTAAGAACAATTTCGTCTATTCAGATATTTCAATTGATGTATGGAAGTAAAAATAATGTGAAAAAGGGAGGGGTATCGAGTGAAATTTGAGCAAAACATAAGGGTGTGAGTATAATTTACTCAATATATTATTATACTAATATCTTTTCAAAAAATATTAATATAATATATTAAAATAATAAAAATTTATCTTTTCCTTTACTAAAAAATATATTTAAATAATTTTTATTTAAATAATTATTAGATTATTTTTGAAATGTTACGTGAAATAATATGTTTTATGCATTGTTTGGTGTGTTTTTCTGTGTTATTGTAAAAATAATGAGAATTACATTAAATAATTTAGACTTGAGTATGTAGTTTCTGTATTGAATGTCTTATATTTATTTGGATTTTGGGTTAAAATAAAATTCATTAGAAACAATAAATAATTTTTTATAGGAGCAAATTTACTTTTTTTATATACGTTAACAAATAAAAAAAATCTGATGAAAATAATTGTCGCACAGCACATAATGTGTATCTATCGCTTATTGTATATTTGAGAAAAAGAAGTATATATTTTTAAATTGAATAATTTAGTCCTGTATCTTTTGAAACTTCATGAATTTAGTCTCCCCACTACCTTAGTATCAATATTGATGTGACAAATAATTTGCTTACAAACAAGTTGTAGAGGTCAAAAATATATTTATTGGCTGTTCAAAACCCCTAAACTTTGTGTTCAAAATTTGTTTAAACTTAACATTTATTGGCGGTTTATGACCACTACAAATGGAGAAGCCATGACCTAACCGAATTCCATAATCTAACTCCATATCAGCCCTACTCTCACCAGTCATCACCTCTATTCTTTTTCTTTCCCCACCTTTCCCCACTTCACCTTCCCACTCTCTTCAAAGCATGCACCAACCTTGTTCCCCTTCCTATGCCCCCAACCCCACTGAAATTATTTTTGAAATAGGAAGGGAAGTGAGATTATTTTTTCCGGACCCCCGAAATTCATTTCTCTCCTTATGAGACATGATTCTAAGAGTACATTTCATTCAATCTATTTTAATTAGTCTGCTTCCTAGAAAGATAATTATTGCTACTATTTAAATTTACTTATTATTATTTATTTGCTAATTTTATTCTTATATAAAAAATATTACTCTAAATATATATTTTTATCAAAGTTAATTACTACATTTTATTCTATAGTTAAGCATATTTACGTCATTTTACATATATATAAATTTTCTTTTTTACTTTCTACACCATCAAACCCAAAAAAAGAAAAAAGAAAAATTTCTTATATCTTGTGTTGTAGTGAAATGAGAGACAAAGTATTTGTTGTTGATGGTGTAACGAGATTAATTAATGAAGGATTTGACAAAGAGAGATTCTGAAAATAACCTTCTTTGTCGAAATCTCCATGTTGATCGAACATAATCATCATGTGAGAGCTCCTTCTAGTGGTTGTAAGGCACAAACAATTTGGCTTGTTTTCAGGCATGGGCATACTTATTGCGAGTGAAGAAGAGTAGGTTCATGTCCTTTTCTTTTTTTTTTTTTTTCCTTTTTTAAAAAAATTAACTGGCACTGCCGTGTGGAGCACTCAACTAGTTTAATCTGATTGTAGTTTCTAAGTTATTGGTTTTTGATTGGGGTGCTTATATATATTTGAAATTTTAGTTAATGAGTACTTTCCTTAAAAATTATTAAAAAAATCAAAATAAAAATTCAATCTAAATTATAAAATATTAGAATGAATTGATTCAATTTAATATTGATCTTAAATTCATCAACATTGAGCTGTAATTTATTTTATGTTATAAAATGGTTTTTACCACTAATTTTTTTTATCTATAGTAATCAAACTCAAGTATATATCTAGAGATTACAACAATTCACACATATTATTTAATCAATTGAATTAAATCTCTTAATCCTCTAAATCACTTTAAATAAAAAGAACAAAATCTATTTAAATTAAATGGCAAAATCCCCTACCAATGACAAAATAAGGTACAGGTCGAGTGAAAAAAAAAAAAAACCATTTGCTAAAATTTTGGCAAGTGCAAGATAGATTATAGCTAAGCTAAGTAATGGATATTCTTGTAAATATTTTGTCACTTTTCGGTTCCCGATATTTTTTAATGTTCTTTTTTTAGTTTTTATTATTAATAATAGTTAGTTTAGTGTTGAAATAACTAATAACTATTCTATTCGATAATTAATTCTTTGAAATAGTTAACTGAAAAATATTATTTTTAAAATAAATTAGTCAAATTCGAGCTATGTATAGTTTAAAAAATATATAGATATAGATATAATTTTGTAAATAATTTCATATTAATTATATTTTTGTATGAAATATGTAACAATCATAATTTTAAGTCAAATTAACTAACAATTCTGTTTCAAGCCTTTTACAAACTTGAATCAAATTAAGTTCAAAAGTTAAAAAATAATTTGTATCAAACTTGAATTGAGTTTTTAGCCAAAATTAATTAATATGGATCTAGTCGAACAAAACCAAATTTGACTCACTTCACTTTATTTTCAACCGTATATTCCCCCTCGGAAATGGATTCTTTGCGGTCACTGTTCTGATGGCATGAAATCCCCACCATTGCTTTTCAATCTGTTGCCATAATATTTGCCATCATCTAAGAGCTAATTACACCCCTTCAACCTATATTACTCTATCTTATAGCTTAATTCATATTAAATTTAAAATACAAAAAAATTCTTGCATCGAGAGAGACAATTCTAATGTAATGATGATATTTCGCATCAAAATTTAATAAAAGGAGTTGTACTTGCATGGGACTGTAAAGTAAAAAAATGAAAAGCTATAGCAAGTAATAATAGCAAAGTAGCTGAAAAGAAAAGTTCTTAGAAGAAACTTATTTGGCATCAAGTATAAATCATGGAGAATCTATGGATTGAAAGCCTTTGCCATACCAAAAGCAGCTGCAGAGGCGATGGCGCCAATTAGAGCTGTTTCCAAAGCACTCCTGAAAGGTTTATTATTGCCCGTGAAGTATCCCTTGGCATAGCCAAAAATAAGCAATGCAATCAAAGTAACAACAACTGAAAACACAACTGCTTCTGCTGCCTTTGGAATGAACATGTAAGGAAGGAGAGGAACAACCCCACCCATTATGTAAGCAACTGCTATTATCATTGCACTATGCAATGCTCTCCTTGGATCTGGCTTCTCTAGTCCCAGCTCAAATCTGTCACGCCAAGCTAACAATCAATTAATTTGTTCAACACTAACAATATTCCAATTGTCTTAAATTTATATTTTTTTTTCAAAATTATTCTTATCACTTAATACTCATATTTCTTCTAACTATTTGTCAACAACTTCTTTTAATTAAGAATATTTCAATTCTAAAAATAATTAATACAAAAGATATTATAGATTGGATCTTACATAAAAAAATTATGTTTTAAACTTGAGTTTTTATCAAGTTTTATAAATTAGGATGGAGAAAGTATTATTATTATAAAGTAAATACTAAATAATTACTTTGGTGTTTAAATTTGTAGGAAGTTGTCACGCTAGTTCTTGAATTGAATTTTTGTATAAAAAATCTATGATAATATTAATATATATAGAATAAAATGAAAATAAATAATTTAGTAATTTTACAAGATTGTTCTTATATTATCATTAAATTATTTATAAATTTTGTTGTCTATGTTAATATTATAAGAGATACAATTAAAAAATAATAATTAATATTAAATTAAAAAACTAAAATAATAATTATTTTAAAATATTTTTTTTCTTGAATGATAATTACATTGAGAATGAGGGAGTACATTAACAGTGATTCAACCAGAAATCACCAATGATTGATTAATCTTGAACCACTATCCTAACCAGTTAAATGACCCGTGTCTAATTTAAAATTATCAATCACAATTCACAAACGTAGCAATATTAACTCTCATTCACCCAAAGTAGTTGTACAATGAAACAAAACCAGGAAAAAGATGGCCATGTGTGTAGTTCGATCAGTACTAAGTACGTAGTGTGATAGTGTCCCCAATGATCTGGACCATTTCACCCTTTGGGAAGACTTTTGCACACTTTCAACGAGCTAGGAAGAATTTTAAAAACCACGTTAAACTATGTTACGAACGTAATAACTTACTTCATCATGAAATCAAGCCATGCTTGAGGGTTTTTTCTGAGAGCATTGACCACAGGTGCATATTCATGCGCCTCTACCCCGTACCCAGCCAGTATTTCTGCTACCTCTGCCGCTTCTGTTTTTAATTTTCACCATAAATTAAGCAGAATATATATTACTTATATTTCTTGCCGGGAACAATTTTTTAATCTTAATAATGAAAAATATTACATATATATATATATATATATATATATTAAAAAATAGCGGAAACCAAACCAGTTTCTGGCACGGCTATGATTTCTTCTTGCTCCCTTTTCAATTCTCTGGCGTAATGATCGGCTTCACTTTTTGCTGCCAAATAACTGCATAATACAACATTATATTGTACGTGAAATGATAAATTGAGTGCGAAAATGGTACGTACCCGCCGAGACCCATGGAGATTGCACCGGCGGCGACTTCGGCTATGCCGGCGGTGAGAACGATGGAGGAGGTGGCATTGGCGCCGGAGAGGCCGGCGGCGAGGGCGAAGGGGACGGTGAGGCCGTCGGAAACGCCAATGATGATGTCGCGGACGATTTCGCCGGCGGTGAAGTGCTTCTCGGCGTGGTTGTTGAGAAGGCCCTGTTTCTCAGGGTCCAAGCTGAGTCTGTGTTGGGTCCCAGGCATTGGTGCAGTGCAAGAGTCTAAAATGTATCTGAACTTCTGACTTATCAATGTGACGTTGCAATCCAAATAAAGCGTTCGTTTCGGCTACCCAATCAATACTCAATATTTTCAAAGGGGTGAACTGTAACTTTCATCACCCAATTCCTATTTTTCTTTTCTTTTATTTAATTAATTTGGAGTTGGATCACAAATTAATTAAAATCTGTTTAAAAATTATTTTTATTAAAAATTAAATTCGAATAATACTTAAATAATTCGATTTTAACTTTAATATATTAAATATTTGTGTCTAATTAATAGGTTCTTCCAAATTCTAATTCATCCGTACATTATTTTCTAAAAATAATAAAATGTCACTTGGTGTCCTGATAGTGTAATTTTTGTGATTTAAAGTTTACTTATGCACATGATTTATTTAAGTGTGTACCGACGTCATGTAAATAATAATATATCCAAAAATGTGTCTTATTTTAGCATTTGTATTTTATTCTTCTATTAAAATAAATAAAATATATATTTATAGTGTCATTCAATAAAAAAAAAATCTTGAAACATTTTTGCTCAAAATAAGGGCATATTAGACCATTTGTTTTTTACTTATTTAATTTTTATTTATTTAATAAATCATAATGAAAGATTTAATAGAACAGTTTTAAATTAATAAAAATAATAATAATAAATTTTAATGATGTTATTAATGAACATTTAATATTATGCATTTATTATTATTTGATTATTGTGCATTATTTTTTTATATAGGTTATTTTGCATTGATTTA
>PYAF01003877.1:4849431-4870415 GCA_007407185.1 Glycine tomentella
TATCATCAATTTAAGGAAGAAAAAAGTAAAATACCCAAAAAGATAATGGTTTTAGAATGTGTTTGGATGGAGCATTTTAAAATTCTATAAAATTTGAAATTCAAGAAAATTGAAATACATCAATTAAAATTCTTGAATTTTTAAAATTTTTTATTTGAATAAACCAATTTAAATTTCTTTAATTTGAAATTTCATATTTGGATAAAACAATTTAAATTTCTTATATTTTGAATTCTTTGTTTGAATTAAACAATTTCAATTTATTATATTTCATTTTTTTATCCAATTATATTTTTAAAATATAAATGGTCATATAAATAAAAAAATTTATTTTATAATAATTGTTGTAAAAATTTATATATACTTTTATTCAATTATATTTTGAAAAAAAACTTCAAAACCTAACTTTGTTTTTGAACTCCCTCTACTATGGCTGCTTCCAACGATGAAGACTCTTTCATCTCCACTTTCTCCATAGTCGAAGCTTTCTCCGACCACGACCACCCTCCTCACTCCTCCCCGCAGCCTCACCCCCCACCCATTGTTCCTCTCCAACATGGAAAACTCATCTTTCTCTTACCAAAGCTCTCTTCGACTACGACCACATCTCCTTCGTCGCCATACTCTGCAGCCCCAAGGTCATCGCCACCATCGAAGGCCTCGAAGCTCCCTTCGCTCCCTTAACTCCTCCACCCGATATCCACGAACACTCGTTCTTCTTGTAACATTCCGGACGCTGATGAGGGCGAGGAGTGATCGCCGGTGTAATGAGGCACAGATAAGGAGCGGCTCCTAGCAGGCTTCCAGCAGGAGGGGTACATGAATGGATCGAATACACACCCGAACGAGAGGAATCCAAATGTTTTGCAGGTATGAGACTATACAGTTGAGGATATTTTAAAGGAAATAATAAGTACCACATATACTAACAAGGTGCATCTATTCGGCAGCCTATAACTTAAGAATTCCACAGTTAATCGTGCTCAAGTTTCTCGTGCTCCGATGATTGTAAAAGGTAAGAGATCAAGAGAGGATTTAAAATTCTTTCCTTTTTTAATGAATTTAAAATTTTAAGTTTATAGTTAAAAATAAATTATATTTTAAAATGCTGAAATTTAAAATTTTGTCTAAATGAACATCCAAACATATTATTTAGGAGAGGAACATTTTAAATCATCTACATAATCATTTTCCTTAATTTAATTTTCTCATCCAAACATACTGTTAAATGCATTAGAATACTACTAAATATGCTATTTATAATATTTATCATTTTAATGAGTGTCTTTAAAACACTTAATAATAAGATCTTTTAAAATAATTGTCACTTGAAAATATTGGTTAAATTTTACTTTTGGTTCTTTATTTTTTTATTCATTTTTTTTCCTTTTTTTAATCCTTTGATTAAAATGCTCCCCATAAAAAAAAACGTAATTCAAAATGCTCGTTTCCTTCATTTAAAATCAACGCCGTTAATTGATTTAAGTTATTGGCGTCTAAAAGTTACTGCATTTTTTTTCTAAAATATTTTTATACATATAATTAATAGTGACAACTTTTTAACTGTCATTGTCATATTTAAAATAATTAAAAACAAGACGCGCAACCACCCGCGTTTCAACCAGCCACAACCCATTAAACTTCATTGTTCAAAAAATCAACTTATAAAATTGAAACCCCACAAACATACTCAAAGCCCTGGCAAAAAGGTGCTGTGCACGAGCAACATAATAATTTGAAGGTAAAAAGAAAGACACACGTGCATGATCAGGGAAAATCAAAGGTCTTTTCCATTTCTTTTTGTTACAAAACTGCTCAATTGGTCGATGTTTAAAAGGTAACTTATCTACCATTATTTTATTTATTTATTATGTTGAAAGGTAGCTTCTTTCAGGAGAAACTAACCCCATAACCATGGTGAATTTTAAGGGGAAGTTAAAAAGAAAGGATTCACGGATGAAGCATTAATTTTATCAAAAATAAATGATTGTCGATCGGAATGGAAAAAAAATAATAAAAATAAGAAAAAAGTAATTTATTAGAAGTTGTATAAGAATTTACTACTTTAAAAACTTTAAAGTCTTAGGTTTTTTTAGTTTAATTATTTTAGGATTTAGAATTTTAGTTTAATTATTTTAGTTTATTATTTTATTTTTAAAAATGGGAAAATGAGTTAATTTTTTCTCTAATTAATTTTTAAAATATAATAAAGTAGTTAATTTTTATTATTTAATTATTAATAATTTAAATTGTTTTTGTTTTGATTTAGTATTTTGTATATATTTTGAAATCATTGTAATAAAATTATGAGTTAGGGTTTTATTTAATTTATTTTTTGTTTTGTTTTGGTTTAATTATTTTAGTTTGTAATTTTAATTTGTTTTATTTTAAAAATTGCAATTGAGTTAATTTTGTCTACAATTAATTTTTAAAATGAAATAAAGTAGTTATTTTTTACTATTTAATCATTACTAATTTAACTTTTTTGTTTTGGTTTAATATTTTATATATATTTTTAAATCATTGTACCTATTAATATTTGGAAGTCGTAAAGGAATTTACGACTTTAAAGTCATAAATGCCTTCACCATTTTGGGCCTCTATTCATTCAACATTTTTTTGTTACTTAATTTGTTAGCACACAGCAAGCAAGAATAACGCGTTGCATGGGCACCAGTGGAGGAGGTAATAACTTTTTAAATGGAAAAGGAAACTGGTGACAGACGACAGTAGTGTAGGTCCATGGCCAATTGGCATTAAAAATGAACACTGTCTATTAATGGGCAAATGATAATATTATTAGTGTTTCTCTTAATTAGGGTATTGATTTAATAGACAATTATTACTAGATTAAAAAATTATTTTTAGTAACATATTTTTAATATACAAACTAAAATAAAATCCTAACTCATAATTTTATTACATTGATTTCAAAATATATACAAAATATTAAATCAAATCAGAAAAAGTTAAATTTTTAATAATTAAATAATAAAAATTAACTGCTTTATTTTATTTTAAAAATTAATTAGAAAAAATTAAATCATTTGCCCATTTTTTTAAATAAAACAAAATAAAATAATAAATATAAATAATTAAACTAAAACCCTAAATCCTAAAATAATTACACTAAAACAAAAAAAAAAAAACTAAGACTTCTAAATGTGTGTTAGGCAATAACGGTAACCGATAATTAATCTCATCCATCTATTTTTTAATAATATATCCTATGATAAAAATGATTGCTTCACTGATACAGTTAAAAAATTATAATAAATATATTAATTTGTTAATTTTTATATTAATTTGTATATTATGTTAATTTTTTTTTGGAACCTGAGTGTAATATATATATATATATATATGTTAATTAAATAATAATTTTATTAAGAATTTAGGTGCCGTATATCACTCTGTATATTTTTTAAAAAATAATCTGTATCGATAATTAATAATTAATCTCTATCATCTATTATTTTAATAATATATCCTATGATATGAATATATGCTTCACCTGTATAGTACGAAAATGAATACTTCATATTAGACTCGACCCATAACCATAAGATCCTGCTGCTGATACAAAACAAAAGGTACGCACGGTGTAGTGTATAACAATTTCTGAAACTCTTGTGATCCACAATCGCTAACAATTTTCTACTTTGTCATCAAGCTGATACACTGGTCAACGCTGAAAAGGTAGTATTCTTAACCAAAAGATGAGAATTATTTTTGATAAAAAATAAATTTAAGAATAATTAAATTTATATAAATATTTCTTGAATCTGCAGAAATAATATTCTTAACCAATTTTTAATTAATATTTAAAAATATAATATTTAATATATTACAAATTTAAATATATTATAAAAAATATTTATTTTAAATTTATAATAAGTATAAAATAAGAATACGTATAGTTTTTATTGTTAAATCTAACTATTTATCTAGAAACTGTTTTAAAACTTTATCTTAAATATATTTTTAATCCTTTATATTTGGATTGTTTTTTTAGTTTTTTAAATTCTAAACTATTTTTTTGGTTCCTTTTCATATGTGATTTCTGACCATTATAAATCGTTAGAATGATTTAGATAAAAATAAAAACAAGATAAATTGGGTAGGAAATTCATTTTCTCACATGGGAAAGAAAATGCAAAGGAAACAACCCATTAACACCACCACCACAGTCCACACTCCACTACTCCAAACTCAAAAGTGATTCATTCTCACCACATGTCCATGCCGTCAAATCATCCTTCCTCCACCTCTATGGCATTCTCAACTCTTTCTCCAAATCTCACACCCCAGTATCCAAACGTCCTGGAATATCATCATCTCCTCTAAACTTTCCAACTTTTCCACTTCCTCGTCATTGACTCCACTAACTTCACCTTTCTTGACATATAAACGTGAATAGACGTTATACATCATATAAAAATGAAAAAATTGAATACTATGTAAGTACAAAATAATCATAAATTTCAGTTTTAAGATTTTGAATTAAATTATGATATTAAATTCATTTATATAATTGTTTGTAACCTATTTATTAGTTGTAAATCTCTCCTTCAACCTCAATTCTGCATTCGTCTAGTCGTTTCAATGTTAAAGAGACGTTGCCCCTGGACGTGCGTGTGGCTAGAGATGTTTTCCCCTCTAATCCAAGTTTTGTTTTTGTGGGTTAATTTTTATTTCAATGTTGTTACTATATTGCTTCATGATCTGTGTTTATTTTTTTTACGCATGGATCTGAAATGAAGAAAGAAGATGGATTTGATTTTAAAAATTTATATTAAAATTCAAATTCTGATTATCAAAAATCATCACAAATTATAAATTTATAATTCCACGTTGACATCCACTGATTCATATACAAATAAAGACTAAAAAAAATATTTTATGATTTTAAAGATTAAAATAAGCCACTTTTAATTTAAGGAACGAAATCAGGAATATCTTATATTTTGAAGAAATAAAATATATTTAAACCAAAACTTCATAATTGTATTAAATGTTTTAATAAGGATATCATAGTCTTTTTATATCTTTGAAACTTCTTGCAATTCAAAAAGCTAAATTTTTATCTCCGCATAGAATCAATTTTGTGAAAAACAGATAAAAATCATTCGTGAAAAAAAAAATATGTTATGATAATATATATTTTTTTTTATAAAAATATATAAAACACGAGAAACTAACATTCTTGTCCTGACTTCCAATAAAAAATTAAAAACTCTTATAGGAAACTCTCGCGCCCCAAGAGGCCAAAATTTCTCCATACTTCCTGGAAGTTCCTAACTAAATTAATGTACTAATTGAGCAATAACAAATTTAACTGTAGCCAAGACTAGGGGACAAACGATCAACATTAATTGTGGCTAAGACTAGGGTTCATTTAGCTTAGACTGGTCTTTACAAGAATTTCTAGTGTCACTAATAGGTGTTACCAGACTCCTACTGAATGCATTGAAAGGAACTCGGGTGGGACGATCACCTTACGGAATAATTTATTGTGCCATAAAGCACCCGAAAATGTTTTGAAGTTAGTGTCAATCCAACTTAATTTAACAAAAGAAAAAAAAAAATCATGTCATACAATGATGACCCTTTTTGTGGGGCAACAAATCTCTTTGCTGGCATATCAAAACACAACGTAGAAGAATAAAGTTCAGAGGCATGAGAACTATGAGAAGTAAGAGACAAAAAGGAAAGAGCATTATCAGAGCACTGGCTTCAGCAAACACTAGAATGCAAAAGAAGCATGAATTTTGTGAAATTTTATAATATATAAGAAGGCAAGTGCCACTGTTTAACGTGGCACAAAAATTAAAGTTGCCGTTTTCCCTTACAATCTTCCATAAAAGAAATATTTGATCCATTATATATAGGTCGCCGCACTTGTGCACTACCATACAACTCCTGGTCTCCGACACCATGTATCAGGATGCCAAAATCTGTCAACGAGGAAAATCAGGATTGGTTTTCAGATACAAGTTGAACCTACAAACAGCAGAATACCAACAGAACCTTCATAGACTAAAATACGTTAAAGCATTCTATCAAACACAACACAGAAAAAAAAATTGCCATACATATTTAGCATCTCAACATGTAAATGAGACCAGACTTACATGGATTCTAGATGAGGATCTAACAACTGCTGAAGGAAGATGGGAGAGAAAATAATTGCGACTTAATACTACAATATAATCATAGTGTGAAGTAATCTGTGAAGACAGCACAGCTGAAAAATATCTGATGGACATTATTACTTCCTTCCCTATATATTGTTAGTTTCAGAAACTAAAGCTCCATTAGCTCAGTATGAGACAGCCCAGCTAAAAAATATCTGATGGACATCATTCCATGAAGACAGCCCACAATGTGCATACAACCCCAACTCATTCTCGAGTTTTCTCCATCTCTACAATCATCGATTCGAAAGTTTGAGAATTTTCATTTGGAGTCTCAGATATTGTTGGTTTCATCTCCATTCCACCATCGGTGTGCCCCTCACTTTCTGTATTAGAATCTTGAATGTTTCCCATGAAAGGACTACCTAGAAAAAGCTGTTCCCATGAACCATCATCAGGTAAATCTGGTAGGAGAAATGGAGAATGATTTTCTAATGGAGATAATTTTTCATCCAGAAGCACTTTCAAGAATTCAGAACTGATGCACAAGTCTTTTAGCCCATCTGCAGAAAGCTCAGGTTCTGGTTGCTTTTCGAAACCAGGAGACAGAGGAACTACAGGCTTTAGTTTTTCACCTACAGGTGGTTTATACTTTATTATCATCCCATCAGAAGCAACTGGCTTGTCAACTTGTTTATCTTGATCCAATATATTCCATGGTTCAGCCAAACGCCAATTATTTTCCTTAGGATGAAGAAGCTGAACCATGAACCCAGGGCTTTGCACAACCATGACTAAGAATGATAACATCTGCTGCTGATGCTTTTCCATTCCTTGAAGGCGATCACTCAGGAGCAGCAACTTATTCTCAGCAGATTCCTGGTGTTGCCTAAGTTTGACCAATTCCTGCGTGAGCGAATTTTTATCAAGTTTTAGATTCTCAACTTCTTTCCAAAGGCCATGATACGGTGCTTCTTGTGATGGTTCATCACAATTGTCTTGCTGTGGCAATGCTTTTTGTTGATCTGCACTGTGTGGATGTTTCCTTCTACGTATATTCTTCAACAAATGCTTTTGACCTCTAACAAAGTTCTCATTGGCAAATTCCCAGCAATCTGTATCAATTTTCCTGAAACCCTGTTAGAGTTTACAGTTACCAATTAGTCACTTTGAAAAAAAGACTCACCTCAACCTTGACAAATGACACAAATACAAAGAAATAAACAGATAGAGGCACCAATAAAACAAGCCAATACTCTTGCAGATGTTGTAGCTTCTCACAAGGTCAAGTGTTATTTAAGATGCTTATTTATCAGCCAACAAAGAGCCCCAGGGCTAGGTTTGAAAGAAACCACATATCACCAAATATATAACTTGTAGGAGGTGAAACGGAAACCAAACATAACCAAGCCAAGAAGAATAAATAGTATAGATGATGGAAATTGGAAAAAGTATGAACACTATTCTAAGATAATATCTACAGTACGAATTGTTGAGCAGGTAAAACTCACGCGAACGAATACCAAATTTATATTGTATCTAGTTCGGCGAGCAAGAACGAGTGCAGAATTTCAAAAGGCTCACTCAACAGAAACAAGGTGCACGAAAGAATCATATGCATAAAAAAGTGAGTGAGTTCATGCATCAAAAGCATGACCTAGTTTTTGAGCACCTGCAACAATTTCAGGTACTGTATAAGAATATTGGAATTGCAGTAAATTTATGAATCACAGAAACAATCAGATGAAATATATGATAGCAATAATCATATAATTATTTTCAGATGAAGAAATTCAGTTACAAAGGCAAAGAAACAGAATCGAAATGAATTGAAGAAAAGAGAGAGACGGACATAGATATTGAGTTGTCTGATGAAACTGGAGAAATTGTTGTGTTTGAAATAGGTGGGAAGGAGTGTGACGGAGAATTGAGTGATGTCGGAGATGACAAAGCTGTCACCGCCATGGCTCCAACGGATGATAGAATCAGTGTTGAGGTCTTCCACCATATCGTAACATTTTTTCAGGAAAGGAGGCACCGAAACGTAACCAGAACCGTTCTCGTTCGATTTCACCATCGCAATCGCAACAAACACAAGAGAAGACTTGGCAAAGGGGAACTCAAGGGAAGAGATCACTTCAATTTAAGTTGTAAACTCGATATGATAGGAAATGAAATTTCCGTGCGCCTCCTTATGTACTGTCACAGCACTTTCCAACCTTTTTCTTTTTCGGGGTTTTCGAATCCTACCCAAACCTCAGATATTTTATTTTATCTTAAACAAAGAATATTCGTATGCTTATCTGCTTTAACTCCTAATTATTAATTTACTATTCTAATTTCTTTTTTAATTTATTTCGATTTAGGTCGGTCCAACTCTCCCTTACTGAAAAGTGCACGTCTGTCGTGTGTGTGTGTACGTATTGCTTGCACAAGGAGTCATTGGTCTCATTCCAAGTGAAACGGTCCAATTACAAAATTCGAAACCAGGATAACAATTTTTTAATAAGCTATATAAAAATATTTATATTGTGCCTAAAATCATGTTTCGGGATACAACAAATTTAGTGCTAATAAGAACCTAGCTAGCACCATGTTCTTTTTTTTTATTGAACAACGAGTATAAATCCTCAAATTCATCTTTAAGAATTTAATGGCACTTATTGATTTTTTGAAATGCAAAACTTTTACTTTGGTCTTAAGAAACTATTACATTAATTATAATTAATATTTAAGCATTATACAGCTTAATCTTAAAAGAAAAACTAATATATAATTAACATTGCAAATTGTATATTAGGGTAACTTATTTATTTTCTGGTAAGATATTTATATTCTTAAAGACTAATGTGTCCGACACCGAAATTATCAACGATGCATTTGAAATGCATTACAGATGACCGTCATATACCATGGTCAAATCATTTTTGTTTTTATTTTTGCTTACATACCATGGTCAAAGCATACAAACTTTTTTTATGATTTTTTTTATGAAAATCAAAGCATACAAATAAGTATTGCGTGAGTTTGTTTTTATTAAAGAAAAAATGGTAATTCATTTGTTATTCTAAATTGATGGGGATAGATGAGAAAATTCATTAAAACAAAAAAAGTGAGAACAAGACCAGTAATGATATCGTAAATTTGTCCAACCAACAAAAAAAATAAAATTAGGTCATACAATTATTACATTTGTTGTTGAATTCATTGATGAACAAATTGCATTGTTTGGTTCAATCATTTAAATCATGAAATCATGGCCTAATGTTTTCCTTCGATGGATTAAATTTTTAAATAATAAATTGTATTAGTTTCATGAATAGAAATATCTATAGAAAAAAAAAGGTTATGTACTAATAATAAATAATTTTACATAATCATCTAATCACAATCCACTATATATTATAAATTTATTGGCTTTTATAATAAATACATTAAAAATGTTACAAAATGTGATTGTGATTGATTGAAAATGTAAAATTGTAAGTTATGCTATCATGCCCTTTACAGATGGAACCTGAAAGGTTAATCCAGTTTGTAGAACAACTCAGTTGTTACAAGGAATAAGCATAGTTACAAAAAGTAATTGTTCACTATCTAGGCCAAGTTTCTGGAGGTGAGATGCAGCAGTTTTGAACTAAGAGAATTATTCAGTTCAAGGTGAAGGACGGAAATGATCACTCTTCAGCAAGGAGAATTAAGTTAAATCAAAAGGATGGACGAGCAGAACAGAACAAGAAACATCACTATGCTGTTGCACCTTTGTTCAGCTAAATGTACAGAGGTTGGCCTCCCTCCAAATTTGGATATTCGTAGCAGTGCACAACCACAAGTGAGCACCATAGAGTTAGAAAAAAGAAAAAGAAAAGGGATTTAGACCATAACCCAGAGCAACCAATATATCACGAGACAGGATACCATTTCTCAAACAGCTTGATAAAGAATGAATCAGCAAAGGGCTGGCACTGGCAACTCCATATATGAAGAACCTGCTAAACCATGAGTATTTTGGAAAAGCATTAAAGGGATGCCATCATACAGAATAAGACAAGGAGAAATTGGACTTTCTCATGAATATGAAGGGGTCCAAATACAACACCACGTTGTATGCATATAAAATTTATGTGGTTCTGTAGAACTGACTGATAACCAGTCTTGGCTGATTTTGTGCCCTAACATCTTCCTCTGAACTGAATTCAATCTTACAGAAACAACCACTCTATTCACCGGAATAAATTTGTGAAATATTTGACCCTCCACAGGGCATCAAATGATTATAGCCTCGTGCATTAGGCTTACCCAATTACCCTTTTTATTCCTAAAATGATGAGGGAATTTCTTTGATAAGATTATTGATCCAAGAACAATGAGCAGGTATTCATGCAATCTAAACACCAAGATTTACCTTTTGACTCTTAAATCTGCATCCTCCACGTTCACCGGAGAAATGAGGGATTGCTGATCCACCAAGACCTGGATATTGGATCTAACGTTAAGGATAAGATCAGGGAAATGCTCTCAAATCATCAAAGGACAATTGTTTTTAAAAAAAAAAAAACTTCACACTCGAGAACTACAGAAAATGAAATAAAGATTAAACTTCCTTCATTTTTCAATTTTTTTGCTTGACAACAATACAGAATAGTTCTTAACTGTGCTGAAAAGCAGTTTTTTTTTTTTTTTCCAGAATTTCTCAACTGTGCTGAAAAGTATAAACAAATAGGCAGCCTGGTGAGTGCTCAAAGGTATGTTGGCCTCAACTCAAGCTGGAAAAATCTAAATCCATAAGCTAGCAACTAGATAGAATGTTAATTTCCTTCAGCAGAATCCTGTTATCTCTTGTAGATTGTCACGGAGAGAAAACTTACTTTTCTTATTTTGCCAATTAATTAAGAAGAACCAACAAGCAATTATATAATCTGAATATTCTGTTTTCCTTAATTTTCTTATTTTAAGCATGGAATTCTGACATTCATGTAACATAGCTTAAAAAAGGAAAAACATAAATAATTCATTAAATAACTTGTACAATACATTAAAAAGGATATTTGAAGAATGGTATCATGTCTCGGGCAGAAAAGATTGACATCCTTCAGCAATCTGCATCTGGAAACAAAAATGGAAAAACAAGAAAATTCCACATCTTTACAGACATCGAGAATCCATTTATGAATAGAAAGGATAATTAAGAAGAGTGGATAAACATATGATAATCAGACACTCAATAAGGCTACCCAGGTACTTACATCAGAGATACAAAAGAAGGTAAATAACATTTTGCTCTATTCATAAGCCTTAGTGCTCTCCTTTGATTAAAAATGGGGAGGAGAAACAGAAGACAATCTCTAAGAACTCCTTACTTGTAACTCAAAAAAGCCCTAGCTTAAAATTTGTACAAATTTAGGCAATATATAGGCAAAGAGAAAGACAAAGGTGTAAATTTTACATCTGTTCGTTGTTTATTTTTTTGGTTGAATTATTATGTAGGAAGTCAAATAGGTAATGAAATACATAACAACAGGACCTTGTGCTGAATCCAACAGAAATTTGTAAAAGTCGTTGACCACTCACGGTGCTGTTTAAGGTAGGCAATCAGAACTGAATTCAAAATGCTTACATGGAATTGGATAATGTGTAATCAGGATACCAACTCCCAAGCCCTCTCTTCACCAAGCTGAGAGCACACGGGCTTCATTTCCAAAAGCAATATTGACCGCATGACTTTCCTACGGCATGGCAGCCAACTTCCCAACCCATTTTTTTACCTTGATTACAGTCTGTCCTTTTTACACTGATTTAGTACCATTTTTATCCACCTCAGTTCAGTACTGCTTATGCAGCTACAATGTTGAGATGCTCGGTTTCCACTTTCCAGTTATTTCACCAGTAATCTCCACATGAACAAGACCCATTCTTAAAATGGTGAAATCGGCTATTATCCCTCACAATGATTTCCCTGCCAACAATCTTTGCCATAAATTTAATTGCAGTGTGGCAGTCCATGCACACCCGAATGTTCTTTATTACACGGATGGTTGTGCCAGATGTAGTGCTAATGATGCCAAATGCTATCGCAAGTCTCTCACTGTGGGTGCGTAATAAGTCGCGTTTATGTTCCTCATCAACATCATGGAGCACCTCATTTGTGTCAAGGACATAACCTTCTTTCTCCATCTGTTCCAACAAAATATTCAGTGCCTCGTTTATTTTGTCATAATATGGATGTGATTTATCTCCAGCCAGAAAAGTATGTACTTTGTTTCCAACCTCAATCCAGCTGCATGCTGGAGTCTTCTTCAAGCCCGTTTTCCTCATGCGGACTCTAAATTTTGCAGCATCTCTCCATCTTTGGGCGGCTGAGTAGATGTTTGACATTATAACATATGCACCCATGTTTCCAGGGTCAACCAAAAGTATCTTGTTCACAACCTTTTCAGCCAATTCAATATTCTTATGAGCCCTACAAGCAGCCAACAAGGTTGACCACACACTTCCTGTTGGTTCCCCTCCCATGTTAGAAATAAAGTCATAGGCTTCCTCCAATCTTCCAGCTCTACCAAGCAGGTCTGCAACAGCAGCATAGTGCTCCAGGCCAGGAGAGACACCAAAATCCCGTTGCATACTGTTAAAATACTTCCAACCTTCATCTACCAACCCAGCATGACTACAGGCAGTTAAGACAGCCATAAATGCCACATAGCAGGGCTTCACTCCATGAACTAACATCTTCTCAAACAAGGAAACTGCATCAAGGGCATGCCCATGCATCGCACATCCCATAATGATGGCAGTCCAAGAAACCATATCACGGTCACACGTCTCTATTCTGTCAAAAATATGCCTAGCCATCTTAATGTTCCCACATTTGGCATACATGTCCACCAGAGAGCTGGCTATAAACTTGTTATCATCAAACCCAAGCCTAATTATGTATCCATGAAGTTGCTTCCCCAAGTTCAAGGCCGTCAAATGAGCACAAGCTGGTATAACACTCGAGAACGAGACCTGCATTGGCTTCACCTTTTCCTTCAACATCCGACAAAAGAAGCCAAGCCCTTGATCAAATCTCCCATTCTGCACACAACCAGCAATGATGGAGTTCCAAGAAATGGCATCTCGATTTGACAAGAGGTGAAAGGCACGAACGGAAAGCTCCACTTGAGTACATTTTGCATACATGTCAATCAAGCTACTTCCAATGAAAACATCGTTATCAAAGCCGTGTCTGATGGCATAGGCATGAATTTCCTTTCCTTTGATGACATCAACATGCTCAGCGAAAATAGGAAGAATGCTAGACAAAGTAAAGGAATCAGGTCTCAAGTTTTCCTTCCCCATCTCCCTAACCATGCTCAATGCCTCTTGATACATCCCATTCTGCGCATTCCCGGCAATAACAGTGTTCCACGAAACAATATCCCTCACAGGCATTCTGTCAAACACCTTTCTAACACAGTCCATGTCTATTTTGATGGTGGAATTATTAATATGGTTTTGGCGCGTTTGGGGGAATTGGTGGAGTGCGGAAAGGTGAGGGTGGAATTTGGAGTACATGTTGATCAAGGCGTTGGCGGTGTACAGGTCGAAGTGGAAACCGAGGCGAATGACGGAGGCGTGGAGGGACTGAGAGAGATACAAGTGTTTGAAGAGGGTGGATGCTCTGAGGAGGGAAGGGAACACGTGGCGATCGGGGGAGATGCCGAAAGAGCGCATGTGGTTGAAGGAGGCGAGGGAGTGGTGGAGGAGGCCGTGAGAGGCGTAGCATTTGATAATGCAAGTCCACTCCAGGGAATGCGGTGTTGCTTTGCCGCTCTTCTTCACGATTTCGGCTTGGAGCTGTTTCGCGTGGCACGTGGAAACCACCGTCTTTCGCTTACGGAGGATGCTTCTCATCACATTTTCCCTGAAACTCATTCAAGCTTTTCAACCCTTTTTTTCTTCTCTCAAACCCAACACAACAATGATCACTATAAGACGGAGGCTACCGTGCCAAAGGTAAACCAGGCATCGACAATCATTACTTGAAAAAACTGCCAAAAATTAAAACCAGGCATCGACTTGGTACAAGTTTCTAAAGCAACCGAGGTTAGTAGTAATAGTGCATTAAAAAAAAAAAAGTTAGTAATAGTAGTAACCATAAATAACCATATTTAACGTCAAAAAATAATAACAACGTTAAATATTTATTTATATTTACTTAAACAAAGTGTTTTGAATTGTCAATAGCTTCCTCTTTTAATTAAAAAGGCTTTAACGAAAAGCTTGACGTAGTTTATTTACTGTAAAATATGAGTTTGATTAGATCATAGGTTCTTTGAACTAGTTTGATTTACTTTTACCCTTATTCATGTTATTATTAAGATTTACTGTTCGTTGTCATGGGGTTGCAGGTGTGTTCACGATTGAATAAGTTAACCAATCTAACCCAATTGGATTGCATTTTTAAGGATTTTGATTGAATCTAACCCAATTGGATTGAAATCCAATTATATACAAGTGAAATAACATTAAGTGAAATAACATGTTTAATCTTTTTGAATCCAATTTAATTCATATTATATAATTAAATTTATTATTAAATACAAATTATATTAATTTTTAGTTCACATAATTTATTAAATTAAATTATTTATAATTTTTTCTTTTTAAAGTTTTATTTATTTTTGTCTTGATATATCTCAAACAAAAAAATTCATATTAACATTTAAATCATTAATTATATTATTCAAATATTATCACAGTTTAATTTTTTTAAATGTATTTAGTCATTATATATTTACAAAACTTTACACAAAAATAAATTATTATTCACAAAATAATAAATTTTACATAATAAAAAATAATTTTTAAATATTCAAGTCTAATTAACCTAATGAACTAACTTGTTCATGATTAAATTAGATTAGATCAGGTATACGATTTTTTTTTTTTTATACAAAGTCAGTCTAACCTAACCAGTGAATATTTCTTATGTATTGAACTTGGTTGAGAGAACTTAAAGTGTTTTTGTTTAGTTTAACTCAATTAATTTAATGTGTTTTGCTTTCATTTACCTTCACAATTAGTCACCTCTGTTGATGTATGATCAATTGTAGGTAATTTTATAAATATTAAAATTAACTAAGTTATAAATATATTTAGATACTAAAAGAGAGAATATATTAATTTATTATAAGAGTAATTTTTCAGATTTAATCTTTATTTTCATCATTTATTAAAAAAATCTAATGATTATAATGAATAATTAATCTTAATTATTAGATTTAAAAATAATTAAAATGAAAGTTATTCTTGAAATAAATTGATTATTCCTCATCAAAATATGGTATAATATTATATGTTAAATATTAATATTTTAATTAAAATATAGTATTATTTATAAATTGTTGGTCTATCAAGCTTAGTAAAAAAAAATTAAGTCCACAATTTGATTTACTTAAAAATCATTTTAGAAAGTGAAAGCCAGTAACAGTGTGGATAAAAAGACACTATAAATATCGGTTAGTGACTTATGAATTGGTTGAAATTACTATTAACCATTTGTTGACACTATAAAAATCATTTTTGAAATTGCTTAAAATATTTTGGAAGGTGATTAATAATGTTGTATCACACATGACATGCTATAAAAAATTGACGAAATAACCAATTTGATTTAATAAAGACATTCAAGATATAAATTTGAAAATTTTTAAACTTAAGTTGGATCAAACTAAAATCTAAAACGTAGATAAAATATCAAAATAAAAAAGTATAATGTATTTGTTAAAAAATTATTGAAATATAATTATTAGTAAAAAAGTATAATATGTATTTTTTTCTGTAAAAATTATAATATACTTAACAATAAGAAAGTATGTTTTTTAATTACCTTATGCTAGGTCATCCGGCTAGCGTGAGTCACCCCCCGGCGTTTGCATGGTGGGACAGTTTAGTTTTGGAAGGGTTGTGAGGTGGAAAACAAATATGATCCGTTAGATATAAAAGATTTAAAAATTAGTGGCTAAATTAAGTGATGGACTAACATTGGAATAAAATAATTGATGGAGTGATGGAGATATTACATTCAAATAAAGTTGATAAAAGAAAAGAAATTGAATAAATGACTAAGATTTTTAATTTTTCTCTTTTGTTTTTTTCTTTTTCTCTTTTTTTCTCAATCTTTCAGGAACACCCCTCTTCTTCCTCGTACGTCCCCTCCCTCCCCCTTCCATCACTCCATCTTCATTTTTCTACAAACCCAAACCAAAAATAACCATCCATAGACAAAAATTGATTTTTTTTCTCTAAATCCAGCTATGAATCCCATGTCAATAAGAGCACGCAACAGATCTGATAAATCGGGTGAAGAACGACGCCGTGAAAAAGGTAGCGAAGAGGATCGCCGAGAGAAGAACGACGTCGCGAGCATTATCGACTACAACGCTGGATCTGCTGCCGGTGGGGCCGAAACTGATGCGGTGGCGTGCGATTGTGCATTTCGAGTCACCAAATATAATTATTTAGATCCATTTTTAGATCTACACGTTACAGCAACAGCAAATTTGAAAACCATCTGAGGACGTTATATTTGTCAATGGATGGTAGGGGACGTTATAGATCCTAATTTGACAAGAATAAGTGGCTTTTAAAAATCGAAGCTTTTTAATTATGTCCTCTTTTTTTTTATACTTTGCTCTTTCCGTTTGTTAGAATTCTTCCCACTCAAATCGGTACTGCTGTGGACTGTGGTTTGGTTGTACTTGTAATCTGGAGAAGAAAAACGAAAAAGAAATGGGGAGAAGGGACAAAGAAAGGAAAGGCAGAATGTTGGAAAAGCTGCCGCCGGGAATCGAGGAGGAGCGTGACGGCGAAGAGGTTTCGAGGTCGCCGGAAGAAGTAGATGGAAAGGAGAGAGAAAGGAGGTGAGTCGGTGACCACTGACCAAGAAGGCAAGAAAAGAGGGGATCAATTTTTTTTCTTAAAAAAAAAATATAATCTAGTGTGGACGAGTACGTAAAATGTGAAGTTGGGGACGATGACCCACTTAAGTCGTAGTGTGGCTCGTAAAAGGCTCTGTTTCAATTTTCTGTGATTCACATTAGTTGTTGACGGAGTCCAAGTTATAGTTGACAGTTGAGTCTGGGATGATGCAATATTGCAATATGTTACTATTACTATGCTATGGGTCAACCTGAATTCTTGGTGCCAACACTGGTTCTTGCACTAATCAGAGAAGAGAAAACGTATCTACTGGTCCTAGCTTCAACTTGGTGCAAATAAAATTTTGTTCTCATCAATGAAACTTCAGAATTTAAATAATTTTTTTCTTCTATTTTTCCTTTTTAAAATTTCAAACATTACTGTTTTATGCATATGATTTCCAAAACTTAATAAATGAGAAAAATAAAAATAAATATATTTTAAGAAATATAAATAGTTTCAATGTATATAAGAAAATTAATTACTATTTTTAAATTATATGTTTATAACCTTAAAAGATACACAAACAAATGGTGTTAACATACTGTATATGAATTATCTGTTTAATGAAAGAAATCGTGTTAAAAAGATACATAAAAAGTTTGGTTTGAAAAAGCAATTCAAATCAAACATTGATTGGATACATAATTTCGATACTGTGGACAAAACTTATATGTAACAAAACAATCAAACACAATGTAATTTGGAATCTACTAAGAATAATGAAATTTGAATTCCCAGATTTTGACCATAAGAAGCGTTCGTGTCCACACACCGGTGTGTGATATTGCAATGTTGCCTGGAAATTCAGGTATTGAAATGTAAGATGAGACGTTCGTGATCTGTTATGTTAATGAGGCGTTCCCTTATGATGCTGCTGAGTGCTGAAGACCACAAACAAATGACCAGAATCAAAAGTCACCGGGATTGGCAATTAATTTGACAACGAAATTTACTGATTGATGTACGAAAACTTGCATTAATATACATATACCCCCTCATCGTCAAGGTGACATCAGCCAAAAATCTTGTTTCTTTTGGCTCGTTGCACGCACACGAGACAAAAACTGGATCATTGTGTGTGAATGGTATTTCACTATATCTGTTTCTTTCCTTCCAGGAGTCGGAGCCACCAGAAAGAAGCGGTTAAAACAGAATAACCAAGACCGTGTTCTAATTCAAAGGCTCAATCAATAATAATAGTCAAACCTAAAACTTTTAATAAATGATGACTTCAATAATATGAACAAGAAAACTCACCATTTTTAGAAAAACTAATTCATAATTCTCCTATAGCGTTCTCTTATTTTCTTTGTATGCATGGAATGTCAAAATGTGTTTTATATTTTAAGTTTCTAGTTGTAGGATAATTTATAACTGAATATAATATTACTCTTTTTTAAACATTTTGTTGATTAACAAAATAGAAAATCTATTAAAAATAAAGTTAATATTACATTTGATATTACAAATAACACTTTTTCTATAAAAATGTACTATTTTAAATTTATTATCTCTAAGCCCCTAGTTCTCTCTCTCTTGGTGAGATGTTGCCAGCTCTCTTCAAAGAGATTAATTTTTATAACCCTGGATAATTTATTTATTTTTAAATTATCAATAAATAAAAAATATTATATATATAATTTTGAAAGTAATTATTACAAAAATCAATAATTTTATAATACATACTAATTTATCATGAAATGATATTTAAAATGTCTTTACAGAGTGCATTTTAATTATTACTAAAGTAAAATCAATAGTTTCCTATTTCTATTCAACCCTTTTGAGGAGAAAAGCTGGTAGTATATATTATTAGTGACACATTCATTCATTGGGTAAAAAAAAACAGAAAAGATGGGTGAAGGCATAGTTGAGAGAGCTCTGAACAGCTTAGGAAAGGGCTTCGACTTGACCTCAGATTTCAGGCTCAAGTTCTGCAAAGGCGAAGAGCGTTTGGTTCTTCTCAACGAAACAGAGAAACGGGAGCTCACGGTGCCAGGTTTCGGACCCATCAGAGATGTCTCCGTTGACATCAAATGCGACAAGGGCGATCGCACCCGCTACCAATCCGACATCCTCACCTTCACCCAAGTATGATATTAATTTCATCAAACACTTTGTTGTCAATTGTTTAAAAAAAAATGAAAATGAATATTGGTTTCTATTTTTTTGTCTTATAGATGTCAGAGCTCTTCAACCAGAAGAGTTCAATCCCAGGGAGAATCCCATCTGGGTACTTCAACACCGTGTTTGGATTTGATGAGGGTTCTTGGGCAACTGAAGCAACTAACACAAAGTGTTTGGGTATTGATGGCTACTTTATCAAACTCTTCACTGCTCATATTAATCGCTACCCACTTGTTCTGTCCCAACGAGTCCTTGAAGCTGTTCCTTCTTCCTGGGATCCTCCCGCACTTGCAAGGTAATAATCATTTCTACCTATCATTATCTTCTTTTTAATTTCAATTTTACAAATAAATTGGCCATAAAGATTGAAAGCACCACAATTAACTGGTCTATGTGGACATCATATCCATTACTGCGAGAGTGCCTTTTCATGCTAGTGGTGTGGTGGACCTAGTTGTCTAAACTTTACTTGCTTTTACCCACCCCGTAGTGGACGAGACAATTCATAAAAAATATTTTTACACATTATATCTTCATTTAATCTAAATAATTAGATAATGTAGTATACTAGTTTCAACTTTTAAGGTTTAATTTCTTTGCTGACATAAGTGGTAAAAAGTAATGTCTTTTTTCTTAGATATGAAATAAATTGTGAGAAAAAAAATCATTCTCTTTATGTTTGAAATAATATCATATGAATATCATAATTAACAAAAAAAGATTCAATCAATTTACGGTGTAAGTGCAAAAACTTATATAAACAAGAAATCATGTTAATATAATTTTGAAATCAGTTAAAAGTAAATAAATTTATCACACATAATAAATTTTCAAAAAAAGGGGAGAAACAAAGAAAAATATATAAAGAAAAGCAAGTGTAAAATGCCATAGTTTTAAAACCATGCACTTAATTACTGTAAAGGTTTGTGAGGGATTTTCTATTTGGGAAAATAACATCACTGATTTGTTCGTGAAATACTAGTGCGCATGCTGAATACTGAAACTAGGAAAGGAAAGTAATTGCCTAATTGACGCACTGTCACATAAACAAGGTCAAAGATGTAGTTTGGAAACGGGCAAAACATGTGATGTTACACTTTCGTAGCAAACAGCGATGCTTATCTTGCTGGACCTATACGTTAGCTTAAGTTGAAATGGTCCATTTTATATTTTCTATCTTAACTAATTCTTTTATTGGTTAATACTTAATACTAATAGTCAACTCCATTATCATTGGCTTTGAGCCTTTAAAAGTATATTATTTCTTTATATCAAAATAATTACGCCTGATCGAGGAGAGGAATAATGGAACATTGATAGTTCGGTTATTTAAAAGAAATTTATTAGAATGTTATCAAAGTGTAAATATTGTATATATTTTTTTACTGTTTGTTAATTTTTACTAGTATAATAATTATATAAAAAATTATATTAGGATAGTTTCTGAGAATATAAAATATTTTTATATTATTTCAAATATCAAATAATTTATAACAGCTCACTTATACTATTCAATATTTCAAGTAAACTAACATTAAAGATTCACAAGAATGATAATATGATAGATCTTTAGAAGACGAGATCAGACATTAGTATTTTTTTATATATAAAAAGTTAATAAATTGTTTTGCCTATTTAAATGTGTTTTTTTCCACTTGAAAACAGTTATTTAAAAAATATTACCTGAAAGGATTCCTTCTTTATTCTCTTTTATTAATGAATGAAGTCAATAAATTTGGTCGAATTGATAAGTAT
>PYAF01003877.1:4891350-4947219 GCA_007407185.1 Glycine tomentella
GTCAAAACGAACCCAACAGTCTCCATCAAAACGTTGATTGCAGAGATCAAAACGTTTATGAATTATACTCCGTCCTACAAAAAGACATGGTTAGCAAAGCAAAGAGCATTGGAGATGATTCATGGAAATTGGGAACAATCATATGCCAATTTGCCAAAACTTTTGGGAGCTCTGCAATCTTGTATTCCTGGGACTATTGCCGTTGCTCAAACAGAATCCGTGTTTGAAGACGGAGAAATGATACCTGAAAAAAAAATGTTTAAACGTGTCTTTTGGTCTTTCGATCCGTGCATTAATGGGTTTGCACATTGCAAACCCATCGTACAAGTAGATGGTACATGGCTTTACGGGAAGTATACAGGCACATTATTGATAGCTACAGCACAAGATGGTGCTAACCATATCTTCCCGATTACCTACGCCATTGTAGAAGGGGAGACAACTTCAGTTTGGGGATTCTTCCTAAAGAATTTGAGAAGACATGTTACTCCGCAAAGTAACATTTCCCTCATTTCAGATAGACACGCTGCGATTATAAGTGCCTACAACAACGCAACTAACTTATGGGTTGGGGACACATCTCATTTCTTCTGTCTGCGCCACATTGCACAAAATTTCTTTCGCGGTAACCCCAACTGCAAACATCTAAAGAAATCACTAATGCGAGCTGGTACGGATATTTAATATTTTTTCCACTAAAATGTATTATATTTAAAATTTCATTACGTATTAAATTTATTGAATATTTACAGGGTACGCATACACAGAGAAAATGCACTGGCGGCATCTTGGGGATATCCGTGCGAACAAACCAAGTGCAGTTGAATGGCTTGATCGACTACAAAAAAAAAGATTGGGTACAATGCTTCGATGAGGGAAAACGTTGGGGACATATGACCACAAATTTGTCTGAGTCGGTTAATTCCATGTTCAAAAGCACAAGATATTTGCCAGTGTCATCTTTGGTTGAGGAGACGTATTTCAAGACCGCAAAGCTTTTTACAATTAGAGGCCGACAAACCCAAGCAATGATCAACTCCGGCTCACAGTATTCTGAAGTCGTCTTTGAGGCAATGAATAGAAATCAATTGGAATCAAATACGCACATTGTTAGTGAATTCGACAGACACAATTACACGTTTCTTGTAACAGAGACCCAAGCCCCACTTGAAGCACCTAGACCACCTGGAAGATTTAGGGTCATGTTACAATCCCAACATTGTGATTGTGGTGAATATCAGGCTAAACACTTACCATGTTCTCACGTCATGGCTGCCTGTAAATCTGCCAATGTCGATCACATAAATTATGTGCCACTGCTATTTACTTTACAAAACATTTTGCACATCTACAACAACTCATTTGGTTTATTGCCACACGAATCAATGTGGCAAGAATATGAAGGAGATCAGTGGTGTCCTGATCCAAAGAAAAGAAGAAGTGCAAAGGGTCGTCCAGTATCAAATCGCATACCCACTGAAATGGATGAAGAAATTGAACGAGATTTCAGGAAAAAATGTGGAATTTGCCGACAACAAGGACATAACAGAACAAATTGTCCTAACATACCTTCATAATATTGGTTTTGGAAAAATCTTATTTTTTTATGTATTTTATGTATGCATGTCATTTTGTATGTTCCATTTTTTTTTACTATTTACATTTTATCATATAATATAATTGATATATAATAATTATATATCTACGTTATTTTTAATTTTTTTATAAGTCTGGATTTTTTATTTTTAATCTACTTATTTTTTATCACTTTTCCTTTTTTAAATAAAATAAATTAAAAACAATCATAATTTTAAAAAATAATAATAAAAAATTTAAAATATAAAACAATCATATTTATTTATTATTTTAAAAAAACATAATTTTAAAAAAATTAAAAACATTTAAAAATTAAAAAAAAACACGTACGGAAGTCGGGTGATGAAATCCTGACTTCCCAGCATGATCCAATTTTTTTATAAAAAAATAAAAACTGCATGATAATATTAAAAAAAAAAACTGCACGGTGAGAAGTCGGGTGATGAAATCCCAACTTCCCACTTAATCCAAAAATTGGTGTAGATTGGGAAATTTTTACAAAAAGGGTGTAGATTGAGAATTTTTGCATCAAAATAGGTGTAGATTGGGAAAAAATCCAGAATAGTTATAGTATCCATGGGAAAGCACAGGTAGATTAACATGTTAGAGATGCATTTTTTGAATATAAGTTGAAAATTTTGTAAGCAAATAAAATAGTCTATCATATAATAATCAAGTGTTGTGGAAGTAGATAAAGCACGGATTATTATAAATCATATAAAATTATAAATATAAATAAAATTTGTATATTCAAAGATATTGATTTATTATGAATTTTAATTATAATATAATTTATATATTCATAAATATTTAGTTATTATAAATTCTAATTTGTTATTTTTTTCCCTTCTTTTTTTACATTAACTCCTTTATTCTAAACGATGCGTTTAAGGATGACAATGGGTTATCACATTCGTTCTCTTCCTCTGTCATCTTTGGCCAAGAACGCAGCATTAGCCACCACTGTGGCCTGTGGGTGAGCACCCAGCAACTTGGAGGAAAAAAAATTACAAATTTGCGACACAAAACTTCTTCATTGTTGAGAACAAAACAACATTTTAGGTAGAAAATTTTGTTTTTTCTCTCTCTTCTAAGACCTGCCGAAATGGCTTCCACGATATTCAGAAGCCTCCAAGTTCACCCCTTCATGCTTTATCCAACAACATTCCTCAGACGAAGAAATGGGGTTTTTCATTTGACGACCAAAGCCGCACAATCCCAAACAGACACCCAACAGAGTCAACCTCAGACAAAGGTTTCAACAAGCAACAGCACACAGTCCAAAAAGCTCGACAAAATTCCAAAAGACTATGAAGCCATCATTGGCATTGAAACACATGTTCAGCTCTCGACTCTGACCAAAGCCTTTTGTGGTTGCCCTTACAATTATGGGTCTTCACCCAACAGCAGCATTTGCCCCATTTGCATGGGCTTGCCTGGTGCTTTGCCTGTTCTGAACTCAAAGATAATTGATTTTGCTGTCAAGTTGGGCCTTGCTCTTAATTGCAACTTGGCTTTCAAATCCAAGTTTGACAGGAAGCAGTATTTCTACCCTGACCTTCCAAAAGGGTATCAGATTTCTCAGTTTGATGTGCCAATTGCCACTGCTGGCTTTCTTGATGTGGATATTCCTGTCGAGTTTGGTGGGGGGCACAAGAGGTTTGGCATTACAAGGGTTCACATGGAAGAGGATGCAGGGAAGCTCCTACATGCAGAGAATGGAAATTACTCACAGGTGGTTTTTTTCTTTAACTTATATTTCAGCTTGCAAGTTGCAATCTTATTATTTAGGTTTTGTTTGGATAAATTTTCTCAAAAAGTGTTTATAGAACGGGGAAAAATAAGAAGGTAAAATGAATTAAGCTCTTTATATAGGAGTAAACTTAATTTACTTTCTTATTTCTTCTCTTACAAGTGCTTGTTGAAAAGTTTATTCAAACAGGACCTTAAGAGGCTTTTTTATTTGTTTTATATCTCCAAGTTTCAGGTACTCTTTAACATTGTGGACCATTGACGGACTGCATTTGTTCATTAGTACACTTTTGTAATTTGAGCAAATCTTTGTACTGAATCAGTTTTAACATATTTCTCTGATGAACAAATCATTTTTTTGGAATACATTAAATAGTTTGTTCCAACATGAATAATTACCAAGGGTTCAACAACATTTATCTATGATATAAGCATGTTAAAGTTGGTGGTATTCATGACAGGTCGATCTAAATAGGGCAGGGGTGCCTTTGCTTGAGATAGTTTCTGAGCCTGATATGAGAAATGGTATTGAAGCAGCAGAATATGCAGCAGAATTACAGAGGTTGGTGCGGTATCTGGGAGTGAGCAATGGCAATATGCAAGAAGGTTCTCTTCGTTGTGATGTAAATGTATCAATACGACCTATTCGGCAATCAAAGTTTGGGACAAAGGTATCCAGCTATTTCTTCTATATGAATAATTAAAGACTTTTAAAACACCTTTTTTTTTGCTGGAAAAAAAACACCTATTATTTGGACTTTTGGAATTGGCACTTTGTTAAATTATTAGGAAGCTTTTTAAAATTACCCTGTCCACTATTTTAAAAAATTACACTTCCCTCCTCTAAGAGATGGAATGTCACTTAAGTCCATTTTAGTGTAAATGACAGTGGTGAGCAACTATGAACACCCATGGGTATATTTCCTCTCAGGGAGGGGAGTGTATTTACGCCCTTATATTTTTAAAAGCCATGTCAGAGTGTTTTGATGTCTTGTGAAATAGAAGTTTTTGTAAGCAATAACATGAGATATGAAATTTTAGATTTTATTTACCTTGATAGCATGACATTTTCTCAATAGATGTATACTTTTACTTTACTTTCTTCCACTTGGGTGGGTAAGGGAAGGTATAGTCTGGAATTATTAATGTGGTTTTTTTACTCTTCAAGAAAACAGTTACTTGCTCAGAATTTTCCTCAAAGAATGAAATGAAAAGAAATTGCTACAAGCAGACCTTGTGGATGAGAAAATTGCGTTGTCTTATCATATTATTGTAATATTCTATTAAAAAAATGGCTTGGCCCTTGCCTTTGCAGAAATGAAGTGCCACAAAGTGATACTACTCTTACTTTTTTGTTGCATTGCAGTATGAACAAATACTGCAGGTGATATTACAGATTTAGCAGCAGCTAATATGGTCTGTTGTTTATGGCAGGTTGAAATAAAAAATTTGAACTCATTTTCATCAGTGAGCAGAGCTATTGATTTTGAAATTTCTAGGCAGGTGCAACTCCATAGTCAAGGCCAGGAAGATCAGATAGTACAAGAAACTCGTTTATGGGAAGAAGGCTCTCAGGCTAGTGCTATATTGTGATCTTGTACTTTTCTTTCTAGTATAGTGTAGCAAGCGCAAGATTGTTTTTCATTTTTCTTTCTTCAGACTTGTATTCTTAAATAACTTCTGTTATTCTGTTTAGAGAACAATTACAATGAGGAAAAAGGAAGGGCTTGCTGATTATCGATATTTTCCAGAACCAGACCTTCCAGCAGTAATCCTTTCTCAAGAATATGTTGATAGTATAAAAAATTCTTTACCAGAGCTTCCAGAAATTAAGCGGAGAAGATATCAGCAGATGGGCTTAAGCATGCAAGATGTTCTTTTCCTGGCTAATGATAAAAATGTGAGTTCTCTGTTGTTTTGTACTGACTGAAAATAGGTGAACTTAATAAAACAATGTACTAAAGATTAAGATAGAAATATTTGAAAGAAATAGATAATTAAATACTATCTACTAGATATCCTACATTCCACTACTGTACTATTATTGTTAGGAAGTGGACTTAAGATTTGACAGCACCCAAGAAATACCATATGGGTCATGCAAAAAATCCAAGTGTGATAATGTCATGTAAATATAATTAGGAAAACTGGAAAAGAATGTTAGTCAATAGTCAGCTACTGTTAGGATTTTATAGCCATTGGCTAGCTGCCTATAAATAAAGCACGATTCTTGTGTTTTAGACAAACTGGAATAATAATAATAATAATAATTATAAAAGTTCATTAGTCAGTTCTTGATCTCATTGTTACTCTTGTTTCTCTGTCCGCCCTGTTTTGTATTTCTTCCCTCTTCCTCTTTATCATTCCGACCTAAATCTTATATCAGATAAACTTTTAGATATCGTACTTCTTTTGCCAAAAGCTTAATAGTAAATGGCATTCCATTTTGTTCATAATCTCTACCATTTTCACCAAGTCTAAACATAGTAAGGATTGATAGAGGGAAAGCTCTTTTCTTGATTCTGAAGTCATAAAATACAACCCAGGGAATGACCTATAGATTCAGGTTATAGATCAAACCTAATCCCAGAAATTTGTCACAGTTCACATACAAACTCATAAAATCTGATTATGAAATAGATTCAGGTTATGATTAATATACCTTATGCCAGCAAATTGTCAGTCTAAAATACAAACTCATAAAAGCTGACTATGAACTAACTACATGTTTGCAAATTACAGGCTGCAACCGAGTAAAAATGAATGTTGTGATTGAACCTAATGGCATTGTGTGATCCATGTAGTTGATCTAACCTAGTGGGATAAGGTTATTGTTAATTTTGTTGATACATATACAATAGTCTGCTTTGAAGTTTGAAAATAAGACACAACACACCAAATAATGTAATTCCAGCAAAATAAATATACCGCACAACTTAATGAAAGAGAACTGAGAATGTGTTTGGATAAACAACTTAATTAAGCACTTGTTCAATAAACTTTTACCAGAGAGCTTATATCATAAATTTGGGCATTAAATTGAATAATTTATTGAAATAATTCGAAAAGAGCTTATAACAGTAATAAATTATTTTCATAATCCCAAATATGCTCCATTTATGCTCTTCAAATCACTCCTCTCAATCAAGAACAGTACATATTAGAAAGCTAAATAGTAGATATCAATATAAAGTGTATTAGCACAAATGATCTAACATGAATTTTATTTTCTGGATCGATGTATTAGATTGCAGAATTTTTTGATGCAACTCTTGCAAAAGGTGCTGACCCAAAGCTGGTTGCTAACTGGATAATGAGTGATATTGCTGCCTTCATGAAAAATGAAAAGTTGACCATAAATGAGATAAAACTTACACCTGAAGAGTTGTCTGAGTTGATAGCTTCCATTAAAGGTGGTACCATTAGTGGCAAGATTGGGAAGGAGGTATGGTTTTCTTTGGCACTAATGAGTGGTGCATAGTTAGGGTCTAAGCTTCCCTGATTCTCAGACATCATTTTGAAACATTAAGCTGCAGCCAGCAGTTATACTGTCATATTTCTTATCATATCTTCTAGTTTTCTCATTAATTTTTCAGATGCATTAGTACGTTGGTAAGTTTGTTGTGTTGGTGTATTTTAACTATGGACCAAGCCTAGTGTGGGCATTCATTTATAAATATGTTGGTCTCTGAAGTTTAATTCTCGGGCATCTTCAAATTCAATCATCATTAAACTAATATCTTGTTCCTGATAAAAACATTTACTATTGTCTAGGTATAGTGTACCATTTAGATATTGTAATTAGTAAAATTGGATATTAATATTTATTACACTCATTTTGTAACCATCAAGTTTGTGATATAGTTGGAACTTGGAAGACAAGGTTTTCAGCATAAGTTTCTCTCTGTTCTCTCCGTAGTTTCATTCCTTTTCTGCTTCATCCCGCATGCCTAGTATGACTTTGGATCCAACTGCAGTTGGATCCTTGTGTAGTTCCGTGTCAATGAATTGGAAAAGAAGAAAAAAAATCAGGCAGTTGTAGCTGAATTATATTATTTTGGGCATATTTTGCATTCTGTATTTTTACAATGTGTTCATGTTTTTGCAGATAATATTTGAGCTATTAGCCAAGGGTGGAACTGTGAAGGAACTCATAGAAAAAAAGGACTTGGTTCAGGTAAGTTGTAGGATCTACCATTGCCGAAATTTTTACCATGTTGTGTATTTGAGTCAGAATTCAGCAAGGGGCAACTTAATTCTTTGATATTGAAGCATAAAGTTGCTATTATGGGTTTAAATGCAAATTTTTAACGACACTACTGGATTATTTAGATTTTGTGATGTTTGAGATGTTATTTATTGAGTTGGTTTGAACATTTAACGTGAAAACTCTTGTTTGAGGTTGCACACTTGCACCTCTGGCATTAATAAAATTGTTGGAATGTGCCTGTGCCTTGGGAAATGCAGATAGCAGATCCTGTTGAGATTGAAAAAATGGTGGACGAAGTTATTGTGGAGAATCCAAAACAGTTAGAGCAATATCGAGGAGGCAAAACTAAACTACAAGGTTTTTTCGCTGGCCAGGTATGAAAATGTAGAATTTGTTCCCTCTACATATCTTGGTATTATACATGTTTGTCCAAATGCAGGTAATGAAATTATCTAAAGGCAAGGCAAATCCAGGTCTCCTTAACAAGATCCTCTTGGAGAAATTGAATTCAAAGAGCTGATGATAATATACTGCCAATTGGATAAGTGCTGATCCTTGATAGACAAATTGGAAATGAAAAAAGTAAGAGTTAAAGGCTCATATCTAGCCAAAGTGATTTTTTAAAATAAACCATGCACGTACATTTGTGCTAAAGGGTTTCTGCTTCAACGGTTGAGATTTGAGACTGCAGTGCTCTGTCCTATTTTCTTCTGTAGGGGATACAAGCATTAAAAGGATAATCTTTCCAAACCTTTTGATTTATATTTACATTCCCAATAAAGTTATGGCTTAAAAGTTTCTTTGTATTTGGATTATGTAACGACCTCACAAGAGCACAAATGTATTTGGCTGCATGTCTGTTATTCTGTACGATACATAGACTGATTTGTAATGTCATGTACGATCCATAGATTGGTTAGTGACTTTGTATATTACAAATACGTTGATTTGTTATGGTTAATAAAGCCCTTTCTATTTTTAAGTTTGAAACTTATAGAGTATATTTTAAGGACATTTTACGCACTGCATGTGCATTGTACAAATATATATATATATATATATATATATTATATAATTAAATATTTTTAATTGATGGGTTGTTTTTAGGTACCGGTTAAAGCCTGTTACACTTTTAAATGTTTAATGATATGATATGATTAGTTTATTAACAATTAACTTTCATATAACTAATTTTAAACATACATAAATGATTTTTCTTTTACTTCAATTTTTTTTTTCACTCTAAATAATTCAGTCTTGCTAAAGTTTTCAGCAAATAAAGAGAAAAAAAGGTTAATTAAAATCAATTCATGTACCTTAACATCTTTAGAATTTTTCTTATCTACCTTCTCTAAAAGTTGAGCTGTATAACTTAATTTAAACCTCTAAAAGAAGTTTAACTTAATTGTGCTTAATAAATTTTACTTTGTATTAATATATGCAAAACTTCCCCTTTAGTTCCTGAAAAGTTTTTTCCTCATTTCTATAATCGAAGAGACCATGATTTTTTAAGACTAAAAACTATTTATAAGAACATCACATAAAACTGATAAAACTCTCTAAGATGTGTTTGAGAAAACAGATTATCTGAATACATTATATCATAAAAATGTTTACTCATCATACATTTATCTGTAAAATTAATTTTGATAAAGTTTATTGTGGTAGAGGGATGAGAACGTAGTTTGGTCTTTGGGGATTTTAAATGTTTCATTTGAAGTATTATAGAGCAAGATGCCTTGTCTTATCTCGATCATTAGTGGTTAACTATATCCCTTTTGCATTTTGAGATCCCTCTGTAAGTGTCGCTGGACTGTATTGCCCTTTTGCGTTTCAGAAAGGGAAAACAATTAATAGCAAATCACATTTCATTTTTCCATGCGAAGCGAAAACATTGGATACAAGAAACGGTCTTAGAAAAAATCAATTACTAGTCAACATAAAATGTTCCAGAATATTCACTGTAGCCATTCTGAATCAATTAGGCTTGACATATGTATTGTCCTCTCTAAACTTTGCAATTTGACTTCGTATCATTTGCTCAACATGAGGTTGGACAAACATATGTGTATTATCCAATATATGTATGATGAACTTGTCAGATGCAGGCAATGAAGCATTCATGTTGATGATATATTGTGCCATAGGTATGTCACTGCACAATCCAATCCAATATAGCTCATCATTTTATTCAGATAGCAGTAAGAAAGTAAAGATTAATTAAATGTAAACCATGTCTACTCAAACCGCTCAAAATTTGATGCAATTAGTGACTGGTTGTAGGTGAAAAAAAACAGAAATAGACGACTGTGATTCTTGTTAACATTTCTAGTTTATAGCCTAGAAAGAAAGGAAAAACACTCCTTATAGTTAATGTAGAGGTTCCAACAGTTGCAGATAAAATTGCTAGCTGTAAAGCTTGGTAAAAAAATTTTTTTTGAATATTTGGCATATTGCAGTCTTCAATTATACAACTTTCAAAACAGTATAGTATATGGGAAATTTTTCAAATGGGAATGCAGAAAGAAAATTGTGTTACCAGGAAATAAAGACTCCTTTTGTGGCATTGACCATGTTGTATAACCTTCCTGTAAAGAAAGCAAGACAAGTTACAAGACACCATACCATTCATCATCACAATAGATACTGAATAGTAAACCCCAAACATAGATTAGCAGAACTCAAATCCTGCCCTTGTGATTCTCTCAGAAGGTTTACTTTTATTTCCTTTATACATCGCTATTAGAATCAATTACTGTGGTATAAATTTCTTTAATCCATCTCTCGGTTCAAGTCAAATGAAAAAAATTATATGAACCATCTAACTTAACATCAACAATGAAACAAGATGGACATGTCATGTGATCTTAAATGAAATGAATGGAAAAGGGTTGATGCAAAAGCTTCATATCATCACACGAACTTCATTACTTGAGCAATTTCTCACATTGCAAATGGTTCTGACAAGCCTTGAACAGTGGTAACCCTGTTCTCTTGAATAGCAGAGCCACTGCTATTAAAGTAGGCATGCCAACGGAACAGGAGACAGGTTTTTCCATCCCAATCCCTAGCGGGGCTAAAAATCGATGCCCCATCCTGCCCCCTGATTATATTTATCAATTATCGTCACTTTATTTATTTCTAGATAATGTTGATTAAGCAAATTACCTCCTCTATTATTGTCTACAATCTGTTTATGCTTTCTTGCCTGATGTGTGGAATTTTCATGTTGGATTAAAAATTATAAATGAATAAGTCAATAATCTATTCATCTAGTGAAACAGTCAATGGAGATATGTCATGTTTTTGTCTGCATTGCACTAAGATTTAGATTAGGGTGGTATAAATTTCAACACACATGTAATCATAATCATTCCGTTGTGTCTGCCCCAATTTCAATCTTACTCTCCCTCTCACCCGTATTTCATTTTATATTTGAATTGCTGTCAACTTATTCATTTATAGACGAACTAGTTCGAGAACAAAATAATAAATAAACCACGTTTAAATAAAATCGCGTGATATAAAACTAAATGAAAAGCTTTTTCACAGGGATTCAGCGAAGCAAGGAAACCCCAAAAAAGGGCTGTAAAAAGAGTACCTGTAAATTGCTTTTCTTCGTGCCTGTCCCCGGAGAGACAGAGAGAGATGGGATGAGGGCGATGAACAGTGTCGTCGGATGGGATTAGAATTTTCTGTGAGAGCTTTATCCGTTGTTTCGCATGAGGTGGTAAGTGGAAGGAATATGTTTCTTGGAATATTTGTCTCCGACCTAAGTAAGATTGTAAGAAGAGAGCAAGAGAAGAAATTTGATTGATGATTTAATAAATGTTAACTTTTGTTTGAATTAAAGTTTTATGTAAAATATTTAATTAAGAGATTTAAGAAATGTTAAGTTTTGTTTAAATTAAAGTTTTATTTAAAATATTTAATTAAGAGGATCTATTGGATTAAGAATTTGAAAGATTTTAATTTTTTTATAAAAACAAAAAAGTAATTACTTTTTAAATTATATAAATAAATCTTGAGTATTTTTACTCTTTTTTCTTGACAATGTATTTGTACAAGAGTAAGCTAAAATTAATTATCAAGAATATAGTTTCGTGTCCATATTTTTTTAATTAATTGCATACCAAATGAGAATCATAGGGTGTGTATTAGATTATAATTTTTTTTAAAAATATTTTGGTATAAAAAATCCTAGGTTTTTAAATTTTGTAAAAATGTGATGATTTTTAAGATTTTTTTAAAAGACTTTTATGATTAGGATTTTGTAATTCAAGTTTTAATGGATTTATAAAATATGAATTCATAAGATTTGAAAAGTCATTAAGCATTTTTAAGATTTTAAAAAATTTTGTGAATTTTTTAAAAATATTCAATATTATTAATAAAAATCCATGAATTATTTTCACCTAACACTTTAAATAAAACTCTTCATCTTATACAAAAAATCTTAAAAACTAATTTCTTCTAGTATATTTACTAGCATTACACACAACTCATTTCCATTCAATCATCAATCATGTCAACTACATAAAAAATATACAACAATATTTATATGTAGCATGAATACTTATATTATTCCCATAATATCTATCCCACTAAAAAAAACATGTTCAATAATTATTTCAAATTTTATTTATATATTTATTCACTTGTACATAAATCAATTTCTCACATTTATTAAAACTATATATATATATATATATATTTTATGTTTATATATATATATATATATATATATATTCATGTTCATTTATATGTATAACTACATGATCAAGATGACTCAATTGTAAATTCAAAAAATTGAAAATATTTCTCATATTACATGTTTCATTGGTGGAAAAGGTAAAAAAAAAAATACATGAATGTCTATCATTTTCAACAAAGAGACGAGAAAATATGTATGATGAAAAAAGAAGAACATGGCAATTGACGGTAAAAGAAAAAAAGAAGAAAATTTTATGAACTCTCAAAGGCTAAGTGAGATTGTTTGATGTGTATTTTCTTCTAAAAGTCTCGTGAATTTTATTAAAATTCATCCTACAAGCTTTGTGTACATTTGAATATCAGATTTTCTTTTAGTTGTAAAAAATCTTAATTGAATATCAAGAAATTTTTATTGAATTTATTTAAAAATCCTAATATTCTTAATTGAATACTACATGATTTTTTTATTATTTAAAAGTCTTGATTGAATATTTAAAAAAAAAACTTTTAAAATGCTTTGAAATCCAAAGTAATTCATCTTATGGGGAAAATAGTTATTTTCAGAATAGTTGAAAATAAGATCAAAAGCAACCGGGCAAAGGTGGTATTGATAAAAAAAAATGAATAAATAGTTATTTTCATCCCTAAATATGTAAAGTGCTGAAAATTCAAATTTTAGTTTCCGAAAGTGAAAAAAGTATGACAAATCTATCCATATGCTAAATTTTGTCTGTCATCTTTAATGAAAGAGCCTATGTGACACACTCAGGATGAATTTAAATTTGTCAATACTTTACACATGCAGGAACAAAAATGAATATTTACTCAAAATATATTTTAATCTTCATATTTCTCTTTTTTTTTTAATCGTTATAAGCATAACATTACAATAAACACTTAAAATAATAGGAAACCAAACATAAGTTAGAACAAACATAAAAATAATAAGTATAATATTAATTAATAAACATAATTCGTTTGTTGCTTAAATTTAATTTTTGAATATATTTAAAAAGTGTGTATGTAATAATTTAATGAAAAATTGATCTTTAAACTTTATAACTTATTATCAAGATCTAATATAATTTTTTTATTAGGAATCAAAAATAAAAATTTATTTTTATCATGGATTTTAAACATATTTAAGTTTTTTTAAATTTTTTTAGATGAATTTAAGTATTTTTAAAACTTTAATAATTAAAAATAACTATATATTTCAATTTAAAGTGTTTGACATAATTTTTTTTTTGGTACAGGAGGAATAAAACGAAGAAGAGACAAAAAAGGATAATTCAAAACTAAAACAATCTAATCCCTGTTGAAAGCAACACCCAATGCATCTACTAAATAAATCTATATATTTAAATGTATTTATAGTTACTATAAATTTTAATTATATAATTTATATATAAAAATATTTACTTATTATAGATTTTAATTGTATAAAAATAAACACTTATCATGTATAATTCGTAGCAACTTATTTATAATCCTATTTTATAATAAGCTCTCTCTAAATAAAGTATAGATTTATCTTTAAATAAACTTGTAGGCTTTTGACTCTTTATATAGATTAACATAGTATTTGAAAAAGATAAATAAATATATAATTTTAATGTATTATAACAAATTTAATATAATAATAATATTAATTTTTTTATTAATATTATCTTAAATAAGTCGATCTAATAGACCTAAATAGTAATCAAATAGGATTTTATAAAAGTATAGGACTAGTTAATTTCTTTAAAAAAAGTTTGATTCAACTTAGACTTGATGTAGGTTAGGCTATAGGCTTTTGTGGGACAGTTTGGTCTATTTTCATTATAATAAAATGTAAAAAATAAAATATTAGAGTAAATAAAGAAATAATTAATTTAAAATCAAGTTAGAAACTACGTCTGATATGAATGTATTTTTATTTGTATATAAATTAGAATAAATATTTTTTTAATCTAACGAATTGAAGAAAACTAGATCTCTCGATAAAATAAATATTTTTAACGAGAGTGTTTTTAGCAATACTTTTTGGATTTTTTCTAAACCTTTTGTCCTTTCAATTTATCATTTATACTATCTTTAGTTTTTAATTGAAGTTCAATATTTTTTATTGAAATTATTAATTTATTACAATATAAATTATTAAACACAAATCTAAAATATAACTTTTATATTCAATAATATTTATTTATTATAAATTTTAATTATAATATAATTTAAAGGAGAATACTAATATCCACCCTAGTTGGTTTGCATTTGCATTTAACACACAATAAATTGGACTAAAAAATTATTAAATCTTTTGCTTTTCAAAATTTAATTAAAGGATATTATCTTACTTTATCATTTAACTTTACAAAATAAGAATGTTTCCCATCAGTACAGGAGAGAATAGAGGAGAAAAGATAGGAAAGAGAAAAAAAGATTTTTTAAAATTAAATAATAAAGTATTATAATATCCTTAAGTAATATAGTCCGGTCCAGTTATTGACCCGATCGAGATGGTGGGTCAGCGGTCTAACTGGTGAGCAAGAAATTGACTCAATTTGACTCGATATATATTACAAATTAAAAATTATATATGTTTCTATTATATATAAGTATATAATTAACATTATTTGAGTAAGAAAAATTTATCCATACTCCAAAATCCAATTTTTTTTCCAAAAAATAAATAAAATAAAATTGGAAACTCAGCCGGGTTGGACCGGTCCAATTGGAAACCTGGGTCAACCCAGGTCAGTTGCATTTCCCGTCCGAACACGGAACCGGTCCAATTTTGCCACCGGATCTGGTCCAACCGGTTCAACCGATCGATCCAAACTGGTTTTTACAACACTGGATATTAGCATTCCCCTAATTTAAATATTCAAAAGTATTTATTTATATTTTATACAATAAATTTTAATTATATATAATACAATACTAAAATGTTACTTATATATAGTGTTATAAAAATCAATCCGGACCAATCGATCGGATTGGTCGGACCGGTTACACAATTGGCCCAGATTGACTCAATCAAATCCGGTTGGATTGGTCACCGGATCTCGATTGGACCTGTCCAATCTGACCAGTTTTTTTTTGAAAAAAAAATTAATTTTTTTAATTTGAATTTTAGAGTCAAATGAATTTTTCTTAATCAAATAATGTTAGTTATATACATATATATAATAGATACATATAATTTTGAATTTTTAATATATATCGGACCAATTACTGACCCACCAGTTAGATCAATGACCCACTACCTTGACCAGTTCAATGATCAGATCAGATTTCACATCTGTGTTTATATATAAACAAAAATCAAACTTAAGTAATAATAAGTTACTTTAAGGGTTCAATAATAAAAAAAGAAAACTACTCTAAAGATGTGTGCGGATTGTATTGTATTGGTTTTGAAGAAAAAAAATCATCCAATTCAATCAAATCCAATCACTTCAATTTTCTTAATTTTATCATTCAATCAATTTGGTTTAAAATTTTAATTCAATCCGATCCAATTTAAAACTATTTGAATTTAGTTGGTATTTAATTTTATTTTTATAGAACTTGATAATTATATTTATGCTTCTTAACTCAAATAATTTTTTTAAAAAAACATCTCAAATACAGTAGTTAGTATATAATTTATCTTTAATTGAATATATTTTTTTATAAATAGACATAAGTTATGTGATAATTTTTTAAAATATATCAGAAATAATAATATAATATGAGTAATATTATAAATAAAAATATATACATATATAAATTCAATTTGAGTTGGATAAATTTTTAAATACATATCCAAAATTCAATCCAATTTAATAAAAAAAAATCATTTCTTCAATTTTGTTACCGATTCAGTTTTTAGTTTATTCAATCTTTATTTTTTTTATTAATTTCGTTTTTCATTGGTTTAAATCGGTCTATAAATACATCTAACAATATCTTAAATCTTTATTTAATATTTGAAATTGAACTAGAAATACTAATCCATTAATCCTAACTACTACATAACAAACCTAACCACGGTAAATTCAATTCAAATTCGTTTTTGGTAGGTGAGCAATGGACACTGAGGAGAAGACTCCAACTCAATTTCGAGTAGGTCTTAGGGTCCTTGCGATTGATAATGATTCGACTGTTCTTGAAAACGTTAAGCAAATGTGTAATGGATGCCGTTATCAAGGTTTGTTATACCATATTTAATTGTTAACTATTTCTTAGAGAAACCTTAATCCTTTTTTTTTGGTATGATTGTTTTTATGTTGCAGCTATCACATACTCTAATGCTCTACGTGCATTGGATCGTGTGCGGGAAAACAGAGATTGTGTTGATGTGATACTCATTGATGTTAATATGCCAAACATGGATGGGCATGAATTCCTTCAACGTATCCTCAAGGAAATTGACGTTCCTGTTATCGGTGTGTCACTAAACTTGTGCTACAAATTTCAATTCATATATGCGAGTGTTGAACTTGTTTTACTCATTAAGTGCAATCTGCAGTGATGTCTTTAGATGATTCTACGAGCACTAAGATGCAGTCTATTAAACTTGGGGCTTGTGATTATTGGAAAAAGCCTTTGCATAAGGATCAAATTAGGAATATGTGGATGCATGTTGCTAGGAAAGCCTGGAATGAGAATAAAGTAGAAATAAAATCTGGCAGCTTGGAAGATGATGATAAGAAAAAACGGGGGAACGATGATTCAATTATTGAAGCAACAGGAGGAGTCGTGAGGGACCAAAAAAGGAGCAATTCCGAAGAATCTGATGTAGAAGAACCCCAAGCAAAGAAGGCTAAGGGCCGTGTGATATGGGCAGCAGACAATCTGGAAATCAAATTTCTCAAGGCTGTAATGCAACTTGGGGGGATTGACAGTATGATTCTTCAACAATTGATTTTCTCTCTGTTTTTTTTTATTTTTTTTTTTTTTTTATTTTTTATATCCTCCCAGTTACTAGATTTCTTTGGTGGTATTGTCATACATGTATAAGGTCTAATCTGACGGTTCCAATTTTCTTCCTTAATTATTTTGAAGATGCTGTGCCAAAAAGAATTCTTGAACTGATGAATGTCCCTGGTTTGACAAGAGACAACGTTGCTAGTCATTTGCAGGTTCGTTTCTATATGCATTTGATTTTCCATACATGCACTTGGTTATGACTTATGAGTCTATTTTTTCCAGTAAAGTGAACCAACCATCAATTTAGTATTTGTGACCTAAATCTAAATTGAGAATTAATTTTCAGTAAAGTTTGATAGCTAAATTTGAAAGCAACTGCCATGTAGAAGCTTACTACATATAGGTACCAATCTTGTTTTGTGGTTTTCTAAACAGTAATTAATCTCTCATTGGCAGAAAGTTAGACATCAGGCTCAGAAGAATAAATCCGGTACAGTGAAGCTGCAACAACAGAATGGGAAGTCATTGGCAAACACGGTCCAAGCAACTACAATAGAATCCAGTGTAAGTGCCTCTGGAAAAATTGAGCGTCAAGCTTTTGCTGTTACTGGCGGTGTTCCTTGTAAAACACTCACAGGTGACCTGATGCCAAAAGAGGAGCAATGGCCTGCGAAACAAGGCATGACATATGGTCATTCTCCTCTGTCAATATTTCCTCCTAATATTTCCAAACCAAAAGAGGAGCAATGGCCTAACCATCCCCATGTGGAACAAGGCATGACATATGGTCATCCAGCTCTGTCAATATGTCCTCCTCCTCCTATCATTCTCAATCCTCAGTCCATGATGAATGTAGATGAAGAATTTGGATATGGTGTATGGTCTCCATCAGCCATACCTAATACAATGAGACTGAGTATTCAGGAAAGGATGGATACATTGCAGGTGCAGGAGCAGCAGCAGCAGCAGATGCAGATGAACTTCCAGCCATCTTGCTTGGTGGTCTCTGGAAACTCTTCTTCTGTGACATCAGGCATTTTCCACGAGTATACTACTACTGCAGCAGCAGCATCTTCCATTCCCGTGCAGGTGCAGGGTGGATCTTTTCCTGCTGCAAATACCCTTGTTCCCCCCTACAGCTCTAGATCCGGTGATTCATTCTATGAGGAGTCTCTTGTGAACTTTAGATATGATGACAAATAAATGTACATTCCAAGGAGCCTCTTGTTTTTTTACTTCTTTGGGTTAATGTTGGAGGTTTTCTATATTGGTTACTGGCTTATGTTTAGAAAGGGTCTTAAACAAAACAGTTACGGATTCACTTGAATCACTTTTTCAAATATTCCTATACGATACAACATAGCAGAGTGATGATGATGTCATTCAACTATTAAAAACACTATTTCCCATTCCTATAATATCCTTTTTCATGTATGTTCGTTTTATACAAATATAAATTAATCATTACTATCCCCCAAATTTAACCTTTACAGGTGGACAGAATTGAAACAGCCGCATAATTTAACTTCGACTTTATATTTTCTTTTTGGTATAGTGATATTATACTATGTGGAACGAAATGCAACAGCCGCATAATAAGTTGTTTTTTTTCTTTTCTTCTAATTATTATTTATTTAATATGATGAGATTTTTTAAACAAATAGTACTAATGTCGGGGATGGTGAATAATAGTCGATGAACATCTTTATTACATAATTTTAATATTACATTTTATAAGACATTAGTGTTGCTAAGTTTCTCAGTTATATAGGATAATATTACATTTTTATTAAATAAGAGACTCTCATCTAAAAAATTAAATAATATTACAATTCTTTTAAAAAGTAAGAGAATTAATAGTTTTTTTTTTGGTTCTTTTCCTTTTTATTTTTCTTTATTTTTCATACTTTTTTTACTTTTATCTTTTTTTTTTCTTTTGTCCTTTTTTCTTCTCCTTATTTTTTTCATTTTTCTTGTATTTATTATTGAATTCATCTATCATTGATTTTAATTAATTTAGATTAAAAATGTTGTTGACAACATGGTTATAGGGACTATAAAATACATGATAGGTGGATGTGGTGGACGTGAAAGACAAGCTGAACAAGCTTTGGCATATGTTGATCCCCGCAAAATGTCTTTCTAACGTTACCAATAATTTGATTATAGTTTCTTATTTCATTAATTTATTGATTTCTGAAATTTGTTCATTATCTTTTTTCTTAACTTTAATCCAAATTAAGTCTAAAACTATTTTTTTTTTTTTACAAATCCTATATCTTGTTTTTCTTATAGGCAAATCCTGAATGGATTTTAACCAATCACAATCAATATTAATTGATAGAGACATTTAATCAATCAAAATTAATATTGAATGATAGATTCATACATATTGCTTGATTTCATTATATTTATTTTTATTTATTCTTGAATTTAATAGTTATACACTAAAAACTTTTACTTCTTTGATCAATAAGAAATTATCATCAATTTGACTTTTAATGTAATTATCGTAAAAATCAATATTACACCAAAAAAATTGTAAAAATTAACAAACTTATAGTAATTTATAATTGGATGATAACGTAAAATATTTTATATTATCATTTTATATTACCAATAATACAAGTACATTATACATATAAAGTTAATTTGGTGGTAAATGCACCTGTCCCCCGTGAAAATTGACCCTGTCTTGACTTTGATAGAGAAAACCTAGTTGATCGGGTTGATGTCAAGATTGAGTTTTTTCCAATTGAGAAAGTCGGGTTTGGAGATGAGATCAAATATGCTAGTCTCCACCCCCACCCCCACCCCAATATTATTATGAGATAATAAATATTTAAAATTACTCTTATAACCTTACAATTTTAATGAATTAATGCTTGTTTTATGCATGAAATTATTGTTTTTCTTATAATTGTGTATAATTTTTACTTGATTTCATGTTGAACTCAAAAATAAATGAGATTAAATAATTTTTACTTAATGTGCTAAGCACTCGAAATTTCAACATTGGTAAAAAGATATCATGCTTACTATTTCTTTAAGTTATTCAAAAATAAATGAAATTAAACAATTTTCATTTGATCAATTTAACATGTAATAAATTAAGTCCAATTACAAAAAAATATATAACATTTTCTTCATTTTTTATTGAAATAAAGATAGGATTGATGACGAAGAGGGACAGGGGAACACAATCCCCAACCAAGGATAGGGTGTGTATAATTTTTGGATCCCGAAATGGATCAAAGGTGGGAGCAAAGAGGACTTTGGGAGTAAGGGGTAGGAGATGGGGAGACTAAATTCATCCCTGTCCGGCTGCCATTCCTAGGTAAATGGTGAAGAGAGAAAAAAAATACATTGTGGGTTCGAATCCCCTAATAAAAGTTAACAATTAATATTTATTCATTAAAAAAATATATTATAAAATAATTTTAAAATAATTATTTTAAAAGTTAATAAATTTTTGATGAATTATAATTGAATAATTTTGTAAAGTAAAGTAGATAACATTTTTTTCTCATAAAACTATATTAAGTAACAATTAAAGTAAGATGAAGTGAGATTGAAAATAAACGACTGTCTATCTTCGATTACATTGTTTTCCACAATATCTTAAATCTTTATTTAATTTAAACTTAAACTAGACATATGTGTATTTGAAATTGAAATAGAAACACTAATCCATTAATCCTAACTACTACATAACAAAACAAACCACAGTAAATTCAATTCAAATTCATTTTTGGTAGGTGAGCAATGGCCACTGAGTGCGACTGCATTATGATGAATTTCTTAAGTTTATGGGTTAAATGGATTGTGATGCAAATAACAAGAAGCATTGGATAGTGATATGATTGAGCAGTAATTCTTGAATACTTACATCAACAAACACAGAAGAGGAGTGCGTTATTGATTACATTGAACTTTCATTCATGGCAATAAAATAAGACAAAGCGGGACCTGACTACGATTTTGTGTGTTAATGTTGTTTCCTCATGTTAATTTTGTTGTTGGTGTGAACAACGTAGTTTTGGTGAGTTTAGTGGTTGGGCAAAAGTTGTATCTACTTTATTCTTTATTTTGTTCAGACGGGTAAGCAGTTTGATACATCTTGTGCTACTGATTTTTATTTTAATAAAATTCTTTACTTATAAAAAAAATTAATATTAACATTGTTGTTATATAATTTTGTAAAATATTTTAAGATTGTAATAAAATAATAATGAACAAAATCTTTGTTGATGTAATTGTTAAAAATAGAGTCAAAATTTTATATTTTATATTTTATTAATTAATTAAATTTGAATTTATTTTTGTATAAAAATTATAGCCTGATAATTTAAATATTATTCAATAGAATATTTATCATAAATCTATTTAAATAATTTTATATAATTTTTAATTAAAAATAATTTCATAAGATTTTAAAATAAAATAATAAAAATTGAAAAAAAAAAATGAAATTAGAGACAGGGGGAAAGTTATTAAAAAGTGACATTTGTTATCCCAAAACCGTCTCTTAAAATAGAGTTAATACTTAATAAAGTGATGACCCAAATATTTTTAATATTAAATTGAGTTATATTATTATTTTTAGGAGTTTCATGTCTATGTACTTATAATGTAAAATAATTATATTATCATCTAATCACATATCCAATTTAAATTATTTGATAATTAATTTAAAAGTAAACAAACTTATCATATATAATAAATTGTTATTGAATGACTTTGTAAAATAATTTACACTTTCATTTTATAATTCATTTTCTCAATTTCTAATGATATTATAGTCATTTTTTAAACATTATAATCATGTCATTAGAAAAAAGATAACATAATATATCCACAACAACATACTCAAAATGAAAGAAACTTATTGAGAAAAAAAAATATTTGTTAATCATCATACGCGTTCAACTAAAAGATAAGTTAATGGCTTGGATATGTTTTTGAAAAAGGAGAGGAAATTGTAAAATTTTTTGACATGTGACACCAAAGACCTAAAGACCTTCCTTTAGTATGTTGTTAATAGATAATAGAATAGTAATCATATTATTAGGAAAAAAATGATAACATAATATATAAAAAAAAACTCAAAATAGCAGAAAGTTTTTTAGAAAAAAAAAATATTAATCACGATACAATATGAACCGTCCAACTAAAAGATAAATTAATGGCTCGGATATGTTGAAAAAGGAGGGAAAAAATTATATAGAATCTTAACATGGGCACCAAAGACCTTCCTTTTGTAAATTGTTGATAGATTAATAGATTTTCCCTCCTCTCCCCTTTCTTTCATTTCCTTCCAATAAAACACACATGAAAGAAAATGAGCCAATACCAACTACTCCCTTTGTCCCTCTAATTAGAAGACAAAGTTGATTAATTTATGTTTATAAAAAATTAATTAATTTACTTATTAATATTAAATTTATCTATAATTATAATATTTTTTCAATTTATCCTTAATTTGATTGAGAATCCATTTATTTTCTCCAATCTCTATAGGAGAGAGAAAAAGATAATTCCGGAAATTTTAGTCAACAAATAATTTATAATTAATGCACAAGAAAAATGAAATGAAATCGTATAATAAGGGGAAAAAACATGTCTTATAAATAGGGATGGAGGGAGTATAATGATATCAGTCTAATTTCCAAACTGTTTCCCGTAACACATTCCTAAGAGTCAACTTCAGTCCAAAACAAAGAGGCACAAAATACAAATACAAAATGAAAATACAGTGCCTGGAACAATATGTGAGGGAAAACTATGCCTTGCCTTTCCCAGCCTGAAGTGATTGAATCCTTTGTTGCAATTTTAGTATCTGCAAGGATGACAAAAGAAATAGGAGATCGGTCATTTATAGGCTCCATCTGGCTAAAGGAAGGAATCATTTACCAATGCATGAAAGTGGATCACTACACAAGTAACCCTAACACATCGATTCAAGTAATGGACACATACAAAAGTGAATATATTACATAACGTGTTTTCTGTTCTCTTCACAAGCAAAGATCTTATCAACCAATATTTATCATAAATACTTTACCCGAAAAATATTAACATTAACATATCATATAATTGTTTTTTTTAATTTACTCATTAAAACCATACAGTAATAAGTAATATTAGCAATAAGACTACATACCTATGAATGTTCAATGTATCTAAATTTGATACGCATGATCGTCAAGATGACATCACATATTTCAACAATTGGATTTACAAATTTTGTATTTATAAAAATTTATTAAGGGGAGTAAATGTTAAAAACTTATTCTTGGAGTAATTTGATCTCTTCCCTACAAGGAATTAAATAAATACATTACAAACATAAAACAAATTTCAAAATTTGGATATTGAAAGGGCATGCAACTTATCTGCATCAAATATCAGACGCAGTGACAAAATCATGTAAGAGCAGAAACCGAAGCTAAAAAGTAAAAAAAAAAAAAAAAAAAAAACTAAGCAAGCAAAAGTTACAAACCGTATCTTTCTTGCTATTTTGCTTCTCTTCCAAATCTTGAACAGTGGCATCCAGACGCTTCCTGACACAAAGACCACTTACATTTGTGACAACAATAATAAAAAATATAAAATGCTTAATATACCAAAACCAACTCACCCATAAAATGAAACGGATGGCAAGAAAAACATGAAACAGCCAGCAACAATAAACAGTATTCAAATTTAGAAATAAGGGGAAGAGAGGTGACAGAGAATCAATATAGGAAGAGGAAATGTGCCTGTTCATGTCATAAATATTTGGTTGAAGTTTTGTGCATGTTGTTCAATGTTCACTGCCTAACACAACCCTACTCTTTTATTTGGGCTTGGAACCAGTTATGTAGAGTTGTAATAAAGCACAAATAAGGCAGAATGTTTTATCAGTCTATGACTCTTCAATTTAAGTTTACTTAAATGTTTAGTTTTCTTATCTGTTATTTTCTATGATGTGCGTTTGTGTCTAAATGTAATTTTGCATTTTAGTTGGAACTTACAATTCATTTAGGACCCTACACTCCCCACCCCTCCCCTCCATTTTAACATTGAAACTCCATTTGACAGCCTTGCCCTTGGCTATGCTTTACGAGGAAAGACAGATGGAACACCATACATAAACAACAATTCAAAGAGAAATGCTTCTCATTTGCACTTCCCAATAGCCTGAAATTGACCTCCTACAAACAATCCAAACTACTCAACAGTAGCCTGGCTTTAGTTAGCATTACCCATTTCCTTCAAAGAAAAACTAACTATAATGGTCCCACTCACACTGAAGATAATCATACCAGTTGAAAACAAAAACTACTTCATCCTCTTGAGGAGAGACATGATAGTTAAAGTCACACTCACACATAGTTTCCAAGTAAAAGCAAAGTGTTAACTGGTATCCCTTTGCCTGAAGAAGAACTTGGTCATTTTTCATCTCACAATTCTCCCTCCAAAGAAATATGACAACCCAAGTGGTGTATTGTAGCAACAAGTTTTAACTCAATGACTAAACATTTAAAGACATTGATGATGAGCTAATCATATCAATTGAAACCACAATTAAGAAACCCTAATACCCATAAAAATAAAAATAAAAAGCTTACAATTCAGCTGAGATGTATTCGATTCTCTTGCGGACATTTGCATTGGCCTCGGCCAAATCTTGCTTAACAAGTACTGGCCCAATCAACTTATAAACATTTGCGTCGTCTTTCAATAAATCCAGTTCCTTCATTAAAACACACACACAATCAGTGAACACAACAAGAACAAAAAGAGCCAGAAGATGGATGATAAATAAATTAAAAATATAACCTTTTTTTTCCTCAGGAGAAAAAATGTTACCTTAAGGACGAGCTCGTTCTCGCCAAGCTGAACCGTGTATTTCTTTCTCATTTGGTGATTCTTCGCAATTTCTGTTCGTTTCAGGAGTTAGAAAGGTGAAAATAAAGAGTAATAGAAAAGGGGAAATACAATAGTAAAGAGTAAGCTTGCCCTTTTGAAGCTTGCTGAGATCATTGGCTTTGTTCTCCAATTCGCGTTGAAGATCTCTGAGGTTCGACGAACTCATTGTGTTTCTCAGTTCTGACCTTCTTCGGTTCATTGTGATGGCCCTTTTGAAGCTTGCCCTTTTCTTCTTCTTACTGTTGGGTCGGCCCAAACCCATCAACGGACCAGCCCAATCACACTCACTCGATTCTCTTCTAAAAGCATAAAATTGGATGGTTCTAAGAGTTTTTTTTTTTTGAAACAAAAATTAAAAAAATAATTTGTAATTTATAATGTGTAATACACTAATCAAATTTAATACGCAAACTTTATAATATATTCTTTACAATAAAAATATGAAAAATTATTTATATCTTATAACTAAAATAAATAACAGTAAGTGGTTTTGCTGATTTTAAAAAAACAATAAGTGATTGATCCAAATTAAATTAAGCTTGGATCCCTAAAGCATGATTTTAAATTTGACCTTTATAGATGAAAAATAAATAAAATTAGAGAAGAGGCTCTACTAAAAATAATCAACCAGGATTTTTAGCAGAGATTGCTTATAACATAGTTACTTAAAAACAATATATGTTAAATCAGTTTAATATTAATTTAGATTGTTTAAAGAAAATAATAATTTAAGACCTTCATTTTGACCTTTCAAAAAGAAAATACCTTAATTTTGATAAAAACTGAATTCAATAAGAGATTTTTAGATAATGCGTGAAAACACATTTAATGATTCATACTATTATTTTAGGTTGTGCATTGCACATATCAAATAAAATACTTAAATGCATTATCACAAAAAAAAAATGAAAATATGATTCATATCATAAAATTAAAGTAAACATATATCCAATGATTTCAAAGAAATTTAATAAATTTGTTTAAATGAGAATAATAAATATATCTATATATAATAATTATCCGGATATACAAGATAAATTAATATACAAAAGTCTAGCAGAGGCTGAATAAGCCAATTCACTACGTTGGATGGAAAGCTTCAATTCATCCTTTTATTAAGCTTAACATTGGTGGAGTCTTGCATGATCACATGGGTAACATGATTTCTGGTTTTTCTAGAAAGTGTTTGGTAATCCAACTAGCTTAAAGGCATAATTGTTTATGATTTATTTTCTTTAAAAAAAAAAAAAAGACGTTGTTTATGATTTATATATCATTGTCTTCTCAAAATTAGAAAAGGTTTAGTTTGTTTCTTTTTTAAAATTAATAATTTAAAAAAAGAAAGAGACTAAATTTAACCGTGCAAGATACACAAATTTAGATTACTGAATCAATATACAAGATTTTATTTGAATGAATCAAATTGTTAATTTCGACCCAGTAGGAGATCGGATCGGATCCTTAACTAGAGGATTAAGCTTCTAAGGTTATATAATAAATAAATAAAAAATTGAAAGAAAGTGTGTGAGAGGATATTTTGTGTTGAACGAGAGGGAATGATTTGACGGTAGTATAATGATTTGACGGTAGTATGATATTTGTTAGTTCGGCGCAGATGAAAATGGAATAAAAAGAGGTAGTTCTAGTTGTTACGTTACAGATATGCATTCCCCGCCAAGTCACAAAAATATCTTCTTCCTATTCCTATTCCTATTCCTATGACGTGGTCGAATTCACTTGCAGATATTTTTCTATCAAACAAAATATCATCGTATTCTCAGGTTAGTGTCCCCCGCGTTGACTCCATTCCCCTCAAACTACCAAACTGCCACACCCCTGCTCCTAGTAATTCCACGCCTCTCACGGGGGCATTTACGTCACACCACTCAAACTCTTTACTATTGTCAGACATACAAGGGAAGTAGTTGGTTGTGCAGAGAGAGAGATTGTTTTTCATTGTTCATTGTTGAATCAGACATTCATACATCACATGGCGATGGCAAAAGAGAAAGAGGATGTTCAGAACAGTGGGAAGAGATTGAAATGTACGAGGAATGAAGAAGAAGAAAAACAAGAATATGAACAAGTTGAAGCTGATGAAGAAGAACAAGAAGAGTCTGAGCTTCCTCTGAAGCTAGGATTGTTCTTCTACCCAACAACACCCACTTCCTTTGTTGTATCTGATGCTCTTGAACCCGATTTTCCCATCATATATGTCAACAAGGTCTTTGAAATCGCCACTGGATATCGTGCTGACGAGGCCCTCGGTCGCAACTGGTAACGATTCTCTCTCTCTCGTTTGTTTCAAATCTGGGGTTTCGCTCTTTTGTGCATTTCACTTTGAATTTTACTTGATTGGGTTGAAACCCTTTTTTGGGTCTGTCAAATGATTCTATTCCTTCAGATCTATTCTTCAGTTGAGGTTTTGGATGTGTTCCATTGTATCAGAATTCATAATTCTGACGGCTTTTGCAAGCTACATTTTCACTGAATTATGCATTTGATCAGCAAATAAGTAATGTTTTATCCCTCAGTTGGGTATTTTTCGACAATTTTGCATTTTCTATGGTTTGCTCTTCTATTAAGCTTCCTGTTTCTCCATTTCTATGATTTTCCAAGCTGAAGTTTTTTTTTTTTTTTTACTCTTTTTTTAATTCTATCCTTTTGGAACCCTTGTTTTTACTTTTTTGACAATATAGTTGCATGGTGAAAGTTGTGATCGGCTGAGTACTTTTAATTTTCCTTGTTAGTGTCATAATATTATTTCTAGTATAAAATTTTCAGCGAGATTTATGAAGTATCCAATCCAGAACTAAATATAATAAATGTTCAAATATTGTAGAATATAGATTTTCCTCTGTTACCTCAAAAAATAAATAGAATATATATGTATGGCTAAAATCATTAAAACTGTTTTGTTTTATAGCATTGAAGAGAACAATTTTCTATAAAATTTGGAGAAATGTGTATGATTTACGGTTAGTGAGGGATACCTTTTTCAGTTTGATTTTTAAAAAATGGATACTTAAAAATTTTATGATGCAAGTTTTATCATCTGTTTGGGTTTGTTCTTCAACTGCCTCTAAAAAGGATTTTGATAGGATATTGATTAAAGATGTGAGTTTCCTAGTGTCAATAATAGGGAAGCTAGCTAGTTAAGATTTTATTTTCTTTTAAATCCTTCTTCCAATTCCTTTGTTATTCATGTAACTACCATAGATTGATTTCCTTTATTTATACTGATTTGGGTCATTTTTAGAAGAAAAAAATCCCATTAATTGCTTTGAAATTTCTTTTGTTTCAGTCGGTTCTTGCAGTATAGAGATCCTCGAGCTCAGAGGCGGCACCCTTTGGTGGATCCTGTTGTTGTGTCTGAGATTAGAAGATGTCTTGAGGAAGGTGTTGAGTTCCAAGGTGAACTTCTGAATTTCAGAAAGGATGGTACTCCTTTGGTGAACAGAGTGAGACTTACACTAATTCATGATGATGATGGGACTGTGACACACGTAATAGGTATCCAACTCTTTTCTGAGGCAAATATAGACCTGAACCTTGTCTCATATCCAGTCTTCAAAGAGACTTGCAATCAAGATTTTGATAAGAATGGTAAATATACTCCTAAGAGTGGACAATCATTGTACAGTCAGCACCAAGAGATGTGCGGCATTCTTCAGCTTTCTGATGAAGTCTTGGCTCACAACATTTTGTCACGCTTGACACCCAGGGATGTTGCATCCATTGGGTCTGTATGCAGGAGGATCCGTCAATTAACAAAGAATGAGCATGTCAGGAAGATGGTATGTCAAAATGCGTGGGGCAAAGAAGTGACGGGCACATTGGAACTGATGACCAAGAAGATGGGATGGGGTCGCCTGACTCGGGAACTTACCACTCTTGAAGCTGTTTGTTGGAAAAAACTGACAGTTGGAGGTGCAGTGGAGCCTTCACGCTGCAATTTCAGTGCTTGTGCTGCAGGAAACCGACTTGTATTGTTTGGAGGTCAAGGAGTGGATATGCAACCTATGGATGACACTTTTGTTTTAAATCTTGATGCTAAAAATCCAGAATGGTGCAGGGTTAGTGTGAAATCATCCCCACCCGGAAGGTGGGGCCACACGCTCTCGTGCTTAAATGGTTCTTGGTTGGTGGTTTTTGGTGGGTGTGGTAGGCAAGGATTGTTCAATGATGTGTTTGTGCTTGATTTGGATGCTCAACAGCCAACATGGAGGGAGGTTTGTGGTGGAACCCCACCACTTCCTAGATCATGGCACAGCTCTTGCACAATTGAAGGGTCCAAATTGGTTGTCTCCGGCGGGTGCACAGATACCGGGGTACTTCTTAGTGACACGTATTTACTGGACCTCACAACAGATAATCCAACATGGAGAGAAATTCCAACTTCATGGGCTCCTCGGTTGGGCCACTCACTCTCAGTCTATGGGAGGACAAAGATTCTCATGTTCGGTGGACTTGCCAAGAGTGGACACTTGCGGCTACGATCAGGTGAGGCTTATACAATTGACTTAGAAGATGAACAACCACAATGGAGGCAACTAGAATATAGCGCATTCACGGGTTTAGCCAGTCAAAGTGCTGTTGTTCCTCCTCCTAGGCTGGATCATGTTGCTGTCAGCATGCCTTGTGGGAGGATCATTATATTTGGAGGTTCCATTGCTGGTCTTCACTCATCATCTCAGCTCTTTCTGTTGGACCCTTCTGAAGAGAAACCATCCTGGAGGATCCTCAATGTTCCAGGGCAACCACCTAAATTTGCTTGGGGTCATAGCACTTGTGTGGTTGGAGGGACTAGGGTGTTGGTGTTGGGTGGACACACTGGGGAGGAATGGATACTGAATGAGTTGCACGAGTTATGCTTGGCAAGTCGACAGGACTCTGACCTGTGAAGTGCATAAAATCAGACAAAGATTTTGGGTGGGTTTCCTTTAGCAGTTTGGTTTTTGTATATGATATGAACGAACTATTTATTTTATGATTGTTTTATGACATGACGCACATTACCAGTGTTTTTGAATGATATATGATGTCATCTGGCTCCTCTGCCGTCTGACACTAGGAAACAAACCTTTGTACATCAAATAGTTCTTGGCTGTTGTAGCATCCCTCCTTTTTCTTTTACAATTAGTTTTGTTATTAATAATTAATTAATTTACTATTATTTTTTTATATCAACTCTGATACAAACAATATAATATTACGAAGAAACAAAGAAGAATCTGGGAGAGAAGCTGCGGGTAGATCCGAAAAGAAATTCAAGGAAATATAATTGTGCGGATTAAAAGTAATTAAATGCATAAACTTTAGCCTATTTAACCATGGTACAAAAATTATAACTATAATTGGCCATTTATTTATTAGTATAGGATGTCGTATTACAGAAGTCAAGTAATATCTTTCTGTTTCTAATTTCAATATGGCTGTTTTCCGATAGTTTTTAGTAATTAAATCACTTTCGTGTCTTTATAGTCGTACCAATTTCTAATACACGTTATTAGAAAAAAATTCTAAAATTTACTCGTTTTCAATTAGGTCCTAGTTAATTATAAAATTTTATAATCAAGTCAGTGAAAATATATCAACTGCTCTAAAGAAAGTGCATACGATGATATATGGTCATCTTTCAGAAGGGGGTAAACTGAATTTTTTACTACAACTGCGAATGGTAATTATAAGCATTTATTAAAACGTTTAATAATAAAGACTAGTAATATAAGTTATCCATTTTTATCCCATTATCAGCTAGATTATTGATATGATATGCAAATGGTCACCTCGGTTTTAGTTGACAGTTTGTTAACCTTTGACGCCATTCAAGTGACAAATGGAAAAAGTCCTTCGAAAATAATCAATATGGTCGTAAAAACCAAACATCCGAACAACTCGTAACTCGTAAGTTACATAAAATCACAACATAGAACTCGGATGCTTTATACACTGTGGTCTGTGGGCCAAAAGAATCATCGCAAAAGCGAATTCAACTTCTTGCCATAACCGTAGACTTTTCTGTTCGTGTTTGATTAAAAAAATAGTAAGAATGATAAAATCTATAACAAATCTTCCTCGAAACATCTGTTGCAAACTCTGGGATCTCATTATTTCCAAGCCACGGAGTCAATATCATCCCTAGCTTGCTTGTATAATTCAAGCCTTTTAGCTATTTGATTTCTCCTATCCATAAGGGCTGGGTCTTCGTCCAACATAGCACCCAATTTCTCCTTCTGCATAATATCTCCCACAATCAGTTATAATTACCACACGTAATGTTGCTATATGCCTGTGCTTTCATCAAATTCGAAACCAACAAGCAAAACAAATCCCTAATATTGTGCCTGACTATTTGCTAAAACAATTTTCACTAGTAGCCAACTTTCTATTGTCTTTTTCCATAAAACCTTTGTTAATTTGCATATATGATCCACCAAATATCCTACAATACACTTGTATAAAGTACAGATACACAAGCCACGGGGAGCCTAACTAACGACTGCCCCAAAGATGATCATTCCCAATCCAAATTCAAAGCCAATATATCTTCTCACGTATCTTTATCAATAATTTCAAAAACTTAATCCAACAGTATTAGTTAGATTCATCGTATGCAGCAAAAGAATTATTTCTTAAGCTTAATGAGATACTTGAACCAAGTTCATTAAGTTTTCCATGGACATAAGAGGCATTTTAATTTTAATATAAGTAAATTCATACAACCCCAACGTAATTATAACTTATCTACACCATGACAATAACATATTTAAGGAATGAGAGAAGATTGTGTCTAAGATGGGAAAAATCATACCTCCTTCCTCCCAACATGAACATAAAAGTGGTTTAGCAATGATCTCTTAGCCTCTCTAACTTGACAATGAACCACGGCCTTTGGTATAGTATTCTTAAGTGTATCGCAAACCATACCGATATAGGAATTTACATTTGATCCTGTAACAACGAACATAACAAACAGAATAATGAAGGTATAACCTTACAGATCTGTAAAAACAGTGCGTAGCCAATTCCAAAATAAGTGAGATTATCACATTTAAATTTAAACCGTCCTTTAAAAAGAGATGTTGAAGGTTAGAATTTCAATGCATCTCACTATTTTATAGGACCAAAAACTTACACAAGATATGACGCTATGAGAGAAAAGGGAAGTACACGTTTTCCCCCAATGCCTAACTTTTTTTAATATTTGAGTGCGGGTGCTTATGAAAAAGTTTGTCTATTAAAAAATCACTTTTTTAATTGAAAACAACACATGCTGGCCAAAAATTAGAAGAAAAAAAAGTTCCAATACATTGATTACAAACATAAAGTAACTTACTTTTAATAAAAGACAAGCTTTATTATGTACTTAAATAAAAAAGACGTTATAAGCTCATCCAAATCAGTCTTGTAGTCCTAGAATAGTAACAGTGGTCAAAATACCACACTTTCTAAAATTATTTGTCAATCTGCCACACCAACGAAACAAATTGTGCATATGTCACATGGGCTAATTCGCAGGACCATTAGGCGAATTAGGTGCATTAGCTGGCGGCCCTTTTTTGCCACGTGGCAATCCACAATTGGTTACCTAATTCGCTAGACAGGTCAGCGAATTAGGTGCTGATCGGGCAATGTCTGATTGGGCAGGGCAGGACACGTGGCAATTGGACACGTAATTTGCCATGGCTTGAAGCGAATTAGGTAATATTTGATAAAAATTTTACTGAATAAAAATAAATTTTAAAGATTTAATAAAAAAAACAATAAAAGATTTGATTTAGTAAAAAAAATGAAAAGATTTAATAAAAATATGAGGAATGCACGATTCAGATGTGAGGTAAAGTTGCATGCGGATCGATGACATGGATGAGAAATTAGATTTTGAAAAGAAAAAAATGTAGTGGCTCATGTCTTTGGTGCCTATGCCAATTTGGACTTTCGAGCCTGCCGAATTTTGTGCCCAATGTCACGGTGAAATTATCTTAACAGTAGTGCTTTCTAAGCTAATAAGTGTGCATATTTCAGTGTGAAATTATCCAACAAAATTGAATCTTCATATGAAAGTGACAATAATTGCTTTGGAAAAGTGTGATATTTCAGTGCAATGGATTTAATGCATATTCAAATCCTAAATTTGTGAGTACAGCGGAAAACATATTCAAAGTGCAATTCAAATCCTAAATTTGAACCGCGCATTCCTCATATTTTTATTAAATCTTTTCATTTTTTTTACTAAATCAAATCTTTTATTGTTTTTTTTATTAAATCTTTAAAATTTATTTTTATTCAATAAAATTTTTATCAAATATTACCTAATTCGCTTCAAGCCATGGCAAATTACGTGTCCAATTGCCACGTGTCCTGCCCTGTCCAATCAAACATTGCCCGGTCAACACCTAATTCGCTGACCTGTCTAGCGAATTAGGTAACCAATTGTGGATTGCCACGTGGCAAAAAAGGGCCGCCAGCTAATGCACCTAATTCGCCTAATGGTCCTGCGAATTAGCCCATGTGGCATATGCATAATTTGTTTCGTTGGTGTGGCAGATTGACAAATAATTTTAGAAAGTGTGGTATTTTGACCACTGTTCCCCTAGAATAATGATATACTTATAAACTACAATATTATATTTAATTGTTGCGAAAAGGCTCATAGAAAATTATGTACCAATTTTGCGCAGGTGATTGTCAGTATAACTATCCATATTGGGGGGACCATTTCGATTTGCATTTGGTGGTCCATTTGGATTCTTTTCTGGTTCAAAATGAATCTTCCTGAAAAATTCCACTGTTAAATAGCTAGACTCCATATCGACCAACCGTAAAACTGTCTTCCTGCTTTCTTCTCGGAATTTTTCCAGAGCTTCATTTGCAGCAGTTGCTATATCATTTGACAGTGTGGGAAATCTTTTTAGTTCCTACATGTCATGAAGTATAACAATTTTAAGATTTAATTCTCTCTTCCCGAGTGTTTTCCCCCATCCAAATTCACCTTAATTCCCTTCAAATTCTAAAGTTAATGTTCAAAGCACATTCACAATCAAAGGCCTGGAACGGCACCTTACATCATTTATTTAGTGCTGAAATATACTACTAATATCCTGCATTATTAGCCATTGAACATTCCGTATTATTTCCACACCCGAAAAGAAACTCTAATAACTACCTTGGACGCATGAATTAGATGTGAAATACGAACAGTCACATCAAACTCATGTTTATTTTAAAATCATGATTTGTCTGAAAAGAGTTACATCAACTAAAACATTGCTTACCTCAGTTTCTGAAATTGATTTCCGCACAAGTTCTTTTAAAACAAAGTGGACCTGTAGAATAGAAGAAAGCATGTAATTAATAAATGGAAAGAACATCTCACTGGGAAATTTAATACAAAAAAGAACAAGAACAAACACTTATTACAGAAATGTAAATGAGGAAAACCATTCCTTGTGGAGTAACTTTATTTCATTTTAGTAACAAAAAGAAAAGGAAAAACACAGGTTAAACAGCCATCATGTGGTAGACTGACATATGCCAAGTGCCAACAACGAGTACGAGAAACAAATTTCAAATTTATAGTTTTTGGTATTGAATACATCAGGATTTCACCATGGGAAATGATCTATTAGAAAGAGATTCAGAAAGCAAAAAGAATTCAGCAGTAATGCAATTTCAGTTTTAACATTGGTCAAGGTTTCGGTTGAAGTGGGAGAAAGGAAGAGGAAACTATTAGGTCATTCACAATAGTGTGCTTATATATATTCATATGATCTCATGATTTTCACTAACTTCATTTGGCCTTGAAATCCTTCATAATTACCTCCTGTCAGGATAAACAATAAGATGGAATAAAGGGGTGTTCGTGGCTTTCGATTTTTTAACAAAAAGTCACCCGTACCACATAAAAAATACATGTGGTTCGGTTTTATTTTAATATAAAATCCGAACCAATTGGTTTGGTTTGGATTGGTTTTTGGTCACTATAAAATTGTTGAACATTCTAGTGAGAATTTGCCAAATAAAGTCAGCACAACACAATACAAACAGTACATGTTCTTGCCAGTAGTTCTAAAACAGCACAATCCAAACTAAAAGGATCATTAATTCAAAACATTTTTCTTAAACAGCACAATAAAACTTTAATGGAAAAAATAAAAGAATTATTAATTAGATATACATAGTCTAGGCTTGATGTTGAAATTTAAACACAACTTCCAAACTTTAAACACAGCAAAAAGAAATCAATTCAAACATGTGACATCTAATGTAAATCAGAAAATCTCAAATGAAAATATAATTCAACTCTAAAAATCACTATTGTAAAGCATAAACATCCAATTCATAAAAAAAATTGAAAGAATAAACAACCAAAGGACCAGGTAAAAGTGCCTGCTGCAACAACAAAGCCTTAGTTCCAATCTTTAGAGCCATCAAGAGAAAAGGGAAAAAAAAATAGAATTAGAAACTATATACATGTCATTCAGGCAAAACTAAATACATTCAACGAGTAAAAGCTTTTGTGCTAAAACCATAAACCCTCTTAAGGAAGCTCCAGCAAAACAATGGAGGAAAGGTATCTAATCAAACAAACACAATAAAAAATAAACACATTAATAAACGAACAAAAATCAACTTAAGGGCTAGATCTTAGAGGCAGTGCAAATTCACGAGAGGTCCGTTCGGCATTCAGGGGTAGAGAGTGGAGGCACACGAGACTCGAGTGGTTGAGGATGAGGTCAGAGGGTTACTAATTTAAGTTTTCACTAATGACTCTTCTTTAGTGGGTGTGGTTTTGTTTGAAACACTGTGTCGTATATTGGTCAAGCCAGCAGCACGCGCACACACACAGCGTCACACAGCAACAGCATAAAACACTAACACTTGCGGTTCAGTTCGGTTTGGGTTGGTTCCAAAATTCCAAACTGAAAACCGAACTGAACCGCTCGGCTCCAGGAAAAATAGATCCAACACAATCGGTTTTGATCAGTTATCGTTTTTTTTTTTATCGGTTTTTGGTTTTGTTTTTGGATTGGTTCAGTTCTGAACACCCCTAAGATCACTTGAGAGGTGATAGAGCTTTATTTTGAAAATATAAAAATAAAAAATACAGCAGCTGTGAAGGATATCACATCTAAACAAGTATTTCATATCAATATCTGGTAATTTCATCAGACCAAGTAACAGAATGACAGATTAAAACAAAATGTAATAAAGTCAAGAAGATTACAGCATCCACAGAGGCTTCAGCTGGGCCTTTGAAATAGCCAATAGACCCTTCAATGAGTCTTCTATAACCCTGCTCTGGAGCAATCAGATGGGGCTGATACCCATCAGCTTCAGTGACAACTCTCTGGACATTTTTTAAAGAAAGATGGCGATCGAAAGGGAGCTTTTTTAAAGCAGCCGGTAATTGGTGATCAAAAACTCCATATATCCGGTCCCCACCAGGACGTCTGAAATAGTTGGTTAATCAAATAGATTAACTTTCTAAAAAGGTTAAAACCACAAGGCATAAAAAATAAAGTTGCATAATAATTTGTTATGAAAAGAAAACAAAAGTATATGAGAAGCCAATTCTAGAGGTCAATAAGAGCACTTACCCTTTCACCTAAAAAAAAAAAAAAAAAAGAGCACTTACCCTCCATCCAGGTGTTCTCTAAACACTTTGTCAAATGCACGACACATCTCTAAAATAGTGTAAAGTTGGGCCTACATAAGCAAAAAACACCACTTAAAACACTCAGAAATCAAGTATTTTCAAATCAAAAATTTATTTCAGTATCGGTCTCTGTTCTGACCCCTGAGTCCACAGCAATTGGCCTGCCAATACGGTCCAACTCTGCATTAAGCTCGTCAATTGTCTTATTTATTAAGGCAATGATACTAGGTATCTTCTGCCTGATAACTTGCTCCAAATGCTGTAGTTATAAAACCCATCAAAGGAACAATCAGAAATCCATTGAAGAATAGTAAGTTAGTAATATATCAAAATGTTACTGAAAATTACTTGAATTAAATAGAAAATAGGAATGAGAATACCTGGGATAGAAGCTTAGCAAGATATTCTGAGCCCATTTTATGCGCCAAATGTCCATATTCAGGACTTGTCTCAAAATATTCCCGCTCCTTCCTACGAGCAGCAATCATGTCTACATTTCTATTAATATCAGCTTGTGAACGGTTCACAATTCCAACCCATGGATGCTGCAGCCTGTATTGCCTTCCCTCGAGAACCTTCAGGATTCACATAAAAAACTTCCATCATTTTGCAACTTGCACTCAACAATAAACTATATAATCTTAGTTAAATGCATCAAAGTCAATTTAAGTTACTGAACACTGAAACAGAAGATGGTAGTAGTTTTTAAGAAAACATACATCAACTGCATTAGTTCCTTTATCCATAAGATCAAGTTTGGTAACAACACCAAATGTTCTTTCACCTGAAAAAAATATAAAAGAAAAAAAACTTCTAAATGAAAGCTGGCCAAGAAACAATGAGAAAAAAGAAAATTGAAAGAAACAGCGTCTACCCTTGGAATTCCTTCCAATATAAATAAACAGCCATACCTGAAGGGTCAACTTCTCTTGCGATTTTTATGGCATCTGACGTGGCAATATCTTGATTTGCAGGAGAGATAGCTAAGATAATGCAGTTTGGCTTCACAATCAAAGAACTCAGTTAGATCATTCACAAGAAACATCATGAAGGTAATCTATATTAACAAGCGTAGACAATGAATTTGGCAGAAGTATATTAGAAAGGTAGTTCAGTTTGCTTAAAAGTTAATTACCTTCTCAACATAAGAACGGACCATATTTTCAATATCTTGAACAATACTCTCCTGTTGTCCCTCTGCAAGAGAAGCCAAATTTTTATTATGTCAGATTCTGATGAGTCTTCTCAGAATTCCAATCAATTTGTAAAACTGTATACTGGGAAATATATTGAGGCTTACCTACTGCAACCTTCGTTAACCCAGGAAGATCTATAAGGGTTAAGTTCACAACTGCAAAAAGAGCCACATAAAATCATCATACAGCTGACATCTCAAACCAAAATGTCATATAGAAAGAAAGAATTGACTATGTCTTTAATACTCCCATTTCCCAACAAGGAGGGTAAGGATTAAAAGAGAGAGCTAACATTCTTCAACCAAAAGAAATTAATTATGATTTCCAAAATTTAATAACCAGCGAGTGCAATGTGGCAAGGAAATCTTCAAACCCAAAAAATTGTTAAGCTTATCTGAAGTGAACTAGAAATTATACAGTGTTTATAACTATCTAATATAATATATTATTTTTGCTGATCAAAAAAAAAAAATACAGTGTTTATAACGATTCTCACAATTATTAGAGTCCACCTAAAATTTTCCCTGAAATCAGTGTTTACCACAATTTCCAAAAAACGAAAATCTTTTGCAACTAGGACCCAAAACTTGAGAATGCATAGTATTTACACAGAAACTAAATCAGCAACTTGGAAGAAATAAAGCAGAAGATTAAGTCCTACAAGTTTTGGAAGAGAAGATTTGTTCAACTACTTCACAAAATGTAGTTATTTTAAATCATATGCCATCATTAGTCACCAGAATGTTCAATGAGGTGGAAATGATAAGAAAGACATTGAGGGCAGTTTTAAAATAATTTACAAGTTCTCAATCAAATCATTGCTTTCAAGATTCTTGTCATGTTATCAACGGCCAATATAAAAACAAACCATTTGGAGAATAAATGCTGAGGTGAATTGGAATGTTAGAAATTTGCTTTGTCTTGCCAGTTATACGATCTGTTTCATCTGCTATTTCCTTCCTCACAGCAGCTGCACAGGCAATAAAGGAACGTTAGAGAATCAACTAATTGGGACATTATCATGGCATAATTGTAGGGAAATATAAGGTGGGTTGGATGATTAGGGGAGAAGGTCGTGGGTTCAATCCCCTCTGCTAACAAAACTAACATTCTAACAACTAACATTTGCCAATAATAAAAAAAATAGTATAATTGAGACATTACTTGTTAGCCCCACACTGAACAATGGACACATAGACAAACATAATAAATCCCCAAGCTAAAACAGGCCCTTGCAGAATGTACATATTGCATAGAATACATCCCATCTACAATCATAGCCTCTATTTTCATTTCAAAACCACAGTACTAAAAAAATTATTTACACTTTTATTAATAAACAAATGAACTGAAAGATTATTCAAGCTGCTGGCTGTACGTGATGTTATCCACTCATTATTGCATATCTGGCTAAAACAGAAATAGAAGAATTTTAGTTAGAAACTTCATTTACCAAAGTCGGTGAATCTCCTTCTCGGTATGTGAAGAAACTCAGCATACTCGTGTGTCCCTTCTTCCGTCTTGTGAAGTTGCAGCACTAGTGGCCTCCGTGTAACAATACCTTAGAGAAAAAAAAAGTTAAAAAACCATTCAGAGACAAGGAAATCAGTTATAACCAATAATCATCCTCCACGGAAAACAGAAAAATAAAAATTGGCCGCCTGGGATAAGCAATTTACAGTAAACCAAAATCTCTCAAAAATCTTCATACTTTCATCCCAAAAAACAGTAACCACTTTTGTCATTCCACACTTAGTAACCACTTTATGAACTACTGATAAGAGAGGATAATCTCCTTTCGAGTAGGAGTAACTGCAGGGGTTTAAGGGAGGTTAAGGGAGAGAATTTAGATCTGATAATATTCTTTTTCATATCCTTTCTTCTCGACAAATTCATTACATATGTCTCAGCACCCCACATCTATATACAACGACACGCGACACGTGATACGACACGACTCGACTCTTCGACATATCAATCTTAAATAATTATGAATTTCGACACATTAATATACGTTTCAATATTAAATAATATTTTTAATTTATATAGTATATATTTCATTTTTAATATTTAATAATTTAAAAAATTAAAAAAAACTAATAATATTTATCAATTACTATGCATATAGTACTATGCATGAATTCCGGGCTCGATTGCTCCTTCATCCAAATTAAACTAATAAACTAAATTGTGCATGCATTCCGTGCTCCATTACTACTTCATCCAAATTAAACTAATAAACAAAACCTCCCTCTTTACCCACACCCTCTCTCTCAATCACTCTCACTTTATCATGGAGAGAGAAAAACTATTCCACGTTCTCTACTCCACCTGTGACAGGGTTCCACATCTCACTGACGTGACACGAGAGCGTGTGGCTGTACGAGGCGTATGACGGCCTTCCTTTGCAAGGCCGACGCCGCCTCCCTTTGCGCCTTTGACCGTGTCCGACACGGTCAAATTCGCGTATCAAAATCGGTCAACGGGTCAGAGTTGTTGACCGTGTATTGGACATGGTGTCCGAAACTTGTCGGAACGTGTCGGAGTGTCGGGGAGTCTCGGATTAGATACGGCCATGTTTCATAGTGTCGGTGCTTCCTAGCCCCCACATTCTAGCTTAACAAACTCATACGTGGTATACTAGCATAAGCTATTGTATAACAGAAAGATAGAATATACTAACAGACTAGGGACCACATGCATAACAGCCCTATTGGTCTCCCACTTATTAGCTAGTGCTTTCGGGCCCTTCTTCAACTCAAAATCAAGTCACTTTGGTCCGTATCAACTACATTGCTAAAGAGATCTCGTGAAATAAGTTATAACCGATAACCATTCTCCACGAATAATAATAATAATAATAAATAAATAAATAAATAACAAAAAAAAAAAAAAAAAACATGGCCACCTGAGAGAAGCGATTTACAGTAAACCAAAAAATCTCTAAAAAAATCTTCATATTTTCTTACCAAACAACAACAGTAACCACTTTTGGATAATGGTGTTTCATTTCACACTCAGTAACCACTAGCAAGCATGGCATCATTTCTTGTACATCTATATATATTAGGAGTAGCTCCTTATGAACTACATTGATAAATAGATCTCGTAAAATAACAAACGAGAGCAGAACATAGTAAGAAAGAGAGTGAGATTCACCAGATCCACGAGGCAGAAAATCTCTTCCGACAACACTTTCTAGCACCGACGATTTCCCTGAACTCTGATATTCCACAAAATAAATTAAAAGAAACAGATAGAAAGCATTGTAGTTAGAATGGAGAAGATGCTGGTTCGGTACCTGTCCACCGACGACGGCGACAGAGGGAAGAGCCTCCCAGAGCGACAAGCCCTCGCCACCGTGATCTCCCAAAACGGTGCAGGCTCGTTGGATCTTATTGATGAGACCGATCAAGCTCGTCATCGTCGCCATTTTGGATCAGATCGGATCGGAGGAGAGGTTCAGTGAACGGAAGAAGATCTAACGAGACAGAGGTTTATGGTTTTAGATCAAACGCGCTTCTTCGAGGGATGCAGAATTAATGTGCATCCAAACAAATGGGAATTTCGAACGAGGAAACCAGCATCAACAGAAAATAAAATAAAATTAATGGAGACGAACCAAACGGTTCTTTATTTCGCGAGTATGTGATGGGGCAAATGGTCACTTCACAGGTTCCTATGTAGGTTTTGAGCAAATGAAAAGAAGTTAGTTCTAAAGTCATTTTTTGAATGTTATTGTCACATGACATTGACACCCTCCGAATAAATTAAATAAAAATAAAAATTCTAAAATACTCGTAACTGTGTTTTCCTTTTACCATATTAAGATAACTAAATCACTATGTTGTCATTTCAAATTTGTGTTAACATATAATAAAAAAATAGTTCTAGATAAAAACAAAAACAAATATTATCATTTTATAAATAGATATATTAGCTTACTATTATTCTGATAATTTTTTTATTAACATGGATAATATTCTAACATTTATTATCTAATTATTATACTATTCGCAACTGAACTTTGTGTTTTATTGATGTTGTTTTTAATATTAAAATAACTGAATTAAAAAAGTAAGAAAATATTTATATGTTGGATGAGGCCCAACCAACAAAATAGGAACGGGCTTGAGGCCCATTTTCCATTTTCCCTGCTCCTTGAGCTGTAGTTGCGTTTGCGTTGCATCTAACGTTAGTCGCTGTTGAAAGTCGTAACCAAACCACCATAACCATTGTATTGTTCGAGCTTCGCTTCACTTCACTTCACTTCAATCAATGGTCACAAGAAGAAAAGTCCTCAACTTGTTATCAACCTTAATTCCCCACCACGCTAATGCATTTTCTCGTCACTCGCACGACCACAACCCCTTTACCAAAATCCCCAAAACCCTTCTTAGGGTTTATTATGGAACCCAATCATCAGCATCGAAACTCCCCGAATACGAGATGCCATCGGTGACGTGGGGCGTGATCCAGGGTCGCAAGGAGAAGCTCGTTTCGCGAGTAATCATCTTCGATTACCTCAAGGGTTTGGGAATCATCCCCGACGAATTGCACGACCTCGAGCTTCCATCCACCGTCGACGTCATGCGCGAGCGCGTCGAGTTTCTCCATAAATTAGGTCTCACCGTCGACGACATCAACAATTACCCTCTAATGTTGGGGTGCAGTGTCAGAAAAAACATGATCCCCGTCTTGGGGTACTTGGAAAAAATTGGGATTGCAAGGCCCAAGCTTGGTGGATTTGTTAAGAACTACCCGCAGGTGTTGCATGCTAGTGTCATTGTTGAGCTTGCTCCTGTTGTTAAGTTCCTTAGGGGGCTTGATGTGGAGAAAGATGATATTGGCTATGTGTTGCAAAAGTACCCTGAACTTCTTGGCTTCAAGCTTGAGGGTACTATGAGCACTTCAGTGGCTTATCTTGTTAGTATTGGTGTGAACCCTAGAGATATTGGTCCAATGGTCACTCAGTATCCTTATTTATTAGGGATGAGAGTTGGGACTATGATAAAGCCGATGATTGATTACTTGGTCGATTTAGGGCTGCCGAAGAAGGTTTTGGCGAGGATGTTGGAGAAGAGAGCTTATGTTCTTGGCTATGATCTTGAGGAGACTGTGAAACCCAATGTGGAATGTTTGATTAGCTTTGGCGTTGGGAGGGATTGTTTGGCTTCGATTATTGCTCAATATCCGCAGATTCTCGGGCTGCCTCTTAAGGCTAAGTTATCAACGCAGCAGTACTTTTTCAGTTTGAAGCTTAAGGTTGACCCTGAAGGGTTTGCACGCGTGGTGGAGAACATGCCACAGGTGGTTAGCCTCCACCAACATGTGATTATGAAGCCGGTTGAGTTTCTCCTTGGAAGGATGATACCGGCGCAGGACGTGGCAAGTATGGTGGTCAAGTGTCCTCAGTTGGTGGCACTGAGAGTTGAGCTCATGAAGAACAGCTATTACTTCTTCAAGAGTGAGATGGGGAGGCCCTTGCAAGAGCTTGTGGAATTCCCTGAGTATTTTACTTATAGTTTGGAGTCCAGGATCAAACCCAGATACCAGAGGCTGAAGAGTAAAGGGATAAGGTGTTCCTTGAATTGGATGCTGAATTGTAGTGACCAGAGGTTTGAAGAGAGGTTGCAGGGTCATTACATTGAAACTGAGAGTGTAGGCCCCAGATTCTGTATGGGAGGGAAATTAGAGCTACCAGGGAATGGCATAGTGTCAGATGAGGAAGAGGAGAGTGATGATGAAGTATTATACAGACGAACTGTTTCTCTGTAGCTCCCCAATTTTATTTTTTTTTGTTTTTGCTACAGTTAGTAAAACTATCGCAAAGTAATACTGTCATCAATTGGAGAACTAATTTTTATCTATTTTGTTCCCCATTTGTACTGTTATTGCATTTGTATGGCCAATAGATGACATATCAAATTTTCCATTTATTCTTTATGCACAATTATCTTTGGAGGCGGAATAAAGTCTAAAACCTTGATAATATGCATTGAAACCTTCGATAATATGCACAATGTTAGTTGTTTACTTCATTATTCAGTAATAAACTAATAGCACCACAGAATTTTGAAGTCTCTTGGTGTATTTAAGTAAGCTGAAAAAGTCCATTATTTTTTTATCAATGGGAAATAAACAACAGAGAGGGGGAAAACGACTCCCGAATAAAGGGAGTGCCTACAGCATCTGCCAACAAAAGGTGGTTATTAAGGCTCTCTGCGGCATGCAAATCAATCAAATTAAGGCTTTGTTGAAGAAATTCATAGGGCAGTATATCCCATTGGTGTGCGTGTTTTCTGTTTGTAAAGCTCCAAACATGTCGTAACTTTCACCCAAACTATGGTTTTGACTTTTGAACTTTCCTAACTGGAAACTGAACACACCGTTACAATGGTCATGAAAGTATCATCAGTATGGAAGTAGATCACAAAAAATCAACGCATGATTTATAATTATACTGTTTCAGCAGCAAAGGTGAAGTCCATATTCTTGGATGTGTTTTGTTCTTTGATTTCTGGAATCGTTTGACTTCTGAGACCGGATGAGACATACATACCACACTGTGAGGGCCGATGCTAGGCATTAGGCAAGGGTCGTCTCTTTGAACTCGGTTGGAATGGGTGCGAAATGGGAATGCCCAATAACAATGGCCGGGGATGTGATTTACGGAGCTTTTGACAATTGAATATGGATCAATATCGGCCCAAAGAAATCAGATTTGCTACAATATTTTTTAGAATAAGGTTTATACAAATCAATCATATATAAAGAATATTTTGGCTTATCCCGAATAAAGTATCATCATTCTCAATTTGAAGAACAAATATTCATTAAGTTTTCGACTTGAGCACATATTGACATGAAAAGAGAGAAGTATAATTTTCAAAATAAAAAAGAAAGACAATGCAATTTAATGGAGCGAGTTTTTTACTCTTAAACATTACAAACAAATTTACTAAAAAAACTTGCTTTAGATTAAAACATTGTTGGCTAACCATTTGTCGTGCATATATTCTTTAAGGCAGGTTATTGTGGCTTACTGGTACGGATATTACCAAGTTTTAACACCGGAGGAATAAATGAAAAGGCAGCACTTCGTGCTTCACACAAGCATGAACTTATAAATCAACTTGAAACTATTAATGTATAACACAACCAAATAAGTTTAGATCTTGATCTGATTACAAAGATATTAACAAACCTGAGATGAGAGGACACAATCACACTATCTGCGTATTACAAATATCAACTGCAAAAAGGAGAAAGGGGGGATATAAAGCTGCTACCTATACAACCACACAGCCACTCAAAGAAAAGCTGAAGGTTAGCTCCAAGTTAATTTTCTTCCTTTGCCTGGCTTCTTAGCCGATCTCTCTCTAAGCAGGAAATACAAGGGTCTGTCAGACGCATACCGATTCCTTAAATGCTCTTCTCACCATCAATCCATGGCCAATAACATAAACAATGGTTGTCGGAATGCCAGTTACAATCTTATAATCAATTGGGGGGGAAAGGACAAAAGGAAAAATAAAGTAAACAAAGAAGGGCAGAAGAACGATGCTATGAAAGTCCACTCCTTAGTGCCTCTTCAAGAGACGACATATTGTCATTGCGTGCTGCGTGTTAATCCTCCCCGTGCCACATTTCTGCACAAATGTAGCATTCCCCGTCATTCACCCAAGATAATGGAGAAATCAGAAAGTCAGAAACAATGTAAATCACCAATTCATGAGTTGTTGCAAATTGAAGAATTGTTGACAAAGCATCAACAAAATAAACACTATGCCTACATGGATTTTGACAATTACATGCAAACACAGTTAAGTTTGGTAGAAATGCCAACAATATGTTAAAAAAATATTTGGTAGTCGAGAGCAAACCAAACAAATAGTGTCATTTGAAGGAAAATACTCTCACACAAGAGGACAATATAGAGAAATATTCTAGAAATGATGTGTATTTACAGAAGACCTGAAACAGAATAATAACATCTGACAGATAATTTATGTAAATAATGCCAAGGCGAGGTAAAAGATGTAGCATATATGCAAAGAAATATCAAATATAAGTTAGGATCTATAACAATGTTCTTCCTTTTCAGAAAATTGATGTAAAGTTTTTCAATGCACATCACTTCGTCACATTTGTTAAAAAGCCTAGACATTGTTCAGTTACCAAAACAAGAGGCCCAGGGTGAAACCAAAATTATCTATTAGGTAGTGGATTACGGGTGATATTCAGTGCAAAGAGAGACCATAAACAAATACACATTCTGTAACCTAAAATCCAGGAAATCAAAATAGTTCATAATTGACCTTGAACAGAAACACCTAATGAAATATACCTGGAAAGTAACAGTGAACAACAACAACAACAACAACAACAACAAAGCCTTATCCCACTAGGTGAGGAGAAAATAACAGTGAAAAAAGGAAGAAAATGAGTCCAAGTAACAAAATCATTTATAGAAAACAGCAAGACATGGCACTCCATTGAATAAATTGTACAGGAATTAAACCAAAGAACAAAAGCAAAATGGTACCTTCCAGAAACAAGATGATGCTGAGCACTGTTCACAGGGACCTTTACATTGCTGAAACGCTTTGCTCTTGTGTCTTGTTCTTTTTCCACACGCATCGCAGCTACCTCCTTCTCCATGGAAGCTACTTCTCTTCTCATCTTCTTTGCCTCAACTTCCATAGCTTTGGTCAATGTATCTACTTTCTTTGCCAGCATCTGATAGATAACAACCATTGCAACACTTAGCTAAGATTATAATTATCAATTAGAAATCTAAGATTAATATCCAAAAACAAATAAATACTAACTTCAATGGCATCATCTTTATCTTTTAGGCTTTGATCTTTCTCATGACCAGCTTTCCTCAAGGCTAAGACCTCTTTCTGCAGCAAATCATACAAAACTCCTGGAACACTATCATCTGTATCCACTGTTGGGAAGTCATTTGGTTTATCATCTGAATTTCCTTTCCATTTATCTTTTTCTTCCCTGTCTTTGGTTCCTTCGGAAGACTGGTTGAATGAGTAACTTGGAGGTTTTCCATTTAGAAGAATTTTACTCCTTTCTAATGACCTTGTGCCACCATCAAATGATTTAGATGTGCCTTTAGCATGCTTCAAAACTGTGCTTGAAGACACAGACGACCTAATTTGAGTGGACGGTGATCTCTTCAAAAACCCATTAGATGTTAGTTTTGAGATGTTATCAGCTCCACCTAGGGATTGACGTCGAGAAGGCCCATTGCTAACACATCTTCCCTCTGAGGTGCCGCGATTAATACTGTTAGAAGTTTCTCTCAAACTCTCCTGTAGCACTTTAAGCCTTAATTGATATTTTTCCTGAAAATTGTAAAAGGTTTACCTTGAGTAACGGCAGAAGTAATCTCCTAAGCTAATACATGGGGGCTGAAAAACCAGATTATTACTTTTAACTGTGCTTCAGACTTTGCAGTGCGCTCAGTTATAGCAAGCTTGTCCCGAAGTTGCTGCATCTCTCCCTAATAAGAGTGTAGTTTGGTTAAAAAAAAAAAATGGAAACCGCATTGAAGGGAAGCCAAATGCAGGAAGATATATACTTTTTTTATAAAAAAAAAAAAAAAGGCACAAAAGATTAAATCCAAAGGAATCAGAAATAGTATTCACCTGGAGGAATCGTCGTTCTTCAAGCCATTGTTTCACAGGCATCACTTTGTCATTAGCATCTTTCCATTCATTTGCAACCACTACAGCTACTCTGTTTGCTGTTACCTTGGCACGAGCTAACTCCCGGTCAAGAGTTTTTCTTTCTTCCTATATAGTGTCAAAACAAATCATGCAACAATTAAGATGCTTTTAGCTATGGTCAATGTAACGATTGAGTAAACAAACTAGAAGAGTGAAGTTGGTAAGTGTAACACATTACATTCATTTCTTGAAATTTCCGTTGATAATCTCTCACAGCATTTGCAGCTGCACCACCTGCAAGGACAGCTTCTTCTAATTCTCTCACGGTTTGGGTAAGCTTTTCAACCTCTGCCACCTTCAGTCTATGCATTTTGTCCAAAATTTTATTTTCTTCCTGGGAGAGGTGATGATGATACCAAATGTAAGAAATTACACTATTATGGCTGGCATACTTGGAGAGGGAAACACAATACAAAATTGCAAATACCTGGCAAATCTCAATCTGTTTAATTAGCTCTTGATTTTTATTTTGGAGATCATCCACCATGGAGGCCTTAGCCAAGGCAATCTGTACAGTCTTCTCAGCTTCAATAAGTGCTGCTTCTTTAGATTTGGTGAGACGGTCTAAGGCTTTGTTATCATCTTGAAGTTTAGCAATCTGTTAGAAACAAATTGAAGAAAATAATGACATAAATCACCTATGACAAGTCAGCTTCAGTCCCCTACATCAGTTTATTCTCATGGGAATCACCATTCAAAGTAGAAGAACAAAGTAATAATACCTCTTGCCGTGCAAGCTTAAGTTCAGCCTCCAGAGGAGCAAGAATGGCCTCTATAGGAGGCATGTCATCATCCTTCTGAGCAGCATGGACCCTTCGAAGAGTGGCTTCAGCTGCAAACTGAGCTGCCACCGATGCTTTCTTTTCATCATTAATTTTCTTTATTTCAAGATTCTGCAAGAAATATCCAGTTTAGTAAAAACACAGCACGTAACCTCAGAAATTTACTCCTCGCTAAGCTTGATAGAGGCTTCAAGCATTACTTTGCTTTCTAGAAGAGATTCTGTTAACTTCAGCTTCCCCTCAACCCTTGACAATTCTTCAGTAAGCTACAGTGAAACGAAAAAACAAAAACAAAAAATGAAGTTACATTTCAAGTTGACGCAAAGTGATGAAAGTATACATTAAGAAACAGTAGTAACATGAATAAGTGAAATTATGGCATAGGGACAAGTTTTCAAGTAAACCATGCACAAGAAATAATTGAAATCATTATAACACCACCAATATGGTTAAAATATAAAACGGAAAAAGTAGCCCCACCCCCTACATCAGCCAAAACATAATTACCTGCATAAATATATGACACGGAAAAACTGACATACATAATGAATCTAGAACAAAAAAATATATACAATATACACCAAAAGCAAATTCGAATCAATATCACCAACAAACAAACACGGACATATACAGTGCACTTTGTAATAATAAAAATAAAAATAAAATATAAAAAAACAAATCTATCTTTGGTAAAAAAAAAATCAATCAGCAAAGAAGCATTGTCCAGCGCAAAAGTAAAAACATAAAGAAATTAGTAACAAAGTTTCCATAATGCTAAGTCTTAAAACTAACAGTAACAGCAATGATCATTTTGGAAATTTGTAATTAATTTATTTTAATTTCAGTTGAATAATACAAGGAAGGCGAAAATTAGAAGGTGACCTCTTCAACGGCCTTTTCTCTGAGTCGTTCGGAGAGCCTCAAGGCTTTGATCTCCGCCTGCGCTTCTGATAATTCTCTGTCCTTATCTACAAACACGCAACACAGTGATTAGAGAACAACACGAAGCAGCAAAATCAGGTTAAGAACTCGTCAGATCGAGTCGCATTTTCGCACCTCTCACTTCATTCTCCAACCGATTGAGCTCCACCTTCACCGGATCCGAACCGTGCAACAGGTTCATGAACTCGTCCGCGTCGAGGCTCGGCCTCATCGAGTGCGTGCGCCTCCGCGACGAGCTCTTCCCTTCCTTGAACGATCCAGACACCGCCAACGGCGGCACCGGCGTGGACACCGTCGCCTCCGCTCCCCCCTCGCCGGAAACCTCCGCCATGGCCGATCTAACAGATGCCGAAACCACTCACATCCAAGTGCTCCTCCGAGCGAGAGTCGCAGAGAAAATGCAGCTGCTCTGAGAACGAGACGGTGATTTTAGAGAGAGAAATTCGGAGATAGATGGTTTCATAGTCTGTTTTTGTTTCTCTCTCTAGATTGTGATTATAAATCTGGGCTTTCTTCTTTTCCACTTTTATTTTTTTTTTTTTCTTTTCCTTTTTTTTAATTGTTGCTGTGTGTTGTTTTTGCAGTGAGAGTGATAGTGAGATTAAATAAATCTGAGTAATCAGTGTATAGCTGGCTGTTATAGTTAAGCAGACCAATACTGAGTGAGTGATAGGGAAACACAGTAAACACTTTCTCATCATCTTAATCAATCTAATAAAGGAGGGTTGAGGTTCAAGATAAACCGGTAGCGTAATGCGCACTCCATGCATTGCAAGTGAAACATCTTGGATATGGGTGCGTACGATAGCGAATGGGGCCCAGCATGAGCTTAGCTGGTAAACGTGTTTTTGGACAAACTCAATAGTGACTATCCTTAACACATATATATATATATATGACGTTTAACGTTTGCAGGGATGTATGAACTTATAGGATTAATAGAAATAAACCCATGGAAATGGGTAATCTTGGATTTAGAATGTCTTGTGAGGATGTTAAAGTAGAATACCACGTCTGGACAAACTTGTTGTAATTGATTTTCTTTATGCTATTATGGGGATAGTTTGAGTCATCTTAAATTGGTAAGAAATGATGGTAGAACTTGTAGATGAGCAAGAGAATCATTAATAACATTCGAGTGTAGGTAAGATAATGTTAAAAATAAATAAATAAAAATGTACCAAACTGCATAAACTGTCAAATCTCACGACTGGCAGGGAATTGTCTGCTCGTGTTCAAATTTGAAAATACCGGAGATAATAGAAAACATCTAAATTTTGTATAAATAAAAAAATATTGCATTCGGCTTAAAATATTGCTAATTATATATTTACATCCTTTTCTTTAAGGAGAATCAATCAATTTATTCTCTCAAATATTACTTCTCTTAAATAGGCTTTAAAATAATAAAATTATATAGATAGTTTCTAAAAATCTATTAATTTAGTTTCTAGATAATAAAAAAATAGTTTCTAGATTGATATATTTTACTATCTAAGAACTAATTTGAAGGTTTTTTTTATTGCTTGAAAGATTATTTAATATATATTTTAATACTTGATGAATTACTTGTATAATTTATTTATTTTAACTTAAGAATAGGAGAGAGAATACTACTTTTATGATAAAATTGATGGTTTATTCATTAATTTATGATGATCGGTTTTCTTTTGATTGAAAGAAATTATTTAGTCTAATAGTTCTTGGTGCACTGCTCTGTTGATTTGCAAATTATGTCTGCCTTTACAATGAAATCAAAACGTTTTGATGGCATGGCTTTTATGATTGGATTACAAACTCAATTTGACGAGATTTTAATTTCTGTTGTCAATTCTGCACATTCACTTCGTCTGAAACCAAAAAATTAAAAGGCTTTCTCACATTCCATGTAGTCAAGTTTTCTACAAATTGTAAAATCGCTATTTCGTCAGAAAGTGTGGTTTAAAAAATTGGTCCACACTATCCCATATTCCAATGTGAGATTAATCTTTCGACAGTTCTATGATCAAGCTAAAAAATCTATAAAATCGTCATTAGTGACGGATTATGGAGAGTAGAGGTGTATAGTAAACAACTTTTATTAGTAAGTTGTGTGCTCCTAGACTTGTTCACATGGAGGGTCATTCCCACCATGCTTTGAAGGTGGCACCACAAATACAAAGCGGCCACTACTTTGGATTGGCAAAGAGCATCGTAGTTTCTCTTGCACAACAACCTAAATATATAGCGGTGACTTGTACCGTTATAAATTCAATCCTTGGAAGTGAGGTCGTGATCACTTGTGGGGTATAAACAGGTTTCTTTTCAATGTAATGTGACAACTTACCTCACGCAACACAACGATCCAACAAATTTAATTCATAACCAGAAAGCAGAAAAAGAACAATACCCATGAATGTATTTTACAGCAGCACAAAAACATTTGATCGTTCGTCTACATACAGTGAAGAGTATTATTGAGTGCTTGATTAAAATTAAAATATACCAATTCAATTAACGATAGCACCTCCTCAAATGGGAAGAAAGCAGATTCAGCACGCACCTCCAATTAACAGACATGGTCATATGACAACCAAATACAACGAAGATATTGTATTAATTTAAATCTAACTCTCACTGGGAATTGAAGAAACACATTTTCTTTTCATTGAATCATGATTTAGTTAGGACAGCATGAAAATTTTAATGAAACCGTGTTTGAAACTCAGTAAATATCCATTCAACTAAACTTGAGAAAAAAGACACTACTTTGCAATACGTCACTTAATAGAAAAGTAAATACCCAAAGGCATGCTTAAGGCACAATCATCCGATAAAATCAAAACTGCTGCTTACTCAGGTTTTTCCCCCTCTTTACACTACTTTGTAATACTTTATTCCCAATCTACACTACTTTTTTTTTTTTAAATTCCCCAAAGTACATGCCTTTTTGACTATGGTGAGAAGTCGGGGATTTTGCTTTTTTAAAAAAAAAAAAAAAAGTTAGTGTTATGATATTTTAAAAATAAAAATAGTGTACAGCTTTAGGAAGTCAGGATTTCACTACAAGACTTTTGTACGTTATTTTTTAAATAAAAAATAATAGTATTTAAAAAAATATATTTTTAAAATTTTAAAAATAATTTAAAATTTTTATTGGTTTAATAATTTTTAGTAGTCTTAAAATAAATAAATAAATAATAATGTTCAAATAAATAAAAAAAGACAAAGTGATTAAAAAATAGATTGATTAAAAATAAAATAAATATAAAATTATCATATCTCATTATATTATAAGATGAAATTAAAACATTAAAATAACAAAAAATACTAACAATTAAATAAATATACTAATAAAATAACGATACATACAAACAATAGCAAATAGAAAGATAAATATATCATTAAAATATTATTCTTTATATTTTATTTATGTATTTTATTTATAATGTCATGTATTATGATATAAATGAAGTATTTAATCAAGTTACCAGTGCAGTGCAATTCTTGTTATTCAAACAGATTATTTTTCAAAAAAAATTAAAAATATTTTTTAAAAGCTGCACACATTATTTTTATAAAAAAATTATATTTTTCAAAAAAAAATGTTTTTTAAATATAAATATTTAAAAATAAAAATAAAAACATACATAAGTCAACAATAATTTTTTTAATATCATAATACTAACTTTTAAATAAAAAAACAAGGTGAGAAGTGGGGGATCGTATCCAAACTTCTCACCCCGTCAAAAAAAAATTAATTTGGGAATTAAAAAAAAAAACAGTGTAAATTGAGAATAAAGTACAGCAAAGTAGTGTAAAGAGAGAAAAAACCGCTTACTCAAGCCTCCACCCTTTCCTCCTTGAGGATCAGGGCCTTTCCTGTTGGTTTTGCCAATAGATCTTTGTACTCTTGGAATGGTGATTTCGAGAACCGAGTCTCCTTACAGAACTCCGGTGTTAGAAAACCGTAGGTTTTCAACAAACAGTCAAAAGTAGCCTGTAAAAACACAAGTGCCATTATGGACACGGATAAATCAGAAAATGCCTAACAAATTACTTCAAAGGACAATAAAAATTGAGAAATAGTGTTAGCACCGCCCTGGGGGGATAAACAATAAATACTACTTTTCAGTATATATATATATATATATATATATATATATATATATATAAAACAGATACGAAAAGATATCAATGTTAAACAAAATAAGCTTCCCTAATAAATTCATATTATCTAATACACAAGTTAAATTTGTCTTTTGAAAAAAGCTAGGTGAGATTGGTTTTACAACTTAAGTTGTGCATAGGCTGATTATAACTTATGGAAGAACCCTATTTCACTTTAACTTCTTATTTTCTTAACCTATAAGTACTTACATAGAAGGGAGTTATATTCAAACAACGAATAAATTTAATATATAACTAGTATCTATTCGTCCGCCATTAGTATGCACGACAGGTTTAATTAAGCATTAGACAAGTATACGTCTTATAGTATTAGAGAAAACCATCATGCATTTCCTTATAACCAAAGGTAAAATGTAAAATTGTGTACAATTCAAAATGCAAATACAATCAAATAAAAATATAACATCCAATAAATACCATTAAGTTCACGTAAAAAATGCTATCAACTTACAAGGAGATAAAGATAAAGAGCAGCATTAGTACAAAAACTAAACAAGTGTAGTCCATTTTCCAAAAGTTCAATAGTGAATCCAAATTTTAGCTGGTTTGTAAAATGCAAAGGAACTTTCCAGCGTACAAACCAACTTGAAACAGTAGAAAAGCCTAATTCTTCAAACAGCAAAGGAAGGACAATATAAACAAATTCATTTTGACATTTAACAAAGAAATTGACGGAGGTTTAAAACCTTAACGTAAATCAAGTTAATAAAGCAATATCTGATAATCAATTAAAGAAAAATAGACATTATGAGAAAAAGAGAATTGAACCTTGACGAAATTTCCGAGGGTTTTGGGGGAACCCCGGGAGGAAGTGAAGACATCATCGATTCCAGCGAACTGCAAGACCTTCTTTGGAACCCTAGCAGCAACAATTCCGGACCCACGAGGAGCGTAGACAATGCGAACAGTAACAGAAACACACTTGCCGGTAACCTTGCAAGGAACGGTGTGGGGCTTTCCGATCTTGTTAACCCAATACCCTCTCCTGAGAGGAATAACAGAGAGCTTGGCGAGAATGATGGCGCCGCGAATGGCGGTGGCGACTTCCTTGCTGCACTTCACTCCGAGGCCGACGTGGCCGTTGTTGTCGCCGAACACGACAAAGGCCTTGAAGCGGGGTTCGCTGACCTGCGCGGGTCTGCCCCACGAGGGTGTCGATAATTTGGTGTTCCTTGATTGGGAGCAAGTGTAGGTAGATCTGCTCCAGGCTACGGATTTTACCCTCCTTCACCAGGCGTCCTAGCTCTGTCTCTGGGACCTACTTCTCCTCCTTGTCACGGCGACCTCCTGTCCTGCACCGCCCTCGTCCCCTGTCGCCGTCGCTTCCACGACCGCCAAAGCCGCGTCCAAAACCACCACGGTCTCCGCCTCCACGTTCGGCCATATTGTTGTTGTGATTGAATGAGCTACTGCACTAGAGAAATGGAATAGGATGTTGCGCTGCTCTGACTCTGAGTAGGATTAGGGTTTCTGGTGTAAGTGGTGTTTGTGTTGGTGTTATTATATGCAGTGCAGGGGTAGTAGGGTTTTGGGTTTGCTGTGTGTGATTTTTGGGTTACTGAAAGTCCATATACGGCTTATCCAACTACTTTTGGCCCAACTATTTCATAACAGACTATTATCCATCAAACTTGTTGTGCTCTGTCTAAATACTAATTGCACCCTTTATTCACCAAATTGACGCCGCGGCCCAATTTTTTGGTTTTATTTTTGCCTTTGCCATTTGTAAATTTTTCTATAATTTATATTTACTAGTGTAATAATTTGGTCACGGATCTTAGATCTTAGATTTATAATTTACAAATTCTTATATTATTATAATTTTAATATATTTGCAATGTCTTTTTATTTTAAATTTATGTATATGTATCCGTGCATGTGTGCGTACGTGTGTGTGCATATGTTTTCAAGTATATTCATAGGTATCCGTTAAAAAATTAAAACAAACAACTTTGAAACATATTCTTATACTCAAACAAATACTTTTAAAACATATATTTATATTGAAAATAAATAATTTTGAAATTTTATATTTAGACTAAAAAATTATTTTAGAGCAACTTATATATTATTAATGTTATTTAAATAATTTCAAATTACAATTACAGTAAGTTTAGATTATGGCATATCCATGTCCCATTAATAAGTAAGAAAAAAATTGATTTATTTTACCCTTATATTATTTAAAATGTATATTCAACATTAAAAAAAGAACAATTGAATCTTTAAATTATAATATTAATTACCTTAATTATCAACTTAAATATATTAATTACCTTAATTA
>PYAF01003877.1:4947319-4985872 GCA_007407185.1 Glycine tomentella
AAATGAATCATTGTAAGTTTAAGCAAATAAATAATATCAACCTTTTTTTAAAGTAAATGACTTTGTCCTTAATATTAATTTAAAAAATATTAAATGAGAAGATATATTATGGGTTAGTCATAATATTTCTTGAAATGTGATTTATGATAATATAACATGATACATTGAACAAACGTCCCAAATAAATTAATTATTTCCTTTTTCATGTTTTTATTAAATTTTATTTTGTTTATTTAAACGAAAAAGATATATTAATTACACAAGACATAATTTCAATCATTGTTTATCATAAGTGCAAACAAGTTCAGTCATCAACCTTGTTTTTTTAGACTGTACTGTTATTGTATAGTGTTTATCTTCCACTAGTAGTACCAGAAAGACATTTCATGCCTATGTTTGTATTTTTGCACAATTAGTTTTAAGGAATAAATAGTTATAAGAAAAAAAATTATAAAAAAAATGTAAATCAAATAACTTGAGTCTACACTTAAAATTTTAGTCTTTTTTTATTTAATCCTAGAAAGGCAAATAACTTTATAAAATAAATCTTTTACTTTTATTTTTTTTAATGAAATACTAATGCAATAACCCATGTTTTGTATGGGTTTTAGGTTTATAATTTACAAATTCTTAAATTATTATAAGTTTTAAAGTGTTATTAAAATCGGTTTGGACCAACTGGGACCGTTGGTAGCTCTGGACCAAATTGGGTGTGGAATTGACCATGCAAGTGGCCCATTTAAGCCCAGCAAGAACCGACCGATTTTTGAAAAACCCGACGATCCAAACGGGTTTAGTAAAACTCAAAACAGTGGCTTGAGAAAAGTGGGTGTGGCAACACAGACAGAGGAGAGGGGAGGGTGGGAGAGGGGACACGCTCATGTCGCACTCGTGGCACCAATGGTTTTTGGCTCCACCTCCGCCGTTGCCACCATCGATGGGGGTGGCAGGGGAAATGGGAAGAAGCACTAACTAGTTGTGAGATGAGGTGTGTGGTGTAGAAATCAACATTCAGCAACATAAAAACATACCTTCTAGCTCCTCTGTCTCCGATTTCCTATGGCAACAATGCAGCACAACAACAAGAACAGAAAAAGGCCAGAAAAAAAAGGAGAAAAGAACAATATATACTAGGATTTTTCTCCTTATTTGGGCCTAATTTGTTTTCTGTACCCATTTTATTGCTTTCTGTAGTTTTCATATTACATCTCGAAATAAGCTTTTGTGTTTTAATTTAGTTAGTCGCTATTTACAGTTTTTTTATTATCAATACACTTTATCTATGTTATCAATTTTAATACTTCAATTGTTATTTTTGGATTTTTCAGTATAGAATTATGAATGAATTTTTCTTAATCAAATAATGTTAGTTATATGCATATATAATTTTGAATTTTTTAATATAGATCAAGTCAAACAGGATCAATTACTGACCTACCGATTAAACCACTGATCCAACGACTCACTACCTCAATTAGGTCAATAACTAGACCAATTTTTATAACTATGACTATATATACATATACACGTCTCTTGGTCGATGCACGTTTATATGTATGTTTACATGTATTCTTGGAAATATATGCATATGTACCCGTTAAAAATTAAAAACAAACAAATTTGAAACATATTATCATACTAAAACAAATACTTTTAAAAATATATTTATATTAAAAAATAATAATTTTAAATTTTATATTTATACCAAAATTATATTAGAGCAACTCAACTTATATATAATTAAAGTTATTTAACAAATTTTAGAAAACAAATATTCGTAAATTTGAGTTATTACTTATTCATGTCCAGTTAATAAGCCAATAGAATAAAACTTTATTTATTTTACCCTTATATTATTTATAATATATATTCAATACTTTAAAAAATGAATAATTGAATTTTTGTGACATTAATTATCTTAATTATAACTTGAATATATTAATTACCTTGATAATTTTTTTAAATATATCAATTGCTTAAATCAATCTAGATTTAAACAAATAAATCATATCAACATATTTTTTTAAAAAAGTAAATGAATTTACCCTTATTACAAATTTTAAGAAAATACTAAATTGAAAAGATATATTATTGTGAGTTAGTCATAATATTCCTCTAAATGTGATTCCTAAAAATATAAGATGATACCTCAAAACAAAAATTCCAATTAAATCAATTCTTTCATGTTTTAATTAATTCTTTTTGTTTGTTTCAATGGAAAAAATAAATTAACTACACGAAACTTAATTTTACCATTGCTTATCACATGTGCAAACAGATATCAGTCATCAATCCTATTTTGTATAATATATAAATTAAAAATATATATTTTTAGTCCTCAACAAATACCTAAATCCATATCACTTTTAATGAATATATGGACTAAAAACATTAATTTTGTAGATATAAAAATCTACATATTTCTAAATTTGTTGTAGTCTTGCTACATTATACTTATTATTAATGGTTGAGTGTTGATTCATTTGAAGAGAAACATACTTCTGAGAATAAATAGAATTCTGTCAAAAAAAAAAAAAAATTACAATTACGCTGTTATTATTGCTTAAAAAGGATATGGATCCTGTAGAGTTCAAGTACCAATTGCAACCGGAGCAGTTTAGATCCAATGGTATGCATTAGTAAGATACAATTATTTGTAATTTTTTTATCGTATAAACTAAATATTTTAAGAGTCAAGATCCATGCAATTTCAAAAACAGCAGAGGATGCAAATCCAATTAAAACATAATAGTTAAAACTATAATTAATTTTAGAACTTGTTACCTTGTATTTGATTGTTATCAATCACAACAGTAATTTTCAATTTGCAAAAAACAATTATAAGTAAACTTTATTCTTTAAAGTAATCTCGTCAACTTTAGAAAAGTGGTATCATATTTAATTTAGTGACTAAACACTTGGGGGGTGGGGGAGAATACATAAGGTGATGCTTTCATTATTTCTTATACAAATTTTTAAAAAGAGAAAATGAAACAGAAATAGAAATATTTTTTAGCAAACTAGGACCACGAAGTGTGGCTCAAACGACAACTTGGAGTTATCAGAACTTTCAACTTTCATATTTCAATGCACCTCATGGGAGAAGTATACCTCTTGATGCTGTGAATTGAACGGACATTTGAGCTGATTCAACGTCAAAACAAACATGCTGCTAAAAATCTCAATCCTTCAAAGGACAGAAGACCAAAATCACTAAGACAAATCGTTTGTGCCCAAACTGAACACTGAAAAAGTTTTTTAAAGATAAGGTTCGAGAAGCAACAGTATAGAAGCTTGAACAAAGGGACGAGAACGGTTCTCATGTGGACCAAGCAAAAATAAAGCAATTATCTTTGTTTCTACCAAAACAAACAAACAAAGAATCCATAAAACACTCATGAAATAAGCAGAAAGTTAGACTGCCACACTTTCCATTGTTTTCTCCCCCAGGAACAAATTTGATACAAGAAATAGGACAATTTTGAAATGACTTATAAAGGACAAATTTCTCTAAAAAATAAAATAAAGGACAAATAAGGGTCAAATGAAATCGTTAACTTATTTAAAAAGATCTCTATACGCACCTTTCCTTCTTACCTCTACCTTTTTCTCTACTGAAGCAATTAAGCAACAAAGCAATGACAGCTAAACCGAGCAAATTGGGAGAAGTTCTATTTTTTCATGTCTTGATATTATCTACATATACACATCAGCAGTTGAAAACCCTGAGCTCTTATATAATTAAGCTCAGCTTGATATTATATATCTTTGATCGCTTTTAGCATTCTGTCACACCTGTTCATTTCCCTTGAGAATATTATACTTGCAAAGAGGACAAGTTGCATTCATCTTTAACCATTTCACTATGCATGTAGAATGGAAATGATGGTTACAAGGAAGAACGTGAAGTTCAGCTCCATCTTCATAGGAAGAGATGCATATACAGCATTCCTGAAAAGGAAAGAGAAATTTGATTTATTACTTTCGTAAATCTTTTAAATTTTATCATCCCAATACAGAAATTATATTTTTTTTCTTTTCAGAAAACCATAAATTCACACAAAGAATTTATGGAGCTACTGCATGAATCTTTATAAGCAGTGACTAAAATAGAAAATCAAGGAACCTCTTGGAGAAGTGATTAACACAAGGCTGAAAGAAATTAAATTGAGACAGTGGCCATTGTGCCACTGTTCCAAAAAAAATTATCCCAAATGTCACGTCTATAGTGTTTTTTCCTAAAGTGCCACGTAACATATTTCACTATCAAGGGCAGCGAATTCGGTAAGCTGACGTGGCATCATCATGTTGGCCAATATGTATTTCGCTAGGGGGCATAGCGAATTATGTGGCTAATCAGACGACACCACCTTAGGTACCCTATTTCGCATCTAAGGCCAACGAAATATGCCACGTGGCACTTTAGAAAAAAACACTGTAAGCGTGGCATTTGTGGTATTTTTTTTCTGAACAGTGGCACAATGGCCACTGTCTCAATTAAATTAGGTGTTCTGTAAAACATACTGCATCCTCAGGTGAAAGTGTCCGTTCATTCACTGAGTAACCATTGCTGGTCTCCATAGGAATCATTGATCCTCCTCCTCCCTTACCAGGTGTTTCCTCATTGTTTAACTTTTGAAATCTGTATTTTGGAAGTATACTGAGATCCGATTCTGATGCACCCTCCTATAGTCTCATGAAATGAGGCAATGAGAACAAATAGAAAGCCAACAAATATTTGAAACTTTTTGTCATGATTTATAATTATTAATTTAAAAAAAAGAGAGATAAACCTGTCCTGCAACAGCATAGAGAATAGCAATAATACAGGGCAAACAACAACAGAGGGCAATTCCAATCAAGCATGCCAAAACAACACAAAAGATAGCAAAGAAGACATCAAATGCCAGAAAGACAACAGTCAACCTGTACAAAACCAAAGAAGAACAGATTTAATATCAGCAACATTGCATAATTCATCATGCAATCAACCAATTTTCTGTCAAAAAAATAAAAAGCAATATAAAAAAACAAAATTAATTTAAAAAAAATTCTTTGTAAAGAAAATTTTAATATCAAGAAAGACTATTTAGCATTTGCTTTGCTCCATATTTAACATTTTAAGCTGAGGTCTAATTCACAAAACAAGAGTTATTCAGTTGATTTCTCATATATTAGGATGGATTATGCCATTGCAATCAGAAAAAAAGGCCATAACTTCATAAGAAATGGCATTAGTAAAATAAACACGGAGATGAGTGGTTTTCATAAATAACTTTTAAAATAAAATAAAAGCGATGCATAACAGATCAGACAGTATACTTGAAGGCGCCTTGTGTTGGTCTATACTAACTGAAAATGACATCATTCTTTTAATCTTTTATCCAAAACATAAATAAGAACATATCTTTTGTAATCTTTTGAATAGAAAATCCAGATATACCTCTGCATGCAGGTAAAATATTCTTATACATGTACATAAGTTATTCATGCAAGAGCAAATCTTGTGTGTGCACACATGCATACCAATGCACTTAAAAAGTTAAAGGGTTAACAAAATAATATATAAGCAGTATTCTTGAAATTCAGTTTAAATAAAGGCTTACCAGTATAAACGTGGAGCATCTTGCAGAAGAATATCACCACCAGAGACGACCCAGTAAAAGCCCACCATCCACCAAAGTAACGAAATCATGGTATTCAATGATGCACATCGTTTTGTGAATCTGGGTTGTAGGTAATCAAAATCACTATACCCAGTCAAGCACAGTCTAAAAAAAGTATATAATAATAAACCAAACAACATGCAACTCCATAATATATTCAAATGTTTTAGCAGCAAGGCCACTCATAAGTAAGTAACAGACATTTAATTTTCTTTTCCTGCAGTGAATGGATAATCATACAGTTAGTCCTCATAATATTACAGAAAATGAAGTAAAGTTTCTGCACCAAAATATTCCATTGACTAAAATCTTAATGACACTCGTAATCCTTTCAACAAAACAAGCTAAATACCACTTTTACTAATCATACACATACACCAGAAAAGCTAATGATACCATAACGCTTTCACCCAAACATTATCTATAACTGCAACATTCTAGTACCATCTTAGTCACCTCTGAATCAACTAAATCTAGCAAGAAACTAGTTCACATACCCGGGTAGACCAGTAGAGGACTTCATTAGGTATTCAAATTAGCAACATGCCTTAGTTTTCCCCTTTAGTACTATGCATATGAAAGCCCTAAACTTGGATAATTGAAGTTTTAATCAGGATATATGCATCGATATTGATGGTTTCATTAAGGGAATACACAAGAAGAAACAGGGAGCAGAACAAAGATTTTACAGCATAAGGAAACATAAGGATGTATACTCTATACAGTATACACATAACTCAGATTCTAGATCCTTTGTTGAAGTACATGTAAGAAGCAGACATTAATAGGCACAATTGAGTAAATGATTATTTTATATGCTAGAGGGCAAACCCTAATGCAACGGTAAAGTTAGCTCACCAAAGCCAGGAAAGGCCTGCCATCTTGACAAAAATACTTGCAGATTATCTACCAACCAAGTCCTCACATTGACAGCAAGATTTAAACTCACCTCCGTTGGCATAATTGAGTATACGTCGGTATAAATACTAGTGTGAGTTGAAATGTCGAAAAACTACTCATATAACCCTAAATCAAACTAACACCAAGAAAACCTATGTTATCATACACAAACCACTGATCGAAATGGCGAGTTTATAATTAAATAAAATTCAGCAATTGAATTGAGATGAAATTAAACAAACCTGGTGGAAGAGGAACTCCCGGAGGTTCCAGCATCGTCCTCGTCACTGTTGTTGACGTCGTCGTAATCGAGGTTGGCAGCAGATTCCACATCCCTGGGCGCGTCGTTCCTCCTACGGTACTCGAGCCACACGAGGGCCACGTGGAGGAGGCACTGCAGCGCGTAGCCGCAGATCCACCAGCGGATCGGCGTGTTGGGGTTCTCCTTGACGGTGCAGGCGAGCATGACCGCCGAGACCACGACGAAGGCCATGTTCCACGTCATGTCCAGCGCCACCACCGGCTTCGAGTAGGTCCAGTCGGCGCGCCGCTCCTCCAGCTCACGCGCCGCCGTCTCCCGGACCATGGCGGAGTGGCCGCGGCGGCCGAGGAGGAGCGCCATGACGGGGAGGCGGGCGGCGGCATCGGGGCGCGGGGGAAGGAGCGGCGCGTGGGGCTGAGGGGCGGAGTTTGGCGATGACATGATGAATTGATGATGATGATGATAGCTGGCTATAGAGAGAAACGCATAACTGAAGTTGAAACAAAAACAAACAGAGAAGTATATGATGGGGTTGACGTTGAATATTAGAGTACAGTGTGTATTGGTCGTTGAAAAAATGAATCAAAATTTGCCAGACCGAGGGAGAGGAAGAGGATCAATTCAGAACGGAACATACTAGTGCCTTCCCAAGGACGGTTATGCCCTTCTTCACTCTTTCTTTGTTATTCTTCGGACAAGTTTACGCGTCTTGTTAGTTCTTCCCAACTTTTCCTTCATGCTCTTGTTTTTTAAACCTCAATTGACTGATATAATTTCGAGTTAATATATCAATTTTAATGTGTTATAGATAATTAAAACGTAACCATATGATTATAATACATTTAAAAATATTTGCAAGTGCTTTCTGTTTGTTTTTTACATCTTTTTTAGTACGTGGCAATATAGCCAAAGTAAATAAACAAATGGTTAGATTCTTTTAAGTAATATTGACAGGATTTAAAACTTATAAAAGAAATCATCTCCTATTTACGAAAATATTGAGTAATCACACAACAATCGAAAAAAATTGAAAAAAAAAGGAAAAAAATAACATAATGTTTACTCTGATTTATCAAGTGTTCATTTTTTACTCTATATTCTCCTTCTCATACACTGGTTACATATTATAAGAAAATATATAGAATTAGAGGCACATTAGCGAGCTTAAATCCAAACTACAAATAATAAATCTCATATCCACAACACTATCAAGTTTAGAAAAACTTCAATACTCCTATCGGGACGGCTCCCCCAATCTCAGCTCATGAGAGAGCGAGACCCCATTTACAAATGACTTATCTTCAGAAGACCAAATATGAGTCATATACAATCAAAAATAGAATATGTGATTTCTATGAGAAAAAATATAGCAAAATAATAGTTGTAACTCTGAATAGACTAACCCATAAACACATTCAGCAATTACACATTTATCTACCTAAATAGTGATCTTAAGAAATGATGAAGTTGTAATCACTAATGTTTTTGAAGGATGCTTTGTTCCTCTCATTCACGTGTGCTTACATATTTTGTAGCCTACCAACATACATGTCAACCTTAGATTATCTAACAACATAATCAAAAGAATGTTGAATACCAAACTGCTTACTTGGACTTTGAAATATGACTAGCTTGTGTGTGTGGTAGGGGGATGAAGGAAATAAATCATACAACACCTTACTTCTTAACAAGATATCATAAAAAGAAAAAGTTTCGACAATGCCACCAGTTTAATAAAAAAAATGATTGTTTTGTAAGTCACGAAATGGTCGAGTATTTTCTTACACCCAAATACTTGATTTGTTTGTTTCTCACGTGAATGGTTATATGTTTTATTTCTTTAAAAATACAAGGAATTAAAAAAAAAAAGTATTGAAAATGTCACGACTTAAGGGGGGGACGAGACGACTAACCAAAGACTTTAATAAAAATAGTTTATAAAAAAACTTAAAGAACACCAAATTAGTAAATAAGTAATTGTATCGCCAGTTTGCCACTTAAAAAATCAACAAATAAAAACTAAATTTAAAAACGGAATATTTTCAAAACAAAAAAATTGAAAGAATTAGTATAAAAAAGGTATAAATAGACAAATCATATACACTTTGACATATATATATATATGTATGTATATGCAAAGTTACGAATTTGTTGTAGATTATTAGAAAAATTTGAATATCGGAATGCTTGCTTTATAAGTATAAAATAAAATGGTCCTGATTATATACTCAAAAACTGGTCGTGATTTCTTCTTTTTATATTTTATAGAATGGTCATGATTTCTTTAAATACATGAGTTGGGCAGTACTAATAACTTGAATACTTGATTATTAAAAATGTTGAGATTAGTTCAATACTATGATTATATACCAATAAACTGTGTACCCAAGCCCATGCTTGTCAAATATCAGTGGGTAAATATAGCTAGAGCATTATAAAGTCGGTTACTTCAGGAACTTCTTATACAACAAATCGATAGGTAACATATTTGCCAGCAGTCTCACTTTCCCGGATTATCTTGAGAACATGTCCTCTCTTAAGTCCATGATATCTTGCAATAGGATCAGTCACCTGCATTCTAGGTAGCTGAGAAGCATCCCATAAAGTACCATGCCAGTATGTATCAACACAAATTTGTGGTACAGCACAATATGCATACAAGACACGGATCATTGAAATAGTCACAAAGCATTCTATAATACCCAAGATTGGCTACTATATTTTTATCCAAGAAAAGATTGAACACACACACATGCATGCAAAGACCTCCACCAAAATCATCTATATATAAGTTAAAGTCTGAAGGAGCCAGCAGTTACACTTTACTAGAAGACTGTGCCATTCTAAAAAAATACAAAACCTCCAAGGACAGATGAGTGTAAACGGTCATTTATTTGAAAAACAGTATTGGAGTAACTAAACATTGAAGAATTTTCATTGGCATTGGCATGAAAAACAACGGAGAGCAAATTTTAGCTTTCCATATTATTTAACTAATACCAAATTTTAATCAGGCTCAGCAACTAGATAGGACTCATCAAAGCAACGGGTAAGTCCTACAAACACAAGTTAGTAAAACAAGTATTACCAATTACCATGGTATGTTTCACTCCAATAATTTGATCTAAAATTGCTATCATAGACAAAGTAATCTCTTCTTATTAGAGTTTAGATTTTTTTTTCACAGATAATTAAATGAAATGCAAACAGAATCACCGCCATCTTCAAATATTATAAAAAATTATGAACTTGCCATCTGAAACTGAATTATACTACGTTTTTCAATCCACTGATCCTCTTTAAATCTCTTAGAAATTTGGGGACAGAAATTGTTATTATTCATTTATCAATATTGCAGACTTAAATGACCTCTACAGCATAAATTAGTCCAAAAAATCAGAATGATCTCTTAATAACCAGACTTTTTTTTCACATTATTAGAATCTCGGCAACCTAAAAGAAGCCAGCAACAAATTATCAACCCATAATTTGGCATCCAACAATCTTCTCATAGTCCTCAAATGACAGTCACGTCTTTAGAGACTTAAATGCATTCCGATGTGAAATTGTTGAGAATAAATTCTGATGCAAAATAGCTGAGTTTAAGCAACAACCCAGACAGAAAAGGTTAAAACGATATTCAAAATTAAACAAACTGACCGGAGTTTCCTTGACGGTATATCTCTCGAGCAAAGTTTTATTTTCTTGGTCAGTCAATACTTTATGTTGGGACACAAGAACATGCTCTGTTACGTTGACCAGCAGTTCTGACTCCTGTGTCAGCAGTTATTTTTAAAAGTTGTGATGCATATCAAGCATAAAGTTAAAGAAAGCAATAAAGGTGCAGTAACACGGTTTGTCACCCAACCATTGAAAAGTATGATGAAAGTTTCAACTTTCAAACATAAAGATTAGAAATCTCTATCAATATTAAACCGCGCCTATGGTTTGAGTTTACAAAACGTTTCAGAGCAAGCACGCACACACTGATGTTGGGTTTCAGTGAGAAAAACGTGACCACCTCCACCCACTTTGGCCACATAGAAGAAAAAGAGAGGAATGAACAACAACTAGTCCTAGGTTTCTTTCATGAGTAAAGAGAGAAAAACCATTACAATTACAATTACCTGAGCCTGCCAACCAACGCGCGTTCGGTTCACATCCCTCACTTCCCGCTGTCACAACGGGTGAAGAGCGACCTTCTCTTCTGTATGAATAATTTTCAAATGAACATAACTACGTCGTTTCGGATCAAATTATTATTACTACTATCTATCTTTGTACTGAGAGCTATTTTTTCACAATAGTTTTTTTAACCCATTTTACTTCTTCCATTTTTACTCAAAAAACAAATAATTTGATAATTAGGTTATTTAAAAAATATAAAAATATTTTCATTATTTTTCACTTCAATTTTTATCGTATAATCTACTATATCTTTAAATCATATGATTTTGGATTTTATATAATATGATATGATAATCAGTTTTATTACATTTATAAAATATTTTCATAATTACGGTAATCAATTACTAAGTAAACTTCCTTATATTCTGTTTAATTTATAACGATAAAAAATTTATTCAGTAATCAAATCTTCTATTTTAATTCATTAAAATATATAATTATTAGTATTAATTAAGTTAATTATAATTGGTATGATTCTCGCTATTGAAAATTCAAAATGATAAAACAGATATATATATATATATATATATATATATATCTTAATTCAAATTTATGGTATACTGAAATTTAAATTAAGAAACCTTCCATTTGAGATTCATGAAAAATATTATTGATTTTTTTTTCTCTTTTTAAAAAATTTGTGAATCAACTCATTTAACCGATATCAACTTGTAATAGATTGAGTCAGATGAAATTTTCTTAACTTATCACAAAGTGAGTCAGATTGGACTAACTCATTTAAAACTTAAACCTAACAAATCAAATTTACTTTTACACCTCTAATTTACCTTAACTTTCAATTACAATCCATAACATATAATAAATTATTGATTTTTACAGTAATTATTTTAAATGTTATATTAATGATGTCTACAACAAGTATCTTCAAAGTCTTTAGGATTCTTCCCAATCCCTAAGAGCCACACAAAACACAAGTTTTAAAATCTTATTATTTTATCAAAAGAACATGTTATGGAATATCGGTGATGGAAATTTTGTTAGTTTTTGGAAAATTCCTGAGCATGCCAACTTAAACCAGCACACTAGTTGATCAGACTATCAGAGTCTAAAGCTTATTTCTGATTTTATTACTGCTTTTGGAGATTGGGATTTTAACATGTTTGAGGATATCATTACTAGTCACTTTCGTATTGCTGTTAAGGTTATGTCACCTCATAGTCCTTCGAAAGGAGTAGATAGTTTATCCTGGTTAGGCTTTTCTTTATCCAGTACGTATAAAAGCATTCATTTTTGGTGACTTACTTCGGCCCGATGTTCAAATAAATTTGGCAGTAGCGTAGGTCGAAAAGGCCGGGATTTGTTATTTCCTATGGAAATCGGGGAATAATGGTATTTTCTCTAATGAAAAACGTGCAATTCATGGGCTTCTGATAGAGTCAACAAAGCATATTTTTTTTGTCCTGTTCAGTGGCCAGTCAGGTTTGGAAGAAACTTAATGTTACAAATGTGTTCCCAAATTCCCTCCAACATAATTTCCGTGATTGGCTGCTCACTCATATTATTAGTTTAGGGACAATGGTAAGGGGTAGACAATGGTCCACTTTATTTGTTGTCATGTTGGATAATTTGTGGAAAAATAAGAATGACATTGTTTTAGTAACATTTGTATGTCAGCCAAGGATATTATTGGTGGTGATTTTGAATAATCCTCTTATTCGTTGGGTTCCTCCAGCTGAAGATTCATATAAATTAATTTGTGAGGCTTATGTCAAGAGTTCATCGAATTTTGGAGATGCTGGAGGTGTATTTCGTGACCATTGTGGGTCAGATTTGTTTGCTTTTGCGGTTGGTATTGCCGTATTGGTTGTTTCTCAACTCTTCATGTTGCGTTGTGAGCAATTTTTAAAGGTATATTTGTTGCTTGTGCATGTGATTTTCGTACCTTTTATGTTGAATAGGATTTTCTCATTGTTATTTAGCTCCTAAATATCCAATAACGCATTCAACTTATGGAATTGTTAAGATGATTTAGGATTTCATTAATGATGGAGTACATATCACATGGTCTCGTGTCCTTATAGAGACTAATAAAGTTATTGATTGTTTTGTAAATTATGCTCACTCTCTAGATGTTCAAATTAGAGGTTTAGATTTTATTCCTGTTTTTGCTTCTAATATTGTTTTGTAAATTTTAGTGCTTTGTGGGTTTCCCCCCACTTATTTTTAAAAAAGTAATGTCACAGAAATAAAAATATTTAACAAACTAAACTTAAGAAATACTATAGTGTTAGTAGGATTCAATGTATAGTGCAATACTGATAAAATAGAGATTAAAATTTAAGAAAAGAGTTTTGACTTTTGACCGTAGTGACTAAATAGTAAATACTTACTTAATAAACCTATAATTATTTATTTATTTTGTAGTGGTCGGAAAACGAAATTGTTTGCCCGCCACTATCAATTTACGAAAGCCTCCCCAAAACCCTACATCGCCATCTGTTCTCACACTTCTCAGTTCCATCCTCCCCATTCTACACCACGAGGCTCCTTTCTCCCCTCTTTTCCGCCAATTTCAATTTGCATTATTTAGCGTTTTGTTTATCGGGAAAGCCACGAAAGAACGAGAAAGAGGGCTTCTACATTTTCATTCCGGAATGTCGTGGGAAGACGAGATTGTGATGCGCGATGTCACGAATGCTGGGCTTGTTGTCAGCGATCGCATTGGTCGCGAAGTTTCGTCTCAGCTCGACCTCGAAGAAGCTCTAGAAGCTTCCAGATACGCTAGCCACCCTTATTCCACTCACCCCCGAGAGGTATCATATCACCCCCAAAATCCAAGGGTTTCGACTTGTTATTTTCTTGTTGTGTTCAACTATCCACGCTCTGTAATTGTAGTTTTAGGGCTTGCTTGATTACACTTTTCACAACCAGTTCTTACTTTTTAAAAAAAAATAATTTAAAATCCGTTTGATTAATACAAATGAGGCAGAGGCTTTTACATTTGGCACCCGAGAATAATTATAACCCGTTTCTCTCGTTTTTGTGCTAAATTTTAGTTATTCAGCATAGGGATCCCTATGGAGTGCCCGGAATGAATGTTTGGGATGGGGAAAACTAGATTCCACATTTATTATTAGTGTAGAATTGTGCTAAATTTTATTTTCACTTCACATGAAAAGTCATATTTGTTTGGGAAGGTTCAAACACGGGGGAGAGGCGCTTACATTTAGTGCCCAATACCTCCTACAAAGGACACCTGTGGGAAATTGGGGAAAAGAAGGAAATGGCTAATTGTTGATTTTAAAATGGAGTGGCTGATTGATATTTGGAGATATTATAGAGGAGGTGAATATCAAAACGACAACAGGGATTCTAGATAAAGGGTGTGTCCAAGGTTTTAAATAGCGGTCATGGATTTGTTGTGTCTTGATATTGTAGGAAATTGTGGGCAAATTTGGCCACAATTACGGTTGTGGGCACTTGAAAAACCTTGACTTTGCAGTCAAAATCACAGTCGCACGGTGTCATCAATGGCAGAAAGCCAAAATTCCACCATATAAACATGCCATTGCGGCCTATGGCGCTACCATAGCTGGCCTCCATTCACAAATTTCCTATGGCGGTTGGCAAAAAATCTGCCATGCCATTCCACCATGGCGCTGCCATTGAACAACACTGCGGTCGTGGAATTTTTTTAAAACCATGGGTGTGTCTGTTAGCATATTAATGAGGTTGTGGTTCAGTTTTACTCCCTCTGACTAATTGCATTATTTAATGTTGTTTCAGTGGCCCCCTTTAGTTGAGGTGGTGAATACCTGGGAGTTGCCTCCCGTGCTCATTGAAAGATACAATGCAGCTGGTGGGGAAGGAACTGCTTTTTGTGGAATATTTCCTGAAATACGAAGGGCGTGGGCGTCTGTGGACAATTCATTGTTTCTTTGGCGTTTTGATAAGTGGTAAGTTCTATGAAGACGAGTAAGTTTAGATACAGGATTAGACATTTCCGTTACTCATTTTTGAATGAGATGACTTTCCGGCTTTTCTTTTGTATGGAGTTTCCGTCTGCGTTTTTTCCTTGGCAGACATTCAAGCGATGAAATGACTTCATATTTATCAGTGATCTACTCTCTCTCTCTCTCTCTCTGTGACCATATTAATTTTTTAAAAAACATATTACTTCCCCCTTTTTTCTCTTTCACATTTTCAATGCTTTACATTTGTGGCATGAGCCCTCACAGACTATTGCATGAATTCTTATTAGGTGTTATTTGCTGGTTCTTTGCAATAGTCCCGGCTTCTAGTTTCAGCAGTAGCCTAATAGGTGTATGAATGTTACTGGGACAACGTTTTTGACTAAGCTGTTAGAAAAGGTTTAAGGGTGCTAGATGTTTGAAGATAAGATTTCTATGCATTTAATTTCTTTAAGTTTCTTTTTGAACTCTCGTTTTTTGAACTACAATTTCTGTTTTATAATTATTTTGTCTGTTTAATTGTTAATCTACAATAAATTGGTAAGGAATAATCTAAGGGGGCTAAATGTTGTTTTAATTGTTGCTGTGTTCTAATTTAAAACCTTTAAAGCTATTTAGCGGAACTCATATTTACATGTGCTGCTGTTCTTCTAACCTAACATTGTTGCTTCCACAGGGATGGCCAATGTCCTGAATTTAGTGGGGAAGAACAAGCTATTTGTGCAGTCGGTCTTGCAAAATCAAAACCTGGAGTTTTTGTTGAAGCTATCCAATATCTTTTAGTTTTAGCGACACCTGTTGAGGTATTAACCATTTTAATCTAGAGATTTTCCAAGGATGTGTGTAATTGAATATTGTATTTATGAACTAATTCTTTTTGTTATGCGTTAAATTGATTATGTTTACCTGAGCAATATCTTATTTCTTTCTTGAATATTTTAATTGAACATTTCTAAATTGTTGATCAACTTTTTCAACTTGATTTTATCTGGTTATCTCTACGTGGGTGGTTGAATTGTCTCTTCTTGGCTTGCTGGTTGCCCGGTGATTGGGCAAAAAGCAGCTGCTTTCCCTAAACTTTTCCAGTGGCATTGATAATGATAATAAGTAGTTTGGTTAGCTTTCTGAATTATTTATCCCTTCATTTCTATTCCAGTTCATGTTACTAAGAAGTTGGAGATTTTGTAATTTTGGCTCAGTCAGTAGGGTTTTTTATATACTATTCTTTGATATTCTTACCTTGCTCTTTTTATAGTTAATTTTAGTAGGAGTATGCTGCTCTGGAGGAGCAGATGGTTCAGATCCATTTGCAGAAGTTACATTGCAGCCAATGCCAGAGCATACAATACCATCTGATGGGGTTACAATGACTTGTGTAGCATGTACAGATAAGGGCCGCATTTTCCTTGCTGGTCGGGATGGCCACATATACGAGATTCTTTATTCAACTGGTTCTGGATGGCAAAAACGGTGCAGAAAAATCTGCATCACTGCTGGTTTAGGAAGTGTTATTTCAAGGTACATTTTGTTTTCTTAATCGTTTTAGATATACAAGTCATTAACTGTCATGCTAGATTGCAGATTTTTTTTTTAATCGTAGAATTGTTTGTACATTTTCTAAACGGTATATAAAGTTACCTGCTTTTTTATAGCTAAACATTTCTTTGCTAATTCCTTAGTAATTTAATGTTAGCTGTTATTTGCAGATGGGTAATACCAAATGTATTCAATTTTGGAGCTGTTGACCCCATTGTTGAAATGGTTTTTGACAACGAGAGACAAATATTGTATGCACGAACTGAAGAGATGAAGCTACAAGTTTATGTTCTAGAACCAAATGGTGATGGCCCATTAAAGAAAGTAGCTGAAGAAAGAAATCTTGTCAATCAGAGGGATGCACATTATGGAGCTAGACAATCAACAGGGTCAAGAGTCTCAAGTCGATCTCCAAAGCCATCTATTGTTTGCATCTCACCTTTATCTACACTTGAATCCAAGTGGCTACATCTTGTTGCTGTTTTATCTGATGGCAGAAGGATGTACCTATCTACCTCTCCTTCTAGTGGAAGCTTGACTGGGTTCAACACCAACCACCGCAAGCCTAGCTGTTTAAAGGTTGTCACTACAAGGCCTGCTCCTCCTTGGGGTGTTAGTGGTGGTCTCACCTTTGGAGCCATGGCTCTTACTGGTAGACCGCAGAATGAGGATCTCTCCCTGAAAGTTGAGGCAGCTTATTATTCTGCTGGAACCCTTATACTTTCTGATGCATCACCTTCTACCATGCCTTCACTCCTTGTTTTGAACAGGGATTCAAGCACTCAATCATCGCCGTCAGGTAATCTAGGAACAAGTACGAGGAGTTCCCGGGCATTAAGGGAGTCTGTATCTTCCTTACCAGTTGAAGGACGAATGCTTTCTGTGGCAGATGTTTTACCTTTGCCAGATACTGCAGCTACTGTGCAGTCTCTATATTCGGAAATTGAGTTTGGTGGTTATGAGAGCTCTATGGAATCATGTGAAAGGGTGTCTGGCAAACTCTGGGCAAGAGGAGATCTTGCAACCCAACATATACTACCAAGAAGAAGGATTGTTGTCTTCAGCACCATGGGCATGATGGAAATTGTTTTTAACAGGCCACTGGACATTATAAGGCGGCTGTTGGAATCCAACTCACCAAGATCAGTTTTAGAAGATTTCTTCAATCGTTTTGGTGCAGGTGAGGCTGCTGCAATGTGTCTAATGCTAGCTGCAAAAATAGTGCATTCTGAAAACCTTATCAGCAATGTTATTGCTGAGAAGGCAGCTGAAGCTTTTGAGGACCCAAGAGTTGTTGGCATGCCACAACTTGAGGGTAGTAATGCATTATCCAACACAAGAAGTGCTGCTGGTGGATTTAGCATGGGCCAGGTTGTTCAGGAGGCTGAGCCTGTTTTTTCAGGTGCACATGAAGGGCTCTGTTTGTGTTCGTCTAGATTACTTTTTCCTCTGTGGGAACTTCCTGTAATGGTTGTAAAGGGAAGTTTAGGCCCTTCTGGCACTCTATCTGAAAATGGAGTAGTTGTGTGCAGACTCTCTGTTGGGGCTATGCAAGTCCTTGAACAGAAACTCCGATGTTTGGAGAAATTCTTAAGATCTAGAAGGAACCAGAGGAGGGGACTTTATGGCTGTGTAGCAGGTTTAGGCGATTTGACTGGTTCGATTCTGTATGGTAATGGTTCGGCATTAGGAGTCGGGGATCGAAATATGGTAAGAAACTTATTTGGTGCGTATTCAAGAAATATGGAGTCCAATGGTGGCATAACAACTAATAAACGGCAAAGGTTGCCATATAGTCCTGCTGAATTAGCTGCCATGGAGGTGGGCCTACATTTTAAATTGTTTGCATATGTGGCATGTTTTGAAAGTAATTGGTTTAGTTTCTTCTCACTTGTTGTTGTGCTGCAGGTGAGGGCAATGGAATGCATTAGGCAGTTGCTCCTTAGATCTGGTGAAGCCCTATTTTTGCTTCAACTTCTTTCACAGCACCATGTGACTCGATTGATTCGGGGATTTGATTCTAACCTTCAACAAGCATTAGTTCAGTTGACATTTCATCAACTAGTTTGTTCTGAGGAGGGTGACCATCTTGCTACAAGACTTATATCTGCTCTCATGGAGGTAAATCCCTGTTTAGGAAGCCATGAAGGAGATTTCATCTACAAAAAGTTTATGCATTAATGTAGTTTTCTTTCTTTTTCTTACATAAAGTTTTGTATCTTCTATAATAATTAGTTTCCTGAACAATATACTCTGCTCCAGTACTATACTGGTCCTGATGGCAGGGGCACTGTAGATGACATTAGTAGGAGATTGAGAGATGGTTGCCCAAGCTACTATAAGGAGTCTGATTACAAATTCTTCCTAGCCGTGGAAGCGCTGGAGAGATCTGCTATGACTATAGACGCCGAGGACAAGGAGAATCTTGCAAGGGAAGCATTTAATTCCTTAAGTAAAGTTCCAGAGTCTGTGGACCTACGAACTGTTTGCAAACGTTTTGAGGATTTAAGGTACATCTTTTTTTCCTTTCTTGCTCTTCTCCATTTTCAAGACGAGCATCATCTACTTTTCATGGCCTATGATTTTAAGCCTTCAATCTGAAAGTCAAATACTCTTTCCCACTGCAGGTTTTATGAAGCTGTAGTGCGCTTACCTCTCCAAAAGGCACAGGCTCTTGACCCCGCAGGCAATGCTTATAATGATGATATTGATGCAACTGTCAGAGAGCAAGCACTTGCTCAGCGGGAGCAGTGTTATGAAATAATTATCAGTGCTTTGCGGTTTCTGAAAGGTGACACCTTACAAAGGGAATTTGGGACTCCTATTAGATCAACTGCTTCACAATCTGCTCTTGATCCAGCCTCTCGGAAAAAATATATATGTCAAATTGTTCAGCTGGGTGTCCAATCACCTGACAGAATTTTCCATGAGTATCTTTACCAGGCTATGATTGATTTAGGTCTCGAAAATGAATTGCTAGAGTATGGAGGTCCTGACCTGTTGCCATTTTTGCAAAGTGCCGGTCGTAATTCTATACATGAGGTTGTTTATTATCTCTCTCTCCAATAACTAATTGATGGATAGCTGTTCATTAGGTCAAAAGGCACAAATATTGTGTATTACAATTTTGATTGTATATGTTTTGCATGCAGACACTACACTCTGCCATACTTTTCATAATATTTCTTTGTAAATTTAGTCCTCTTGTTTTTCTGGATCTGCTAGGTTCGTGCTGTGACGGCCACAACTTCTCCAGTGGGGCAATCAGGAGCACCTATGTCATCTAATCAAGTCAAGTACTATGAACTTTTGGCACGGTATTATGTCTTGAAACGCCAACATATGCTTGCAGCTCATGCATTGCTTAGACTAGCTGAAAGGCGTTCTACTGATGGAGTTCCTACTCTTGAACAGAGGTTAATCAAGTTCTCACTTTCCTTGTCTTTATCATCTCCTTTCTCTCATTTCCTTTGAAACTGCTAGCCTTCTGAGTAGTTTGCTACTTTATTTCTGCAAACCTGGATGAGATAGACAATGATACTTAGTGAACCCTTACAGCATAGCTGATCTGATGATGTTGTGAGTGAAAAGTCACCGTGTATGATGTCTTTCATGTTAACCAGGGTTTAAGTGGAATTTTGTAGCCACTTATATCATAGGTGGATTTATTAAGTTCTACTTTCATCTGAAAAATGGTAAATCTGACACTTAATCTAACACAAAACATGGAAATAGATTCCTGATTCACAATTTGTTCTCAAACAACTCCTGTTTCCTATGTGCTTGTGATGACTCAAATTCACTAACGTGTCCATGGCTGTACTTGCAAGACTCTGCACTTTACATGTATCAAGTTGATATCCTTTTCCACTTAAGGCCTCTACATAGTTTTCTAGAATTTAGTAGGATTGCTAAATTTGTTTTTATATGATCGCTTGGATATCTTCTAATAGTTTTTAATTTGTAAAATTCAGGTGTCAATACCTAAGTAATGCGGTTCTACAGGCAAAAAATGCAACTAATAGTGATGGGTTAGTAGGTTCTGGTCGAATTTCCATTGACAGTGGGTTCCTAGATTTGCTTGAAGGGAAGCTCGCTGTTCTTCGGTTCCAGATAAAAATCAAAGAAGAACTAGAGTCTGTGGCTTCCAGGTCTGATGTTTTACCTGGCACATCAGATTCTGCTGAAAATGGTGTAGTCCCTGAGGGAAGTTATACCGCTGATGCTAATTTTGCAGATGCAACACGAGAGAAGGCTAAAGAGCTAGCTTCAGATGTAAAGAGCATAACCCAGTTATATAATGAATATGCTGTTCCCTTTGGGCTCTGGGAGGTACTTTCATTATTTTTTTTCTGTTCATTTGTTTGTTTTTTGGTTAGATGCAACTTTAGATTTTCTCTTCTGCTTGTTCACATTATGTTAGTTTTGCACTAGTTGAATATCTAAGAGCGTGATAATGAAAACTACTAGGCATCTATCAATCTTTTGAGCTTTAGTATCTAGATTATTGATGGCAACTGAGATTCAGGTGGGGCATGAAAGGAAGGATCCATTGTTAGATCCTTGCCCAAGGAAGAAACTGCCCATCTTTAAAGTGTATTCCAGAATAGGGCATGTGGCATAATAACTATTATGTTAACTGTTTAGGGTAGAAGTTATGTATTGTGTGGTAATAGCTGTGATGCTGGATGTTCTTGAAGTAAGGATCAGTTATTTATTATTAGTGTTAGATACATGTGTAGTATGAAGTAGTAGAGAGATTTGTGTGTTAATTCCTTGTAGCTTGGACAGAAAGCTCATCTCTGTAGGAGTCTGTCTCTGGGACAGCAACTACTGCTGTAGTGTCTGTATTTTGTGCAATTTAACAATGGTATGCATCAATCTATTAATTGGTGTTCTATCAATTATTCTGTAGGAGTCTGTCTCTGGGACAGCAACTACTGCTGTAGTGTCTGTATTTTGTGCAATTTAACAATGGTATGCATCAATCTATTAATTGGTGTTCTATCAATTATTCTGAGCAATTTGCTTTCAAATGTCACTTTGTTGAAGTAGGGAAGAGAAAGGATGCATTATTATTTTTGAAGAAAGAAAATGAAGGATTTGAGGTCCTCATACTTATTTTATTAAATTTAAATTTTCAAAATTCCATTACCACCTGTTTTATGGAAGTTCTACAAATCAATTATGTTATGTAAACTGGTAAATTTATTCATTGATATAAACCTCCTTCCTTTTCTTCCATTTATTTATTTTAGCAAAACCAAACTGAAATATATTTATGATTTCTTTTCCTTCCTATGATACAAAATTAGATGAGGGTAAGTTGTGACTTTTTTTCTCTTCTCTCCTGCCAAATCCTTTCTCTATTTTCAAGCCAAAAAAAATTACTGATTATCTGCTACTGGTACTGCTGGATATTTTTGTCATTGTGGTTTTGAAGTATTTTTGTTGAAAAGATTGTCATAATAATGTGAAATTGCTTAATTGAAGGTCCTGTTAACAGTTCTTCATTCCTACTTTTCCTTTAGATATGCCTGGAGATTCTGTACTTTGCCAATTATTCTGGTGATACTGACAGCAGCATTGTCAGAGAGACATGGGCTAGACTTATAGATCAAGCTATATCAAGAGGGGGGATTGCTGAAGCTTGCTCGGTACTGAAGAGGGTCGGGCCCCGCATTTATCCTGGTGATGGAGCTGTTTTACCACTTGACATTATTTGTCTTCACCTAGAGAAGGCTGGACTGGTACACATCTTCCGGCTCACTACTTGTTTTTTACTGTAGATGCTACTTGAGTATTATTATTTCTACCCTAGTACTCTCTAGAACACCTTTCAGTTCTGGCGGGTAGGATTTGGTGGGATTATTACTTTTATCTTAGATATGAATTCGTGTCTTTCTATAGGAGAGGTTAAATTCAGGGGTTGAAGCTGTTGGAGATGAAGATGTTGCAAGAGCCCTAGTTTCTGCTTGTAAGGGTGCAGCTGAACCTGTATTGAACGCATACGACCAATTGTTATCAAGTGGGGCTATTTTGCCATCCCCAAGTGTTAGATTACGTATGCTGAGATCGGTTCTAGTGGTACTTCGTGAGTGGGCAATGTCTGTATATTCACAAAGAATGGGTAGTAGTGCCACTGGGCATTCCTTAATACTAGGTGGAGGATTCTCATCGGAACGTACTATTGATAGCCAAGGAATCCGGGACAAGATCACAAGTGCAGCAAACAGGTTGACTTCTTTATCCCTTCATCTATTCATCTTATTAATCTAGTCCTTTTGACATTTCTTGTGGACATAATTTCTTTCAATTAGAAAGAGGTAGTTTTTTGTATTTGTTTCTTGATCCCATGCATCATGTTGTATTAAGCTGATTTCTCGAATCTTCCATTCTTTAACCTGTGCACTTGTTCTCATCTTCCATTGAGGTGCATTGTTTATATCTAGTTAAAGTTTTGATCTGATTGACTTTTTACATACAGGTATATGACTGAAGTGCGGAGGTTAGCCCTTCCACAAAACCAAACAGAACATGTATACCGAGGTTTTAGAGAACTTGAAGAATCGTTTATAAGCCAACATTCATTTGATCGATTTTGATGTTTGTTGCAATATAGAGTGTTGTATAAATTGTTCTTGTCATATAATTATTCTCAAATAAGAAGTTTTTAATTTTCCATAATGGATATGATCATGTGATTCTTTTACTATGATCTCATGTATCAATTAGAAATATAGAGCCTAATTTTGTGAGTCAGTCTCGTGGCCTGCTCATTTAAATGTATCGGCCAAGTTGTGATTCCAGTCAGTTCTCTACTGGCGTGTGAGGATTCACTTCATAATCCAGGCTCCAGATTATGTCAAGTAGTAAAATATGTATGGGTTGCTTTTAAGCATTATTTTCATTTCAATTTTGAAAAATGTTTAGGCTTAAAGACTTCCCCTAAAGACTTCTTAAAAAAATGTTTAATGATTATAAAGTTAGGTTAATTATTTTCCATTATTATCCTTTTTAAATGTTAATAAATATCAAATATATAATTTCTAATAAAATATTTGATAAGTTATTTTAATAAACTATAATGTTTGATATATTTTCTTTTATAAAGATAATCTTATGGAAAATTGATTATCAACATGTTAATTTTAATAAAATTAAGGGTTAAATATATTTTTGGGCTCCTAATAAATTAGAGAATTTTGCCTTAGGTTTCTAAAATATATTTTTGACATTGAGTTTCTAATAAAACAAAAAAAATATTTTTGATCATTGATATTATATTTTAATTCCCAATAAATTAATCAATTTTATTTTAGGTTTCTAATAAATTTTGTTTATCTTATATTAGTCTCTTTGAAATATTTAACAGGGACTATTTTTTTAAAATGAATTGGATAAGGGACTTTGTTTTTGTTTCCAGGAGGTTCTAGTTAGTTTTTTCTGCTGCTTTTTTTTTCTCTCTCTCAGATGTAACAAAAAAATAAACTTGTGCAACTAACCAGTATTACAGCTAGTTAATTCATGTGTGAGCTTCTACACTGAACTTGCTTTCAAGTTTCAATTAGTTGACTATGAAAACATAGATTAATTATAAATTTTAGCTTTTAACTCTCTCACTCTCGCTGAAACTGAAACTGCATACACCGACAAAGGTAAAAAAGCTTCCGTCCATATCCGGTGTGGGCGTTAGAGCATTGAGAGGACCTTTCCCTAGTACGAGAGGATCGGGAAGGACGCACCTCGGGTGTGCCAGTTATCGTCGGATCCTCTGCCTCTAGCTTCGATCCTCACGCGTGTGGAGGAGTTAGTGGTTAAGGTTAACCACGGGTATGGCATGATGGAGACACCGGGAGTGGTGGTGTCGCATGCGTATGTGGTCGTATATATCAAATGTAAACTTGGATTTGGGATTGGGAAGGGGAGGTTTTGAAGAGCAAGGGAGAAAAGGAGCAAGTGGTACCTTAAGAACAAATAATCGATGAGATATAACGACAATGCATTTTTATTTATTTATTACATTTCAGAATTAAATTTGTTTTTTTTTTTTTATCTTTAAGAAATTAAGTATCATTGACCCTTATAATGATCAAAATGAATATTTATCTGAAATTTTATGTTTGGTTTATATTACTTTAAGTAATAAAAGAAGATGCAATTTCTACTAAAATAATATTGTTGGTTTGGGCATGTTTTCATTTGAAAAATGATAATATTGTCTTTTATTTTAACTAAATAAATAAAATTATTAAACAAAGAAAAGCGAATTGATTTTTCTAGTCAGCGTAGAAGTAAAAATAGTAGATGACGACCAGAAAACTATCTTCTATGGATAAAAAAGAAAAAAGAAAATATAATTTTTGTTCTCTTATTTTTTTAAAATGTATTTTTTGTCTCTTAATTTTTTAATTAAGATATTTTATTCCTAGTTTTAAAAAATTTACAATTTTATTTTTTTAATTAAAATATTTTATTCCACTTATATTCAATTTTAAACATTGATTACTTTATAAATATTAATAGACAATTATTTATTTATCATACATATAAACAAACGTTCTTTTTGAATTATTTAACTGTTTATAAATTTAATTTATTAAAAAATACATAATCAATAAGTCTTAAATTGATTAAGAGGATTAAATTTTTTAATTTTTAAAAAATAGGATCTAAAATATCTCAATTAAAAATATAAAAATTAAAATTGCAATTTTTTTAAAAATAAAAAATAAAATATCTCAATTAAAAATAAAATCATAAATTTTAAAAATAGAAATGTGAAAATTACATTTTAGTGAAAAGGATATTACCGAAATTAATCAACACAAAACTTAATAAATACAAAAATATTAATTACAATAAGGTTGGATTTATTGTGTTTCTTTCCTAAAATACCTTTGATCATGATCATGACACATGCAATGAACCCCTTCCAATTAGTTTTAGAATTTAGGATTCACATTTTATTCTTCTTCTCATTCTTGAGTAGTGTTCATCTTCCTCTTGTTGGTAAGTTCTTCTTTTGAGTGTCTAGGAGGTGCGAGTTTCTCTTCCTCTCATGACATTCATGTTTTATTCCTATTCACTGTTCGCGAGCTCTCCATTGTTTCTCTTCCAGTTCGCGACATTCATGAGCGCCTCCGTTTGTCTTCCTATTCGACATTCACAAACGCTCTATTTCTATTCCTGTTTCACGATTTTTGTTCACACTGGGATTATGCTTGTAAGTGACCACTGGACCTAGTGTATAAATTACTCTTTAAGATTATTTATTTAATTTTGATTATTTAGTATTGTCTATTTCTGTATGGGATTTCAATGGGGGACCAATTTGACCACTTATGATTTTTAAAATAATTTTTTATTATTGTTGATTAAAATAATATTGATACTTGAGACCACATGAAACACAATAAATGAATTGTAAATCATTTATTTATTATTGTTGATTAAAATAATATTGATATTTGAGACCATAGAAACACAATGAATGAACTAGAATACATGAAATACATGATTATGTGAACAAACATTGCTAATGTTTAGACTTATCACCATTTCACCCTTTTATTTTGTGATTTTGTTTTACTACTAATTTTGTAAAATTATTTCCCTTAAGATTGATCATAATGTGTTGAAAATGTTTGTTGAGAATAAAAATCCAGTTCATATGTATGTTAGGATAACAAAAGATAAGAGGAAGGATATTAACACTCCTTATCAACAATGTGGATTTGGGTTTATCTCCAATTACATAAAAAAAAAGTAAGAGTCTTAAAATATTTTTAGGTTAAAAGAAAGAAAATGAAAATATTTTAGATATAAAATTTCATTAAAAATCATGTAACCAACATATAATGTGAACTAAACAATTAAATTTTTTTTTATAGGATGTGAAAAGGGGATGTAAGGTGAAATTTGAACAAAAAAATACTAGGTTATTTTAATCACCCTCTGAATTTTACCACTTTTAATTATTATTATTATTACAAGAATCTTAAAAATTCGACAAAAACTTTCCATTTCAACTTAAAAAATAAATTGGGGGAAAATAAAAATTAGGTTTCAATTCAATTTCAATTTCAACTTCGCTTTCTCGTTTCAATTCGCGAATTTTATTCAGATCTGATTGATCCAAATTCCAAATTTTCCAATCGAAGTCGCTTTCCACGTCACTCGCCATCCCGAAAAAAGAAAATTGAATTTCCGATTTGGTTTGTGATCCCCAAAAAGAAAATAAGAGAGTGGGGGGAAAACCTGCAAGAAGAAAACACCAAAATGTTTCGTTTCGAGCAGGAAAAGATCCGAAAACGAATTTGATTCGTAAAGTTAATTTCTTTTCGACAATCAAAGAGTTCCCAGCTTGTTGGGTGTTGCCATGGCCGACGCTCTATCGTTGATTCCGGCAGCCGTGCTTCGCAACCTTGCTGACAAGCTCTACGAGAAGCGCAAAAATGCTGCTCTTGATGTTTGTCCTTTGCCTCTTTTCATTTTCTTTTTGCAATTCGCTCAATTTTGGGTTTTAGGGTTTTTGGTCTTTGATTATTGGTGTATATAGATTGAGGGGATAGTGAAGCAGCTAGCTGCTGCTGGGGATCATGATAAAATAACGGCTGTGATCAATTTGTTGACTACGGAATTTACTTATTCACCACAAGCTAACCATCGGAAGGTATTTTTTTAAAAAAATAAATTTGGCTTCAATATATTGGTCATGTTGCATGGTGCTTGGATTTATTTATTTTTTCTCAAAAAAAAAATCATTGAAGGGAGGATTGATAGGATTAGCAGCTGCAACTGTTGGGTTGACTTCTGAAGCAGCTCAGCATCTTGAGGTGAGGGGTTACTAATACTAACTAACTTCTGAAGTTTTGATTTTTTGTTTGTCTGTGTGTCATGGCTTACAAGTTGAACTCTTTCCTCTTGAGAAGTTGCTAAATTCATTTTGGCACTATGTAAGCTTATATCAGTGATCAATTTTCTTGTACTCGTCATGGATTCTAACATGTCAACTTTATGATCAAGGAACATCCAAAAGAATTAATTTATAGCAAGATATAACTGAAAAATGTTAAATTATAGCAAACGAAATTATGCCTACAACTTGTAGAAATGTATTCTTTTGGAATGAATTTATTAGAAACAAGTGTTAATGTTATCCTTCACTTTGTTGTTGAGCTTATTTTAACATGACTAGGCATATATATGCTTTTCATTATCATTCTTACCTAGATATCTTGTTGTACGTGACAGCAAATTGTGCCCCCTGTGTTAAATTCGTTCTCTGACCAAGATAGCAGAGTTCGTTATTATGCTTGCGAATCACTTTATAACATAGCCAAGGTGAGGATTTGATTGTGCTGACATATGGTGCAGATTTAATCTGATCGCCTACTATCCTCTCATGTGCATCTTTTAATTTGATGTCAGGTTGTGAGAGGGGATTTTATTATTTTTTTCAACCAGATCTTTGATGCCTTATGCAAGCTTTCTGCAGACTCGGATGCCAATGTACAAAGTGCTGCTCACCTCTTAGATAGGCTTGTGAAGGTATAGGTTTTTCTTGAAGTCCAACAAAGCTTTTGTGTGCACACAACAAACATATGCTGAATAGGGATTGATCTAGCATTGATTAGAGTTGCTGTTCCCTTTAGCTCAACTGATGATTAAACATTGCTTTATTGAAACAGGATATTGTGACCGAAAGTGATCAGTTCAGGTGCACCATTCTATCAAGTCTATATTATTTGTTTCTCTGTATCTAGTGTTTTAAATTTTCGAAAGACTTGTAGGTAAAGAGATCTCTGAATGTAATTTTTGAACAAAGCTTCAATAGGCGAGAGGTGTAAACACCACAAGGTGTGAAGCAATCTCGCATTAAATGAAGCAACTTTCACTTTTCATAACCAAAATAAAATAATAAAAGTGCTCCTCACTTGAACTTACATTGCCTCATTCCCTTACATTTTGTTTTTTTTATCTTAAGTATTGAAGAATTCATACCACTGCTGAGGGAGCGCATGAATGTCTTGAATCCATATGTCCGTCAGTTTTTGGTAGGATGGATTACTGTATTGGATAGTGTCCCAGATATTGATATGCTGGGGTTTCTTCCTGATTTTCTTGATGGTAAGTGTATTGTTTGAAGAATGGTCATTTTCTTTCTAAACATTTTATATGAAATGAAAGTCTACCACTTAATCATATGTAACATCTCAGGCTTATTTAATATGTTGAGTGATTCGAGTCATGAGATACGTCAACAAGCTGATTCAGCTCTTTCAGAGTTTCTTCAAGAGATTAAAAACTCCCCAGTAAGGCTCTTACTAATGTATTTTTTCCTCTTTTGTTCGAGTTGTAAAGCTTCTGTCTGATTCTTCTTTTGTGCCATTGCTTTTTTCCCTTTTTTATCTGCCTGAGGAATATTTGGGAGCCATTATCCCTTTTTTTATGGTTTCCCTATTTCTGCTTGTATATCATTAGATTCTCCTTACCTGTACGAGTAAAATTTATTGCAGCCATTGTCCATTTTTTTATCTTTCCCCTAATCCATCTTTTAGGGTTGATATACCTGTTAGCTTGTGCTTGAATTGATTAACGGAGCTGGGCTTCATTTTCAACTACTACGTTGACACAAAGCAAAGTTTTTTGTTCATTTATCATTTTCTGACTCGAGCAGTGCTACTCTTGAAGTCTGTAGATTATGGTCGCATGGCTGAAATCCTGGTACAGAGGGCAGGTTCTCCAGATGAATTTACTAGGCTAACAGCTATCACATGGGTAAGTGGTACTGCAATTCTTTGACTTGATAGTAAACCATTTGCTCTTATAATACTTTATGCTTAGGATTGGCATCTCTTCAAAGCTAAAAATTCTTTCTATATCAAAAGAAAAATTATTAGTTACTGTTTTGTGATTCATTTGCTTTTTATATAAATTTAAATAATGTTTGTGTTCTCATTTTAACAGATAAATGAGTTTGTCAAGCTTGGTGGAGACCAGCTTGTTCCATATTATGCTGACATTCTTGGAGCCATTTTGCCTTGTATAGCAGATAAAGAAGAGAAAATTAGAGTTGTAGGTTCTCTTGAGCATTTCTTTTATTCTTTCCTCATCTATTGTTTTGCTTTCTGTATTTTTAATAGCTTTTTTTTTTAATGACATTGCTTCCTTCCATGCAATCTATAAATTTGAAATCATCTATCGCTTAGATGCTTTAGATATTTGCATAAAAGTCTCAATGATGAGAACTTGCAAAAGTTTAGATTAGCGAGATGCAAAAAAAAGTAGTGTGGGAAGCTAGAGCCAAGGTTTTCGGCGATTTGTATGAAAATCTTGGGAGCAAGGATGGTGAAAAAAGGATATACAAACTTGAAAAAATGAGGGATAAGAAGAGTAAAGATCTCACTCAAGTTAGATGCATCAATGATGAAAATAAAAAAAATTTGGTAAGAGATGAAGATGTAAATGAAATATGAATGAACTACTTTAAAAAACTTTTTAATGGGGATGACAAGAAAAGTGGGGTGGACTTGGAGGACACTTATGATGATCTGAATAGAAGATTTGTGCGTAAAATTAATACACATGAAATTAAAGAGGCTTTAAAGATGATGAAGAAATATAAAGCTGAGACTCGATGACGTCCTTATTGAAGTGTCAAGAGGCCTAGGGGATATGGTAATAAAATGGATGATCAATCTTTTCAATAAGATTCTTAAAATAAATAAAATGTCTGATGTTTGGAGGAATAATATGCTTGTGCCTATTTACAAAAAAAAGGGAGATATCCAGAATTGTTCTAATTATAGAGAGACATTAAGCTTTTGAGTTATATTATGAAGGAGAGAGTTATTGAACATCACTTGAGGAGAGATACCAAGATTTCTATAAATCAATTTGGATTTATATCAGGAAAATGTACCATGTAAGTCATTTTCTTGATACGACAATTAATGTAAAGGTATCGATAAAAGAAGAAAAACTTACATATAGTGTTCATAGATCTTGAGAAAGCATACAATAGGATCCCAAGAAAAGTTTTATGATGGGTTCTTGAGAAGAAAAAAGTATCATTAAAGTATGTAAATGCAATCAAGGATATGTATGATGAGGTTACCACATGTGTGAAAGTTTGTAATGAAACATCAAGTTATTTTCCTTTCACAGTAGGTGTACACCAAGGTTCGGTTCCTAGTTCTTATCTTTTTGCTTTAGTGATGGATGCACTAATAAAAGATATTCAAGTGGAAGTGTCGTGGTATATGTTTTTTGCAGATGATATTGTGTTTACTAATGAGACCAAAGATGTTGTTAATAGGAAACTTAAATTGTAGAAAAGCACTTTGGAGTCTAAAGGATTTACGTTAAGCTAGAGCAAGACTGAGTATATGAAATGTGAGTTTTCATTGATAAGAGATGGTGATCAAGACTCCGTGTATCTACATGGTCAAGAGGTACCCAGGAAAGATGTTTTTAGATACCTGGGATCAATTTTGCAAAAAGGTGGATAAATTGATGAGGATGTAAATCATAAAATTAGAGTAGAATTGGTGAAATTGCAAAGTGCATCTAAGTTGTTTGACCGCAAAACTCTCCTTAAGCTAAAAGGAAAATTCTATGGAACAACTATAAGACCTACAATGTTATATGGAGCTGAATGGTGACAAACATATAGATAACATGAGCATAAAATAGGGGTAGCAAAAATGAGGATATTAAAGTGGATGTGTGGTTATATGAAGATGGATAAGATAAGAAATGAAGATTTTCGATGAAAGATAGCAGTAGTACTGGTAAACGAAAAGATGAGGAAACATAGATTGAGATAGTTTGGGCATATAATGAGATGGCCCCTGGATGCTCCTGTCAGATCAAAAGTTTGTTATCAAGAGCTCAAAACAAAGAGAGGTAGAGGTAGACCGAAACTCACCTGGGAAAAGGTAGTTAAATTAGATTTAATGGAGTGAAATATAGATTGAAGGACGGTGTGTCTTAGGATGAAATGAAAAAAACTATAAGTTTGGTGGAGGGTTAGATCCTTTGTTATCTCTATGTTTCAAATGATCCCTTTTTTGTCTTTTTCCTCTTCATCTCCTCCCTCCTTTCCCCTTTCTTTACCACTGATCCCAATTAGCTTAGGTTAAAGGTGATGTTGATGTTAATGTTGATGTTGATGTTATATGTTAGGTTGCTCGTGAAACCAATGAAGAGCTACGTGCCCTCAAGGCAGATCCAGCTGAAGCATTTGATGTAGGAGCAATGCTCTTCATTGCCAGGAGGTGTGGTTTTACTTTCTAGGGTGGTTTGACCACTGTAGAAGCTATTGAGAAATGATTGAGGGTCATTTGTATTTAGCCAACTACTCTATTTTGCACTGATTATTCTGTAGAATGATTTTTGGGATGGTTTGACTGATCAGGCAATTATCTAGTGAACTGGAGGCTACTCGAATCGAAGCTTTGCACTGGATATCAACCCTTTTAAACAAATATCGTACTGAGGTGACTAGATTGCTATTTTTGTTTACCTGAAATGCTCTGTAAAAGCTTTTCTGTGATCTCCTTAATAATGTCCGAAACAGGTTTTGCAATTTCTGAATGACATATTTGACACCCTGCTCAAGGCACTTTCAGATCCATCTGATGAGGTAGTGTTATCCAGATATTTTTTTTTTCATCTCTATTTCATCAATCGTTCATTTCTCAAAATCTCTTCAAATGTGGTTTCATCTGTTCACTTATCTTATGGATAAGTTATATACAGTTATTTAATCAAACCATATGGATAGGTTACTTTTTTCATCATTTTCTTCTTAGGACATTCACATTCAGTGCTCCATCCACCCTTTTTCCCCTATGTAATAGAAATTGCTTTTAAAAATTAAGCGACCAGTTGTTAAAATGCTAAACACTATCCTTAAGTGTTTGGCAAGAATGTCGAGTGGCCTTAGGCCTGAGTATTAAAGTCTTATTAACTCTCGTCTGTAGGTTTCATGCATCAAATTTACTGTGGCATCCACTATAATATTTTGTACTGATTGGATGAACTTTGAAGTTTGAATATATTTACAGGTCAAAACATGAAGAAATATTAGGTAGTATCAGATGCTATGGAAAAATATGAGAAATTCTTTTTTGCCATTATGGACTTTTTTATATATTTAATTTTTCTGTTAAGGATGATTTCCTATCGTCCCCCAGCTGTACCTTGTCTTCATTTGTTCTGCTAAAGGCATTTATGCAATTCCACCCCTGATGGACTTCTCGTAGATACCTTTTTGACCCTTGATTCTTGATTACAGAATAACAAAATGATTTTTTGAAGTTTTTCCTATCCTTATTTGCAATATTGTCCACTTTTTTTGTGCAAATTGAAACTCACTTGAATTGTCAGTGATTCATTACAGTTTTTTTTTTATTAAATAGGTTGTTCTTCTAGTTCTTGATGTCCATGCATGCATTGCAAAAGATCCTCAGCACTTTCGGCAACTTGTTGTCTTCCTAGTGCACAATTTCCGGGTAGACAATTCCCTTTTGGAGAAGTAAGCAGCTGTTTTTCTCCGTCCAATATATTCTTAGGTTATGGGCCTATTTGTTGAAGCTTCTTTTTTTAAACACTTTTTTTTTAATAAAATAAGCAGTTTTCTGCTATTTTTTGTGTGTTTGTCTAAACTTTTTTTTTTAAATGTAGTTTCCTACTTTTTTTCAGTAAGCAACTACTATTTCCTTATTAAAAAATCACTTTTTAAGAATCCTTTTTTAAAGTTTAAACAAACTGGCCCTATATATGATTTTGCTAAAATATGTTTTTACTACTAACTTCCACTTTCTTAATTATTGATTTTAATTTATTTATGACATTGTAGGCGTGGTGCTTTGATAATTCGTAGACTTTGTGTGCTTTTGAATGCTGAGAGAGTCTACCGTGAACTTTCTACAATACTAGAAGGGGAATCTGACTTGGATTTTGCATCAACTATGGTTCAGGTTGTTCATTGTCTATGACCCACTTCATTAAAAAAATCTAATGAAACACTTGCATGAAGCTTGTACTTAATAAATTTTATTTGCTTGTATTTATGGGCAGCTCTATAAAAAACTTTTTGAATAATATGTAATTATATATTTTGCCTAAATGTTTGTCAATAGGCTTTGATCAGTATGCTCTACTTTCTAACTTAAAAGACAATTATGGTGTGACCACGTTTTAACAAGCTATAATCCCTTCAGATTTTTTGAAAATTTTGATCAGTATAACTGTTTGTGAGATCGGATTTTTGAAATCTGAAAAGGAAACGTGACAGAAGCTTAGTCCTTCTTCAAATGATTAATGTGAGCTTGTATTTAAATTTCAGGTACAATCACATTAATGCATCTCTTAGAAAGGATTGTCGAATATGTTTGATTTTCAATGATTTCATGATCTGTTTAAAACTTAATATAGTAATCACAAGAATCACAGAATCTGGTTGTTACAATATTTTTGTACTGCCTTGGATCCTTGAAATTTTACCCCAACATCGGTTTTAAGCATTTGGTTTTAATTATTAATTTCTTGAAATTCATTATTGTCCATTTGTGTAATATTCGATAGAAGTTGAGAATATTCATTTACTATAAGATTGGTGTTGAGGTCAAGTATGACTAGGGGCAATGAACTGGCAAGGAGTTTTATGGAACTGTTGAGAAGTTGACTATCATATAACACTTCTGCTTCACTTTATGCTCTGTTATTTTTTTTTTTCTTTTTGAAGAGCGTGACCTGAAGTGACATTCATTTGCATTTTATCTCCCCCCCCCCCCCCCAAAAAATTTTCAGGCTTTGAATTTGATCTTACTTACATCATCGGAACTATCTGAGATTCGAGATCTTTTGAAGCAATCACTGGTAAATCCTGCCGGGAAGGATTTATATGTTTCTTTGTATGCCTCGTGGTGCCATTCTCCAATGGCAATTATAAGTCTGTGCTTATTAGCTCAGGTAGGTATCCATAAATTGGTTTTGATTATTATTGGTTCTATGTTTAACTCTCGAACTTGTGCACTCAGACACACAAACACGTATTTTTTACTTAAAAAGTGTATTTGTGCATAATGGCTTGGCTTTATTTGGATTGTGTGCCGCCTTTTCTGTAATATGAATTATCTTCCTCGACAGACTTACCAACATGCGAGTGCTGTGATTCAATCTCTGGTTGAGGAGGATATTAATGTCAAATTCTTAGTCCAGCTGGATAAATTGATTCGCTTGCTGGAAACTCCAATCTTTGCTTATCTAAGATTGCAGGTGCTTAATTAAATTATCTTCACATCTTACAATCTTGTAATAAAATGTATTTTTCAAATACGGTTTTATGTTTCTGATGATTAGGGCGAAAGGTTGGCATTCTTTTTGTTTCTTTTTCCTTGCTAAACTGCTGCTATTTTGATTTGTATGTCCTGTTTCAATTTTCATTTATTTTGCCTCATACCAAAATTAATAGTTCCTGTTTAGATGAAACCTCAAAGAGCATAGAAATTTAATCTCACGTCGAGCATATTTCAGATGCCGTCATTTATTTTCTTTTTTTCCCCCTAACATTCATTCTAATAAAATAGTTTTTTGAACTATTTATAGGATGAGTCACATCCTAGGCAGACTTGTATCATTCATTTTGCATCCTTCCTTGTAAAATAATTTGGGGGCGTGTCATAAGGCATCCTTCCACTGGTTTCTTTTTTATTAAAAGAAAAATAATAATGGGTATATTTAGTATTTATTAATATGTTACAATTTGAAAAGCTGGTTTTTTGGTTCAGAAAAAAAAAAGTTATTCAAGAAATATTTGTATTTATTTTTGGTGCAAAAAAAAAGCTGGTTGCGGTGATTTATTGTAGCTTCCAATATCCATCATAACGAAGCATTATTTTGTTATTCTCAACCTATAATGCATATGCTTGATCCTCATAATACCATCTCCGATGTTATATATATGGAACAAGTAACTAATTCATCTAGACCAATGATTTAAGTTGTAGTTATATTTAACAACACTATATATGATTCAAGAGATAATTTATTCCACCAATGATTGTGGCTTAAATTGTTAATAGGCCAATGAATGCATCCACTTGCAAGGGAAATGTGTTGAATGATTATTTAATTTTGCAGCTTCTCGAACCTGGAAGATATACATGGTTGTTCAAAACATTGTATGGTCTTCTGATGTTGCTTCCTCAGGTCTGTGCAACTTCTACAATTTCTTTTTATCATTTAAAAAAATTACTGAGCCATCCATCCCTTGTACCTTTGGACTGTGTTCAAAGTTCAAGCATCTTTTAGTAGGAGGCAAATTCCTAACATTATTTCAACTCTTTCTTTACTTTAGCACTTAGGAATGACATATTGCATTGTATCACCATGTTTACTGGTGTACATCTTTAAAAGAAAAAATTACGTACCCCATTGCCAGGAGGCTCCACGCTATGTGCAGGTAAGGGGAAGGAATATTGTACGCAGTCTTACCCTTAAATATGTAAAGAGGCTGTTTCCGGATTCGAACCCATGATCAACAAGTCACCTAGACACAACTTTACCGCAGTATCAGGGGAGGGATGGTGTACATCTTTACATTTTCAATAAAACTATTTATCATATAATTCATATTTCTATCGTATTAATCTAGCTATTTACTATTGTGCAAAAAGAGAGAGAGCATGCTTTCATAGGTTGTGTAAACTAATTTGTCTAATTATTTCTTGAATGTATCAACTCTAATAAATCTTGATGATACATATGGTTTGCTGTTTATATTAACACTTCATTTCATAACATTATGCAGCAAAGTGCTGCCTTCAAGATTCTCAAAACTCGTTTAAAAGCTGTGCCATCGTATTCCTTCAATGGTGAGCAATTGAAGAAGACATCCTCAGGAAATCCCTATCAATTTCTCCATCATCACATGTCTGGTGGATCTCAAAACAGTGAGGATGGTGACATAGCTATGGATGGTGGGAACTCACACAATGGGATAAATTTTGCTGCAAGGCTACAACAGTTTCAGCAAATGCAGCACCAGCATCGTATGCATTTGAAAACACAGGCACAGTCACGCAAAAATTCCTCCACATTATCAAAGGTTGCTGCCTAAAATGAATTTTGTCCTTTAAGTTAAAAATTAACTTATTTCCTTAAATTTTGTAGAAGCTCTTTTATTTACTTCTCTAAATATTGAGGTGCATAAATTGATATTAACTTATGAGAGAAATTCAATTCATTTTACCTTTTGTTTTTATCCCGACATGACCTTAAGCATAAAGTATAGAGATTAGGCAACTGTTTCTGTTTTATGATTATTTAACACGCCATATTTTGCAACTCATGAGTTGTGTATTCTTTTAAAATGCAGGAGGCACAGAGACAGGAAGAACCAAAGCGACCTCAGTCGAGTGAGGTTAATGTTATTGCTCCATCAAGATCATCTAAAAGAGTCCAGGGTAGCTAGAATGTTGCTTATTGCCCATATTGAGTCAAATGTTATTGTGCACTGATCCCAATGTATGAGAACTTTGAATGGGATCAGGTATTGATTTGTAAAATTGTAAATCATATCATAGAAAGTTGGGACTTGGTGGTGAAGGAATCATGAATATAAAGCTTGGGCTTTTCTGGGCTATTCTTTTGACCTTGTAAACGAGATACATGCCCACGTGGTTCTGTTGTTTTTGTTGAAAACCATGTGGGTTAGAGGGCATATTTTATTTAGAAAATTTGCTTTTTGTTTATCATGTCATGTGCTACCATATATAAAATAATAATATAATAATAAGGAATTAGCTGTTTAGTGTTTGAGTTAGCCTACCACAAGAGTTGTTTTGTATTTGGTTTGATTTCATTATTCCAATTTTCAGGACAGTGTGATTGCCTGTTTAAATTGGATCAAAATTTGGGGTATTATTCGAAAAGTGTTGAATTTGCCTTTCAAAATTTAGTATTAAAAGCGTAATATCAAAATAAATTGAATCAATTCGATGAGAATATACGGACTTAGAATAATTAACGTCAACACCCTTTGCTCTTTAATCATAAGCTTTACTTTTAGCTTCTATTAATAAAGCTCAAGCAACCACCAACTGTATGCTAATTGTAACTTTAGAGATTGAAATAGACTCGTATGACCTTTAGTCACGCGTCACTTTTAGAGAGGAAGCTGTAGTTTCTTGCACGGTGCAGATGAAAATTTAGAGGGATCTGAAAATTTAATTTCGTATTGTAATGAAAATGCTCATTCCAATATCAAACTTAAGTAGTGGACTTCCCTTTCATAAATCTACAAGTTTTGATTATTAACTATAATCACATCAGCCTGAAACCAAAAACTGCAAACTCAAGATGAATGATGAAATCCCGGTGAGCTAACACTATCACTTAGCAGTAGTATAACAGTTTAAGTTTAAAGGTTGAAACATTTCTCTTGATTCTTGACTCACAGGGCATAGATCTTCTCAACGTCAGAATTGTATTCATCCAAATCTGATATATTTGCAGAATAAGACCATGAGAAAGATTTGCTTCCACTTGCTCTCTTGATGCGTCTCTGGGAATCACTGCGGAAAATGCCGAAATGTTGTCGAAAAACAAAGTAGCACATGCTTGCTAGAGTGCCAACTAGAATAGGTACCCCCAAAAGGGTGATGGTGATAGCCATCCATGTTTTCTTTCCAACAACCTCAAAAGCTATTGCTAGAAAAGCACCACAAGTGCAAGCACATGCAGCCCACATCAATTTGTTAACCACTGACACAATCTGCTTTTGAGCCCTTGTGTCCCAGGCTACCAAAGTAATTTGAACTACAACAACGGCAAGAGAAATGAAAAGAGATGTACAATTCAGAAGGCAGAAGACTTGGAAACTAACATGATCGGCTATATTAGCTTTCCCAATCTCTTTTCCTTCTTCCATTATATATTGACCCGGCAAATTGAAGATGGCCAAGAATGCTATTGAGGCAAAAAGTACAGCAACCACTGTGACAGAATTAATGGTGTTTTGAACTGCTTCTCTATGAAGTTTCTTCAATTCCTT
>PYAF01003877.1:4985972-5011720 GCA_007407185.1 Glycine tomentella
AATTCAGAAGGCAGAAGACTTGGAAACTAACATGATCGGCTATATTAGCTTTCCCAATCTCTTTTCCTTCTTCCATTATATATTGACCCGGCAAATTGAAGATGGCCAAGAATGCTATTGAGGCAAAAAGTACAGCAACCACTGTGACAGAATTAATGGTGTTTTGAACTGCTTCTCTATGAAGTTTCTTCAATTCCTTGGCAATACCAGAAACCCGTCTGCGTGTCGTTTCATTTTGTATAAGTTGTGACTGCACCTCATGCTTTATATCACTAACAGTTCTTTTAAGTTCCATTGCTTCATCTTCTTTGCCAACATACCTGGCATGCTTAGCACCATATTCTGCAAGGGCTTCCTTTATTTCCAAAGCTGAATCTCCATATGGCAGTTTATCTGCCAAATCCAAGGCTGTTTCATGCTGCTTGTTGATGGCATTAACATCCATAGCAGAATAGCTTAGCAAAAGGCTCACTATCTGAAAAAAAAAAAAAAAAATACTACATATGAGTGAAGGCAGCAAAAATAAAATAATGATGAGGAAAAAAATCATTGCAACGAAAGCCAGGCAAAAATTATGAAAGGAAACAAGTGCATTCATTTTGTTCAATTTATGCATATAAATAAAACTGAACTCATATAGCGTGAGGGAAGTTTGGGGGGAAAAAATCACATGTATAGTTTCTTAAACCATAGGCTGAATATGAATAACCCATTTCCTAAGATCCCCGACTGGTGCTTTATACTGTTACTATTAATAAACATAAAAATTCACAGGTTCAAAACCCCTTAAGTAGCTAGTTATACAATGATAATTGATTAAAAAATGTTGAATTGCTTCTCCTCAAAAGACTTCACTGCATATTTAGAAAAAATGATCTACTATTGTTGCTGCAACCAGCAAAATCTTCACAGGGTATAACATGTTCTTATTACAAGAATTGCATGAATACTGACTTAAAAAAATGCATGTCGTAGATAATGACAATAACTTCACAACTCACATGAATAACCCACTCTCACTTAACAAGGGAGGGCCACCCAGTGCACAGGAGGAGAGGTTAAATACAAAAGACCCAATAGGCAAAGTTGTATGGCCAAACAATATAGGATACTCATGCATTTTTTGTATTCTCATAACGATTTTATAGTAGCAGCTGCATTGTGTTAAAATCATTGCATGCCATCTTGGATTTTCCCATATCAAAGTTGGCAACTTGTTTATCTTCCAGAAAACTAAGATCTTATAGATAAGTTTATAATGAACCCAAAGCAAATATGGTAACAAGAAGAAAAAATATAGCTACAGTTAAATAGAATGTGAATTTAACCTGTGAACGGCATTTCCTTGTAGCCATGTGAAGAGCTGTATTACCCTTCTTATCTCGCTCATTCAAAATAGAAGGATCAGCTAGTAATATCTCCTCCACAACTGACGTACACTGTCCTTTGACAGCCATATGCAGTGCAGTTTGACCCTTTTTATCTTTGATGCATACTATTCCTGGATCCCGAGCAATAAGTGTTTTTACAATACGATGGACACCATACCTAGCAGCATTGTGCAGTGAAGTTTTGCCGTTTTTCCTAACTATGAACATGGAACTGACATCGACATCCAAGATAGCATCCACCACATCCAAGTGATCTTGAACTGCAGCAGAATATAGAGGACTGGTGTTTGAGGAATCGCATAACTTGCAGACCTCAGGCCAAGTATTCAAAAGCTCCCTCACAATATCTGGAAAAAGATTGACAATGATAAATATATCATAATTGAAATCCTTATTTAGAATCAAATAGTGAAACATGATAATACTCCATTCACCTTGTACCTAATTTCTTATATTGTTGGACCTTCAAACATTTTAACAAAAATTGCATCCAAGAGTACTATAGATGATTACATGTCACTCTGCAGGTGTCTACTATCCTAAAAGCTTACACGTGTCATCATCAGGTGCATGGCAATCAAAATAGACTCGAGTGTTCAGAAAGAGAAAAAATCAACACTGAAGACACATCCATAGTAGTTTATGATTTTGGTGCATTGGTATTTGATAGTTGGTCCTTATCCATTGAAAGAAACAACAAAAGCAACCAATTTTTCAAATATATTATTTCCTATGTGATCCCTCTCCAATATCCTTTTAAGTTCTTTTGTGCAATTTAGAGCATGTTTAGAAATCCGTTGCAAAATTATATTTGAGGCAAAAGCAATTTTGCCAAAGGATCATGACTCTTCTCGTTGCGTTTATTTTGTTTTTACCCGTTGGATTTCCATTGGAATGTGTCCCAGCATTTCCAACGGCAAATCAAACATGCACTTACCCTTCTGATTGGCAGTTTTGGTGACCTCCTTTGTACGCGTGTCTGAACTACCTCAATCGATTATTTATTATCTTTTTTCTGAATTGGTGCTACACAAATATTTCTCCATCTAGGGTATGATGTTAAATACTGGGGTAGAAGCACATGTGCTAGTATGGCTGTGCAATTCAGGTTGAACCATTTAGGATTTGCCGATTCTATCATATGTAAATGATTTAACTGAATTAATAGCAACATCCATAAGAAGAACTTATTCCATGAAAAATAAAAAAATAACGGACCTAGATTGCCACGCTTGGCAGCAACATGAAAGGCGTTCATATCAGCCTTGGAGCGAATCTTGACGACCTCAAAGTGACAGATGCTGAGCAAGAACCTGAACATCTCTTGCAGATTATTCTCTGCAGCGATGTATAGCGCAGTCTCTCCAGCATCGTTCTGAAGAGACATCACATCAGAGAGCGATGACCCTTCTTCCTTCTTCACTTTCTCCACCAGTTTCTTCACCCCATCAAAGTCCCCAGATCCAACGCTCGAAAATATTGATTGATACGCTAAGAACCGCACACGCTTTGCCTCCATCACTATTCACTTTCTCTAAAGTTTCAATTCAACAAACAAAAAACAAAGACAGGGTGGTCGTTTGTTGCTGTTTTTCACTGTTTCAGCTTCCTTCCATCATCAGTTGCAGAAAAGGGTGTCGTAAAGTATGAAACTTTTTTTTTTCTTTGTATCAACTAGAGAGAGAAGTTAGTGGAAAGAAGGAATATGGATGAATGAATGAATGGATGGATGTGATTGTGAATGCGAATGTGATTCTTCTCTGTTGCACTCGTCAACTCAATTATTTGGATTGTATTTATTTATTTATTACTATTAGTGTGTTAATTAAATAGTAATAAATGAATGATGTTGATGAGTTGAGAAGAGAAGATTGATAAAGAGAGATTTGCACAGAAAATCCAAGTTGACTTTCACAATGAGACAACGCAACACTACTTGAATCAAACTACTACGTGTTGATGTCACAAGCACTCCTGCACAGTTTAGTTTCATCATACTTTACTTGTTAGTTGTTACGCCATTAATCTCAATTCTCAAATCGTACTACTGTATCTTCTACGTTCTTTACGATAAATTTACTGTAATCTACAGTAGCAAATTCGGTGAAGGTTTACAAATTCAAATGTTAGTTAATCCACGATTCTTAAATTTCTACGTATTTTTAAATTTATCCAAAATTACTCATTATAATATAAGATTTAAAATATGAATATTAATTTTTAGTTTATACACATCATTTATACAAAGGGTAGGTTTTAATTTTTATAATTTGTATATTAATATTTTTATTTAAATTTATTATTCATGAACAATATAAATAATAATTTTATAATTTATCTTATGATTTAGATATTAATGTACTTTTATGTGAGACTTTAAATTTAGTATGATTCTAATATTTACTTAATTATGTGATTTAAATATTACAACCCTTTTAAGTATGCGTTTATCTATTTATCATTATGACATGCAGAAGAGAGATAGATAAATACAGTGTTTAAATATTACAACCCTTTTAAGTATGTGTTTAATTTTTATCATTTTGTTTGATTCAAATATTTACTTAATTATGTGATTTAAATATTACAACCCTTTTAAGTATGTGTTTATCTTTTTATCATTATCACATCTTTATAAAATTTAGCCTGTCATTTTTATCCCCATCCTATATAAATAAATACACAACGAATTAAAGATCAACATGCTTTAATGTAAAATTCTATTCAGTGCTGAATAAAAATTAATATTTTCTGGATGTAAAAAAATTAATATTTTTACTCGGAGGAGTGACAAAAATAATTGATTGAAGAAGGGAGAAAAGAGTCGTCCATCGGACACGCAAGATGGACTGCAAAATTCAGAATTAATAAGGGAAATTAACGTTAATATGTAGTATAATGATGTTATTTAATAAAATATTGGCATAATAATTATAAACTCTTCCTTTCAAAAAAATATCTAAACTCTTAATAAATTTTATAAAGAGTGATAGCAATACACTGTAATATATTCTTTACCATTGATTATTGAACTCATTGATAAGTGCAAAACATATTTAATTACTTTATTATAATTTGAAAAATAAAAAAATTAAGACTTTACACGTTGAAATACTATATGAAGTGACATACTCATAAAAAAATATGATGTGACATTTCAAAAACGTTATTAATTAATTCGCTACGCTCTTTTACTAAACACGTTATTATTTACAAAAGCAATCAAATAAGTCAATAATTAGTTTATTTACATTACTAAACACATTCTTAGCGCTGAAGAAAACACAAAAACGACACATCACTGTTTATTATATGATTGTGTAAATTTAGGTATGTAATGAGTATTTTATATATAAAATTATGGGTTTCTTAGTATTGGATTCCAACTATTCCATCTCATTTCCTTGTCGCTACTTTCAACTTGTTTGCGTTGTGAGGTTGAGAAATTTTTACTTACTCGTGGAGGATTTATGAGCTTTATTATGTAGGGCCCACACAAATCTAATAGCTATAAAGATGATACCAACCCCTGGAGGATGATTCTATTCAACAGCTAGAGAGCTTGAATTGTTTTCATTAATTAAAGTCACTATTGCCAAAGAGGAGACTAATTTATTTTGGATTCTAAGGAACTCAGCATAGCTTTGGATTTCAGATGTATTGATTTTTAAGCAAAACAAGACAACAATCACACCTGTGTATTGTTATCATACTATTACTAGGAAAGAGTTGCAACGAATTTCATTTTTCGCATGACAACAACGTTACAAATTTAATTTGAGTTTAACAATTACTACAACAGACGTAAAGGAAAACTTTATCAAAAAAAATATCATTTTTATCCAAATTACTCTTTTGAGAACCGAATTCATAAAAAAAAATTCTTAGAATTTTCTCATTTTAATCATCGTATCTTTTTAAGAAAATGTGTCTAGTCCAAATAAAGTTGTTTTTATGTTTGTTTCAAATAAGATATTTTCATGAATATACAATGATTATAATTGTAATAAATAGTCGCTGACAGTAAGAGGAATAATAGCAATTATCAACAATAATAATAGTGACGATGATAAAAAAAATTAATTACATTTTTAATCCCTTTAAATATCATAATTGTGTAATTTTAATTTTTTGAATTTCAATTACGTTAACTTTTTTAAGTGCAAATTACGTCAATTTAATCCTTTGATTTTTTTTATTTATAATTTTCTGGTACAGTTACTGTCATATTATGGCCCAATTTGTCACATTAACTAATTCGGTTAAATATTAGATAAAAGTAAAATAGAAGACCTAATTATAAATGAAAGAAAACTTCTTTTTTTGACAAAAATAGAAAGAAAACTTAAGAAACTCAATTAAAAATGCAATTATACCTAAAAATAATAGTATTATTAACAATAGCAATAATAACCCTCTAAAAATTAATAGCAATAATAAAGTGACCACTATTCATGATGGTATCAAGTTTATAAAAGAAAAATCATTGTTCTTGCACCTTGAACTAATAATTCGTACCCCTATTAAAAAAACAAACTCAACCTCTTTTATTTACTTATACTTTTAAAATTCTACACAGTTCTCATATTCTGAAAAAATTAATACAAGTATAGTTTAAAAAGTATAAAATGAAATAAGTTACTATGCTGTGAATAATAAAGCCCGATAGAATTTAGAGTTTGTTTATTTCCTATGCTAGAAAACTGTATTCTGATTTTAAAAACTAATTCTCTTTAAATAATTTTAAAAAAAAAAAACTTATTTCAAAAGCAACACTTCTTTTCAATTTTTAAAACAAAGAAAAAAAACTATATCATCTTTAAGTTGTCTTAATTTTCTACTTTGAATATTCATGTTTTTCCTTACATCATCCCATCTTTCTCATTCTTATTATTTTCAAAAAGCTGCTCTATAAAATGGCTTCTAAAAACAAAAACACAATATACACCGCATGTTACCATCCAGACACGATTGCAAACCCCGTCAAGAGCTTCATTCACAAGTAATCAAAAGTATTTTCTGTGGCGTCTACTGGCCTATCTACTGCATATAAGACAATTAAAAAAATACAAGTTTTTGCAATAGACATCGATCCATGCATAGATCAACAAAGTAAGTTACTTTAAAAGTAAAAGGACATTTTAATTTAATTGATTGATATAAATTAACCCCGTAAAGAATACTTCTTCCCTGAAAAAGGTTGAAATTTCGGCTCTTCTTTCTCTTTAGGTGGCTCTGGTTTTGACTCTTTTGCCTGCATATGAGACGGAAGATGTAAAACTTAGCAGTCTATCAATTACCGACAAGAGTAGAATCCGGAGATAAACGATAAGCATGTGATTTGAAATATTAGCAAGTAGGAGTCAAGCAGCAAATTACCTTTCCTGTCTCTCTAGTACGGTTTGCCTTTGACCCAAACACAAGCTTGTCCTGAGATTGACGAGCATTACTTTGTGAACTAGAAGCTGTAGAAGACTGCGAATTGACAACATCAGATTTCTGGTCCTTGGACCCTGAGGAAGAAACTGGAGGAGGCTGATAATTCAATGGTTTTCCATCCAAGCGTCTCCCAGTTCCAGAAAATGGGTTGAACTTGGGCTCATCTTCAGCAGGGGTCTCCTCAGCTGTGAGCAGGAACAAGAGTTGTCAGTCTTAAGAGTAATATGGGCTACAGGAGTATCACTGCAATGTACACACTACCTTATATAACACCTTACAGAAAAATCTTCAAATGATAGTAAAAAATTTCTTATTTTATTTTTTTATCTTAACCCTTCAGTTCATCAAGAGAAAAAGACCTTAGTTAATCTGGAGTTCAGTAAATAAAGTCTGACAAAAAATTGTTTGCATTAAGGATTGAACTCAGATAGTATCCAAACAATTCAACCTTAACTTCAGCGCATTAACCATTTGTACCCAATCACTAGGTTAATGTTTTCTTTAAATACCAGTCAAAGTTCAATGACCAAATGATATTTTCTGATGATTACATTTTCCACATTCCAAAGTTTTTTAAAAAAAAACATTCCTTTTGCTACAATGCCGCGGAACAACTCCATCAGAATCATGTACATATCCCAATTAAAAAAGAAAGGATAGAGAACCAATCATCGTCAACTAAACAGAAACATGAATGTTGTAGTCACCAACACCAATCATTTAAAAATAACATGTTCTGGCAAGTAATGCAAATGAGTCGATCAACTTGCAGACATATGGCCAGCACCTCTACCCCAAAGATTAAAAAAAATAAAAAAAAACTTGTCCACACTTCAAAGTTCAACACTGACTTACCAGTACTATACCAAATCAATTAAGCATAATTAATAATTGTAAAGAATATTGTTCTCCATTAGGAGATTTTGGAACCTTAATTCATAAACTGAGCTTCCAATACCATACACAGAAACATGTCACAGAGAGAGAGAGAGAGAGAGAGAGAGATTTCATCCGACCAGACAGAGAAAAGAGACATCTATGACAAACATCAGTAAGTCAAGTGCATACCAGTCACTGCTGCCTTTCCGGCAGAAAGGGGTGCAATGGGTTTTTCAGGTTCCTTGTAATCCAAGGGAGGAGCAAAGTCCACCTCACAGTCAGTCTCAATTATGCTTATGGCATTGTCAGGCTTAGTTTCTATAATATCTATGTAATATTTCTTGTTGTTGTAAGCCACCATAATGCTATCTCCAGTAGTCAAGCAGGAAAAATTCCTCAATGTTGTTTCTAAGCTGCATAAAAAAGCACGATCAAATAACTAACTCAAGTCAGTGTGTGAAAGTAAATAATCAAGAGAAACTCATTGGTAGGGAAATATCATAGATTTATCAAACTAAACTTAATAAATGTCAACTCACATAGCTTTTGGATTGGAAATATCCAAGAAGTCTTTTGTGTGAGGCTGTAACTTAACATATGTCCCCTTTGGAAGTGTCACATTTTTCACTTTAACAATGTCCCCCTCTTGTAAAAGCATGTTCTCCATCATCTGTATATGAAAACAGCATCAACAAAAAAAAAAAAAAAAAAAAAAAAAAAAACTCAACAGAACCATATTAGTGAAACAAGCTTACAACTATATTCACAAACAACTACTTTTGAATGCCTACCCAGTATGGCATGTATATCATGCCTTCCTCAGCAATGAACTCCAGAACCCCACAATGAGAAACCCGCTCGGCAGCATCATTACGGAGTTCAAACAACATTGGGTAATCAATATGCAGAGATGCTGCAAATTAAACTTGATGTTAGAATTTGAAAACTCAAGCTATATATTCACCTGGAATAAAAGTGAGCAAAATAAAAAACAGTTCAACCATGACAAAACTAACCTAGACGGTCAAGGGCTGATGGAGGCATGATAACTGGAGAACAACAAGAATTTAATTTTGATATCAGACAGGAGCAAATAGAAAATTATATTCTAAAAACATGAACTGGTATAGACATGGAAACTTACTTTTGTCACCACTTTCAATTTGGGGCTGCAGCATTAAGAATGAATAAATAGAAAGACAAAAAAGGTTAGATTATTTTATGAAATATTTGGTTTCAATTTGAGTGTCAAAACTCTCACACACTAAACACTATACATTAAGGTCATTTTAATTGAATATCTTTAGTTTCTTTCTTTAGATTTGACATTTCATGCTTTGACATTCTACATTTCAAACCAGCATCCAAATCTTTGTCTTGTACTATATCTTATTAATGATATTCAAGGAAATATGAAAGTGCAATAACCAAAAAGGGTTTGAATCTGCATTAACAAAACTGACAGTCTAATCAGACTTCTATTTTTCAATATTTAAATTTAATGCGAACTTAATTTCAAGCAGACATAACCAGGCACAGTGGAGCTCACAGCATAGAAAAGAAGTTTCTCTTCTCTAGCGTCAAACTTCTTTTGTTTCTTAGTTGTGTTATAAAAAACAAATATGACTATGACTTATGAGTTAAATTGGATGTTGTGCTTCCGAATTTTCAATTTAAGTTTGGTTTAATGGTGTGATTTACAGGTTATTTTCATTACTTATGTTATTTCCTATGTATTTGAAAATGTTTCAAGTATAATTTTGCATTTTAATTAAGATTTTACAATCCGTGTAATGAAATGATCTAACAATCTATGAGTCCAATTTAATTTGATTTTCAAGATATAGACGTTTGTTAGGTCTAAAGGGAGGTTCATAATACACTTTGCAAAAGGAGGTGGGGGGAGATGGGATAACAGAATGTAAAAGGGATGAAATGCAGTGCATGGTATTGAACTTGTACACTCGATTCATGTCCCACTGCTTAACCAATTGAGCTCCCCCAAAGAGACAATATTTTTTTTAATTAATGATAAACAACCAAATTACGAGATGAGGAAACTAACGTAAAATACCACCTATAGCACATTATATAGTCATATACTATAAATGATATGTGAAAAAATTATATAAGCCATGGCTAATTTTAGTTTGTTAGAAGCAATGCAATTACATTTAACAGTGGATTATGACCACAAAGTGGAAATTGAAAGTCAGAACCTTTTATGACTCTATGATTTATGTAGCTACACAAGATTGGCAATTAATGCCTGAAAAGAATGCGAACCTTTTCAATAAAGGAAGCTGGGTAGCATCGATATATCTGCTCAAATGATGTCCCATGATATCCATATCCGTCAAAAAACTGTGACAAATGTACATATCATCATCATGACATTTGATTCATGTTAGAAACAGGGGAGGGAAAATAATAGAGATGATTCAAGAAAAAATAATTCTAGGAGAGACAGAGGAGCTGAAATATAAATTATCAATCGAAACTAAAACAACAAAACTGAGTTAGGACATATTTGGTTTATGGGAATGTTGTGTTATTATTTTACGCTTTCACTAATAATAACAAAAAGGTTTAATTAATCATTTCGTCCTGTTAGGATATAAGGAGAAGGGACAGTTAGTTAAGATAATTAGACTATTAATGAGTTAGTTAGTTAGTTAGTTAAAGGGGTTTATTAGATATAAATAGGGGAAGAAGGATAGGACTTAGGAGAGAGGCAGATTTTTTTAATTGTAAATTGAGCATTAGCTCTTTGTGACAGGAGCAATCCTTTCTATTTTCTGTTCCTCTCTTACTAGTCAATAAAATCCTTTCAATTTTCTTCCTCATATCAATTCTTGGTTCCTAACAGGTCCTTATACCTACACCAACTTTCGTTTTAGTCTTTATACCTAAAAACTGTATGTTTAGTTCCTATACAAACAATTTATGTTTTAGTCCTCATGCCTCCATTTTGTGGCAGTTTTACAAAGCCAATAAACAAGTATTGTTAAATAGCAGCCATGGCGTGGTGGATGTTGTGCCAACCTCCATATGCAATTTGTGAAGGGAAGTCCATCATGGCTTGTTTATATGGCGGAATTTCAGCCATCATCCATCATTAATAACACTGAAAAAACTAACAGGAACTAAAACGAAGAAAAAATGCTTGTAAAAGGAGTAAAAAGTACAGTTTTTAGGTACAGGGACTAAAACAAAAAGTTGGCGCAGGTATAGGGTTCAAATGATTAATTCAGCCTAACAAAATAAACCGTCTTGTTTTCACATTGTAATATGATGCTTGCAAAAGATTTGTACTAGCAACGATAAAAACACCATTAGGAAACAAAAAATAAAATAGTGAAACCATTTTCAGAAGCATACCATTTTCTATTGTGCTGATTGCTACTACACCAGAGAATCAACCCTCAAAGCTCCTGTATGAGTAAACAACCATAAAAATTGGCGAGTGAGTCAATGATATAAATTTCGAAGTACGGACAAAAACAATTATAGTGACGTGCATATAAGTAACTTTTACAAAGCGAAAATGATGTAATAAGAAGCAATTAATTAATTAATTAAATGGAATCCTAATCTTAACAAGCATTATCCACAAAACTTGCGAAACTCGATGAGCGGAATCAAGACTAGAAGAAAAAGAGACGCAAATGAGAAAACCCTAACGAAGACCCAGGGAACTGTAACAGACGTGGTGGCTATCATCCTTCAATTAAAGCGAAAAGAAGTGGCAGTTGAACCAAGTACAAGTAAATCTTGAAGCAAAAGAACGATTAGGTAGGATCGATAGTTGAAAAATGATAGTTTAGGAGCTTCGAAAAGAAAAGAAAAGCGAAGAGGAAAACCTGATGCTTGATCGATCTGATGAGATAAAGAAGAACGGAGAAGAAGCCAGCTAGGTAGGCGTATGTTAGAGTTGAAAGGAAGGAAGGAAGAAACAGGCGCAGTAGGTACCAGGTGGTGGAATGGATTGCACAAGGGGTAATCCAACCCAGCGGCCAGCGGGTTGTGCTTCGGTGCGTAACACTCACGCTACGTCGCCAAGGATTTGGGTTGGGCCTTCATTCGGCCCTAAATTGGCCCAACCAATTATTATCAGATTATGTTGGACTGCTCCCTCGCCGAGTGCCGCAGGATGATCGGCGGTGTTGACAGCGACGGCGACGGCGACGGCGACGGCACCATCGATTTTGAGGAGTTCATGGTCATGATGATTATGATGGGCTCGCGCAATGACACCACCGATAGAGTTAAACCTGTTCCAGAAACTTGAAACCTAACTCCTTCCTAATAATCTCTTGTTCCCGTTCGTTAATTATCTACGTCTTGCATATCTTTTTTCTTTGTAGAAAAATATTAAGTTTAATGGCAACTACTCATGCATTTTAAGCTTGCTTCCTGCTGGATCCAATTTCTGAGGTACATTCAGATTCTTCTTTCCATACTTTTTGCTACCCTCTTGATGTTTTTTCCCCATTCATTATACACGTTATTATTCTATTCTTTATTGTTTGGATTTATTATCTGCTTCTTCCCTTGTCCCTCTCCCCGTCTCTTCCGAAATTTGAGTTGCAAATGCTTATAACTTTTAATTTATGTTTTTACATCTTTTTAAGACTCATCACTTTAAAATGTAAATTGAAAATTTAAATTTAAAGTTTAGAAACGAAAAAATAGTTATTTTTGTCCTGTGTAGAACGCTGAAATTGTAAAAAATACAACAAATTCATTATTTCGTTAAACTTTTGTTCATTAAAAAAGTTTATATGATACATATGGACAAAAATGTCACAAAATGATCATCAACATAGCTGTTGAATATATTTAGATAAGAATGTTAGTAAATTGTCATTAGACCAAAATATCAATAAGTTACCTTTAAACCAAAATCTCATTAACTTTTTTTGACCAAAATATTAGTACATTTTCATTGGATTAAAATTTAGTAACTATTTAACCAAAATATCATAACTTTTTTTTTTTACCAAAATGTTATTAAGTAACCATTTGACCAAAATGTCAGAACGTTTCTATTTGATTAATTTGTTATATCCCAATTTTTGTTTCATTTAAGAATAAAATATAATTTAAGGGTAAAATTTTCCTCCTTTTTTTTATCGTTGCAGGCATAATAATAACATTACAATAATCACTTAACAAATAGGAAAACAAACATAAGTTAAAATAAACATAATAATAACTATAATATTGATTAATAACCATAATAATATGTCACAATGTGTGTGAATGTTTATTTTGGATATCTTCTATTATGACAGACAAATTATGATCATTAATTAATATTATGATTATCTTTATATTTCCTTTAACTTGTGCTTACTTCTTTATTATTTTAAGTGATTATTGTAAAGTTATTATTATGCTTGCAACTATAAAAAAAGGGAAAGATTTACCCTTAAATTATATTTTACCTTTAAATGAAATAAAATTTTGGGACTCACAAATTAGTCTAATAAAAATATATTGACATTTTGGTAAAATAAAAAAATTACTCACATATGATCCAATGGAAAATTAATAATATTTTGGTCAAATAGTTAATTAATGACATTTTGGTCCAATGAAAACGTACTGACATTTTGATCAAAAAAATTATTGACATTTTGGTCTAATGAAAAAATACTGACATTTTGATCCAGTGATAGTCCAATAGAAATTACTGACTTTTTGGTCTAATGGTAACTTACTAACATTTTCATCCAATAATAACTTACTAACATTATCATCCAAAATCTATTAAACAGTCATGTTGGCAATCATTTTGTGACATTTTCGTCCTTCTATGTCTCGTAGGTTTTTTCATTATTGGTAACGGATTTAAGTTAATGGAATAATGAATTTGTCACATTTTTTACACTTTCAAAGACAAAAAAATGAATTTTCATTTTTCAAAAACAAATTTATTAACGCTCTACACATTAAGGATAAAAATAACTATTTATCCTTTAAAAACACTATATCCTACAAACATGTTTTGTTATTTAACTTTTTTAAAAGTAAATGTTTATATTACTCCTTGGTTTTAAAATTAGTTAAAATATATTAAAATTATGTTTAAATATTTATTTTCCTATAATTTAGTTTTTTTTTCATTTTAGTTTTTATTAAATGTGCTTTTTCGTCTTTAAAGTCTTTTAGATAGTACTTTTTCATTGTTTATAGTATTATCTAAATTGGGAAAAAATATTTTATAATTATTAAAATTAAAAATATATATAAGAACAAAAATGAAAAAATAATACTAAATTTCACATAGACACGTATTTACTTCATAGGATTTGCTTCTTAATTCTTATATTTAATAGGTCCCACTTAGGAATTAGGATGTTGTGTTTTTCAATATATTTTTTTCAATAAAATTTAACCTTTGGCAAAAAAGTGTACAAAATTGTGTTATTAACACTTTTCTATAAATTTAGTGAATCTTAATTTGATTTGATTTTTTAAAACATGACTCTCTAAATCAAATATACATAAATTATGTTTGGTAAAATTAGCAAACTTTAACTTATTACATTATCAATATTTGGTAAAATTAACTTTTGAAGTAAATGAAAAGTGTAAAATGACAAAAAAAATTATTAAAATTCATTTAAAATTGATAAAAAAATAAATAAATAAATATATTGAAGATAAAAAAAAGAACCAAATAGTTAAATGGATTTTTTAACTAAAATATCTCGTCGATAGTCGAAATTATTTGCGTTAACATCAACTTGAATATATAGTCATTTTCAAGTTTGTAAATAGAGTATTCACCATGTTAAGTTTAAAGACAATAATGCTTCAAGGACTTCATTAATAAATAAATATAAATTTGAGAACTCAGTTAAAAAAACAATAGCTCAAAAACCAAATTAAAAATTAACAAACAGTTGAAGAACTTATAAATTAATTTAATCATAATAAAGCAATAGACACAAAATTCATTTAGTTGCTTGCATTCACTCTATCTTCAAGTGGAAAAGCTCCCAAGTTTTAAAACTTTTCAGAAAACTTCATTTTGTAATTGTGAAAATGGATATATAACAAAAGATTCATAGAACTTTGTTTAATGATCTTTAAATAATACTTCAATTACTAAAAAAATGAATGAAATAGAATAAAATAACAATTGAAATGAAATAGAATAATACACCCATTTTATTGTTTGAATATGTTACGATAGAATGGAACACAATTTGTATTTAATCTAATAACTCATTATAGTTCATCATGTACTTTTAAGTAATCTTTAAAAAGTACAAATAAACAAAGAAATACAATGAAATAAATTTTACTAAATTTCACTACATTCATATTGATTTAGGTGTATTTATAAATTGGGTTGAATTTGACTAAATTCTATTCAATCCTATCAATAAAATTTAAGTTAGATTGGGGTTGTGTCAAATTGTTAGATATCCAACCTAACTTAATCGATTATAAACAAGTTGAATTAATCGAATCTAAATATTTTTTAAAAAATACAAAAGTTTAACTTTTTAAAATAATAATTTATTTTTATATGAAATTTTATAAGTATACAATGAGTAAATATAATCATAATAAATCAAATTGTGATAATATTTTATTAATAAAATTAATGATTTCAATGTTAATATGATATTTTTATTTTATATAAAAATAAAGTATTGTATTAACACGATAAAACATAAATAAAATCAAGATAATAATAAAATAATAACTTTAAAAAGAAAAATATCATGAGTGATTTAATTTAATAAATTATGTAAGATAAAAATTAATGTATTTTATATTTAATAATAAATTTAATCATATGCTATAGATTTGATTAAAAAAATAAGAGAGAATATGTTATCCTAATCTTATAGGATTAAATTTGATTGTATTTAATTTTAACACTTAAAAAATCTAATCTTATATAATTGAATCTAGTTGGATCATGAGTTTATAACAAAGTAATTTTAATGTGAAATGTAGTATTTTTTGGAACCCTCCCACGTGAAATCTAGACACAGCCAGTGTAGATTAGAATGTTAAAATTGGTTTCATAAGGAAGAGTTGGGGGATATTTGGGCTATGGCCACATGGAAGACGGTTATGTGTCCGCTGACCCAGTTGCGTCCGCTCACATGCGCCGCTTCCGCATCGACGTCAGCGTCACGATTAGTGCCCCAGCCACCAGACCTCATAAAGTGGGTAATCAGAGAAGGTGGCTTCGTGCACCGCGCCGTCAAGATAGCACAACTCGACTCCTCCAACGGACTGGGCCTGGTGGCCAAGGAAGAAATTCCACGTGGCAGTGATCTTATTGTGCTGCCGCACCATCTTCCCTTGCGCTTCACCTCTCTCGAAGAAGACCCTTCTCTGCTCCATCACTTGGCGCGCCAAGTCCCTGGTATTATTTTTTCTGCATTTATTAATTATTATTGGGAAAAAATGTTTTATAAAAATAAAAGCCCTTCTTTACATCAATGTAAATGAATTAGACACTGTGGTAGCAATTGGCAGAGGAACTATGGGCAATGAAGCTGGGTTTGAAGCTTCTGCAAGAAAGGGCAAAAGTTGGATCGTTCTGGTGGCCATATATAAGTAATCTCCCAGAAACATACACCGTGCCTATTTTCTTTTCCGGGGAGGACATAAAGAACTTGCACTATGCTCCTGTTCTTCATCAGGTACTGTAATCTAGCATTTCCTAAAATCATTTAGGATCAACTTCTCCTTAAGCTATAATTAATTTATGCACTTTAGCTTTTGGATAAGTTCGATGAGAGACCTTTTATAAAAGTTTAGTGCATAAGCTGATTTTAGCTTATTAGAGAAGTTCAATTCATTTTACTTATTTTCTTTTCCTTTAAGTGTTTACGAACAAGTTTATCCAAACATGATCTGAACCTGAGCTATATTGCAAACAATAGTTAAAAATTGATTTAGTAGATTTTCATTTTGACAAGAGAAGCGAATAAACTATACCTAGTCGATCTCCAATGTTAAAAAAGTTGTTCCACTGTTGTATAGTAGTACACTACGTACTGATAAATTTTTATATGCATTTATGTGTGTCTCTTACTTTTCAAGTTTGAAGCACACTGCCAACTTTGATTTTGCTGTTGGGTAATGAGAGATATGCACTTTGATTTGAGTCCTGTAGCTAATACTCGCATCTGTAACCAACACCAGAAGCTGAAATTGTTTGTCTCGTCATTTATAAAATATTTTGAGTGCTTTACACAGACCTGGAGTATGGCAGTTAATTTAAGTCAATTTCACGAGGCAGGTAAACAAAAGGTGTCGATTTCTTCTTGATTTTGAGCGAGAAGTCAAGCGTGCTTTGGTAAGTCTTACACCAGATAAGCATCCTTTTGGTGGTCAAGAAGTAGATGCATCTTCTCTTGGATGGGCAATGTCAGCAGTATCATCCAGAGCGTTTCGGTTGTATGGTGAAAAGGATCCTAATGGGATACGCATTGACGTACCAATGATGCTCCCCTTAATTGATATGTGCAATCATAGTTTCAATCCGAATGCTAGAATTGTTCAAGAACAAGATACCAGTAACTCGAAGATGCAAGTGAAGGCATGTTTTCTCACTCTCTTTCCTATATAGCCCCCAACTCCAACCAAATCCTTCTTTTCATGCTTTTAAGAAACAAAGTAAATCTGAATTTATCTTTGCTGTGGTAATTCTTTCTTTGCTCAGGTTGTGGCCGAGACAGCAATCAAAGAAGATGATCCTCTGTTACTTTGCTATGGATGTTTAAACAATGATCTTTTCCTTCTTGATTATGGATTTGTCATGCACTCAAACCCTTATGATTGTATTGAGCTAAAATATGATGGTGCTCTTTTGGATGCTGCAAGCACGGCAGCTGGAGTTTCTTCACCAAACTTCTCAGCACCTGCTCCATGGCAGGAACTGATCTTATCTCAGCTGAATCTAGCTGGAGAAACTCCAGATCTCAAGGTTAAACTACTGTTGCACATTACATTAGTGCCTCTCTTCTATCTTGTACGAGCTTAATGTATATTGCAGCAAAGGTTTAATGATTTTGCTGTTTATGTATCAACATCACATCAATTTTTTTTGTCTTCCCAGTTTTCCCACCGTTCATAAACACTTTTGAGTAATAAAGCTGGCCAAAGCATAGGATCACCTAGAATAAGTGACAGTTTGCCTGATAATTGAATGATCATAATTGAATGATCATAGCACAAGATCCACAGTACAAGTTCATTGTTTCATCTATTTGTTTTCTTGAAACAGGTGAGCTTAGGTGGTCAAGAAACAGTAGAAGCCCGCTTGTTGGCTGCATTGAGGGTACTTCTTTCAAGTAATGTGGAAACTGTTCAGAAGTATGACCTCAGCACACTCCAGTCTTTAGATGCCGAGGCTCCTCTAGGTGTTGCAAATGAGATAGCTGTATTTCGCACCCTAATTGCTTTGTGTGTCATTGCACTGGGACACTTTCCCACCAAAATAATGGATGATGAATCACTGTTGAGGCAGGGTGCTTCAGGTTCAACCGAGTTAGCCATTCAGTACAGAATCCAAAAGAAATCTGTGATTATAGACGTAATGAGAAATATCTCAAGGAGGTTAAAGCTTCTATCATCAAAGGAAACAGCAACCGCAGAAGGATAAGTTATAGTTAACAATTAGTAATTATTTGCTTGCTGTCATGAATCTCCTTCCTTTAACATTTTATTCTCCATGTTTCTGGAGAGTGTAATTTTGATTGAAATTACCTGCGTTTTCACCATTTGGCAATCTTCTATTGAACTATAAGCAGTGATATATTTTTGTTCAGTTGGTCATTATGAAAACTTCATAATTTAACTTGTATAACTCGTATTATTTTCATAATTTATTCTCGGAATTTTATATACAAAGTCGAATATTCCGTGGTTCAGATTTATGTAAACTTCTCTAACGGACAGAAAGTCAGAAACAAATAGAAAAATACACCCCACCGGCATGGCTCTCTCTCAGTCTCGCTCGCATGAATAATAATAGCCAGACAAAGAGTTTGAATAAGATGTGGAGCTAGAGAATTTCATGCTTCATCTTCTTCTTTTTTTGACGTGGCACAAGCACCGCTAGTTATAGTGTGACGTTCCGTGTTAGATTTTATCTTTGCCATAAGGGAGTGTTTGGAAAGACGAAAGACAATAATATGTTGAGCCCTGTTTTTTTTATTTTTCTTTTTCTGTCAAACCTAGTGCATGATTTTCATGCAAAAAAAAATACTATTTTGAGAGAAAAAATAATTTTGGCAAACGATTCCATGTGTTGAATTTACATTGGACCGTGCGGATAACATTCTTAATCGTTGAAACCTGGACATACAACCAGAGAAGCACCGAAGCACGGGGTTTTATGAAGTTTATAAACAGGGGACAACAAATCCTGGCCCTTTCCCGACCAAATAATAAAAGTTATTTGTGAAGTCGCAGGATTCATTTTAGGACAATCTAATTAAAGAATTAAAAATAAAAAACCAAGTATTATAGGAAGAAGTCCAGTGTTTGCAAAAAGACATACACATGGAGAAATTATGAGTAAAAAAGGGAGTTAAAGACTTGAGAGAAACCAAAAACATGTACAAGGAAGTACAGAAAAACATAGAAAGCTATGAAGAAGAAACATAAAATATCATAGTTGAAACTTCCTTCCAAGGGAAGTCTCTCTATTTTTATATGTACATGTGTGTGTAAGTTTCTAACATCTAAGTAAGGATAGCTCTGTCTCTGTCTGCATATCCGAGGGGTGAGCGAGAGCGGAGGCGGTTGACATCTCTGAGAAGGGCACGCCTCATGTGTAGCTGAAGTGAAGGGTGCTTTATTTTCTCTATTTCTTCCTTAATCTTTATCACTTGGCTGTGAACTGCAAAATCCATGCAACCCTCTCGCGGAGTCCTGCTGCTGTTCTCCATCTTCTTCTTCTGCAGACTCACCCTTACTATAGGAACCAAATATGTGTGAGATGTAATTTTGGTGTTAGGGAAACCTATATATACCCGCAAGAAGGAAAGAAATTATCAGATCTAAGACAGAGAAAATAAGTAAAAATATCTTTGTTTAATTATCATAGAAATAAAAAAAAAAAAAAAGTTTTATTTGGGCTCCTTCCAGTCCACCTTCTCCATTTGGAAGGATTTGAAGCAGACGTTTGAATCCATTCCCCCTAAATATATTTATTATATTATTATTTCCTACCAAAACGATCACCCGCCATATATGATATACTTTAATTACAAATCTGACCCATTTTATTTGTTGCTTTCTTCCCTATTATTAATAACCAAGAAACAAATCAAACAGACAACCCTGATTAATATTTTTCGTTTCACCTTTGCAAATGCAATATTCATTCAATGCCTAATGTCAAATATACAATATTTATGAACAAATCTTATTTTATGGTAATGCTACTACGTAAAAGTGTTAACAAAAAAAAATCACATTTCAATTTTTTTTAAAAATAAAATCCACAATAAGTTATATTGATGTGCATAAATTATTGACATATATTCTTTCTTTTAGAAAAGTTAATGTTTTCCCAAAATTGATTTGATATAGAAATAGAGGTCTATGTCTCTTTTTTAAAATTTTATAAAATGTAAGTATTTTCCAAGTTCTCAAATATTTGACCCCTTATGTGTTTTTAATCCTCACTCTTTTGGTCTAGTTTTTTTAGCATATCTTCTTAAAAGGAAAAGTTAGACCGAACATTTTTTTATTTATGAAAAACTCTTAAAAACAACTTATTTTTATAGAATAAAATTTGAAAACAAGTGTCTTTTTTTTTGGAGTGGAAAACAAGTATCTTAAAATTAAGTTGGTAGGAAGAGTTTTTTTATGGCTTAAGCGGATCTTATTTTCATAGTTTTCTCTCTGAATTCCAAAGCAACAAAAAAGACTATTTTTTATATAAAAAATATTTATTTCCTAATTTGAGTTGCTTCATCAACTTCCTCATTAAATAATACTCACATATATTAGTTTATTTAAAATTATATTTATTTATTGTAAACTCTTAATTTTTAAATATTATTTATTTTAGTGCCCACTTTTTTCAACTACCGAAAAATTATGAATAGAGAGTCCATATCAAACAATTTGAAATATTGATGAATTTGATAAAGATTCAGAAAGAGAGAGATCTGAACCCTCTGTAAATAAATGAAATAAAAAAGAAAACCAATAAACCTCTTTTCACCTATGCAATTTTAATTCAACTCCAAATGTTCAATACACAATACTTATTACCAAGTCTTATTTTACTGTTGCGTATTCGACAAGTGTACCGATTGTAAAAGTAATAAAGTGATAAGAGAAGTTATCGTTCCCACGAGGATTGTTGACCAATTAAATTATAAATTTAATCAATAGGTTGGATGACAAATACAATTGATAAAGTTGTTGTGGTGTGTGTATAACGAATTAAATTAAAACCTAATTACAAACATGAATGTTATGGACAGACTATGGAGGGTTGTAATGATATATGTGGTGAAGTAGCTAGGGCAATTCACATTAAATGCTCCCTACCCTTGTACATGTATTGTCTACTACAATCATCAATCTCAAGTTACTCAAACATGCATCTTCATACAATGATAGCTAAACCCTACTCCCCGTAGTGATCTTAACCCTTTAACCCACTTTAATACCCTAATTCCTTAGTGATATCAGTTAGGTCAAGCATTAAATGATACATTAAATGGTTGCAAGCATACACTTCTATCCCTAGTCAATGTCAAGCTTGTCACTTTACCCAAGTCCAAGCATAGAATCCCAATATTCCTATTGTAAATCCTAGCTTTCAGTACCCAACCAGAGTGATCAGTCCCAGAGAGATAGAAACATGCATTCAACAAGATAAAGTGAAATAACTTGATATTAATGAGAGATAACATCCAATACAATTCAAAAGAGGTTACATTCAGTACTTAGCCATAACTACAATATAAAACTAGCCAAACCTCATTGTGGGTGGCTGAGTTACAAAAAATGGCATACTTAACTGAAGTAAAGGAATAAGAAGATGGAGAACACCTCCACTTGAACCTTCAAGCTCCCAAAACCCTAACTAAGGTACCCAAACTTTCTAAAACCCTATTTTGTGTTGTTTCCCTCCAAGAAGTCGTGCATTGAATGCTGATGTCCAAGTATTTATAGTGTAGCTTGTGAAGTCTCTGTTTTGCCCTTGACAGCTTTAATCTGTGGCGCTGATGACGCGGGCCTGGCGTTGATGGCGCCAGATTACAGAACAAATAGCGTTTTTGGCGCCAACTTGGCACTCTTGGCGCCGTACTGGCGCTCTTGGCGTCAGGTACCAGAACTTATGGCGCTCTTGGCGCCATCTTTCCAGTGCTTTTGGCGCTCTTGGCGCCAATAGTCGCGCTGATGGCGCCAACTGTTTCTTCCAAGCTTGCTCTTTTCTTCTGATTTTTGCTTAATCTTGGCACCTTTGATTGATTTCCTAGCAATTCATTACATTAGCTCAAATCATAACACAAAGAGAGCAATTATCCATGCTTAATGCTTAATTCTTGCTCTTAAAGCTTAGGAAAACCTTATATGCTAGGCGCATATCATTTACCTATTAAAAAAAATATTTTATGTAATGCTAGTATGCTACACAAAGTATTAAGAGAATAAAAACTCACATTCCATTTTTTATGATTGTTAAAATTTTAAAAATAATATTTTTGTTCATCAATTTAATGGTATATTATTTCTTTAGAGTAGTAAATATTTTGCAAATTTGATATGATATAAAAAGAGATTCTAGATTCTTTTTTCTTTTTTAAAAATAAAATAAAATAATATTTTGCCAGTACCTTTAAAGTTCTCAAACATTTAATAATGAGAACATAATTGATCATGATCCTCGATCTATATTACGTTTTGGTAGCTAAATAAAATAAAATAGCAATCATGTAAGATTGATATTGGAAGTTGATAAAACACGTGGAGGAAACCAGTTGTGTTTACAAATGAAATGATAGGCATCAATCCATTTAATATTTATGTGACAATGAAAAGTCAGCAAATTTCACATATGTTTCATACTTACGCTGTATAAGCTGTCCCTTTTGTAATGAGAAATGGTTTCCACGACATAAAAATCCTCCAAAATCAAACTTCTACCACCCTCCATCCGTGGCCATGATCCACCTAAAACGACAACTAGGGAAACCACTCAAACCAATAGAAACCAACCAGCTCGACTCATTCAATTATATTTTATGGTCTATTCACATCCACTTTGCTTATTGTTTTCTACTTCTTTTTGTTCACATTTGACATCTGTTTTTTATTTTCCACATCCAATTTTGGGTCAAATCTCTACAGATTTTTCAAGCAGTTGGTCCTATTTTTTATTCCTTGGTGCAAGCAACTAGTAAATCTTAGGCCACCAAATCAGTGCCGGTATGACTTCAAATGTCTTTGTGACTTGTGAAGACAATACTTTAATTAATATTATATGGCCTATTGCAACGCATCAAGTTGGTTTGTTAATGATTCATAGACGTGTAACAGGTTCATTTAATTGGGAGACCAGTCAACAGAAAGAACTTTGAAAAAGATAAACAAAGGGGCAAAATATAAAAGCAGTTGACCTGCATAATCCAATCACATATACTAACTACTGAACTTTGACAAAAATTAAGAACGGGAAAACCAGTTAATTCGAGGTAATTAGTTTTATTAGTTTAGTTTAGTTTTTGATATCTAAAAAGTATCAAGTATAATTATTTTGGGGATTGAAAATGAACGAATTAATTAAGAAAATAGAAGTTAAGTGGATCGTGTAGGACAATCGTAATATATAGTTGATGAAAAATGGTAAGTGTCATATATTCGTGAAATTGATTGACTTTTTTTAACAATAAATTTTGCCCGGTTGAGCGGGCATAAAACATTAAAGCTTGTTGTTATGGAAAATTCACTTAACCTAGACTAAAAGTTATTCATAAGCCGAATGAGTTTGACTAACCGATTGAATTAAATATTAATGGTATATATATATATATATATATATATATATATATATATAAGAAAATGATAAAATATGAGACAGTTTTAAACCGATTCTTAAATTTTAAGAGTAGATAGTTTTACGTATTTGAAAGATAAACTTATTTTAAGATAATTTTATTTATTTATGGAAATAAGTACATCGATCTATGTGCGTGTGTGTTTGGTTTTTCTTTTTTGTCAACAATCAGTTTATGTTATGACATTGTCTCTGAGTAAGTTGGCCAACCCAACAAAATTATTTCTTAAACATGGGCGGTGCCAAACTTAGCGAGACTCTGTTCAGAGAATTGGTGTATTTTTTTTTTTTTTGGCAATTGCTATATCCACTCCCACTTTTTCTTTCCATAATACCTTTTTCTGGTAAAAAAACGGAAACTGAAAGATGTTTTCACTCCCCCCTCCCTAATTGCCAATTTATCATCCAAGAACCCCGACCCTCCAATTCCTGAAACTGGTGATTGAAAGAGAGGGTGGTGTTGTGTCGGTGGCATAGTTGTTTGAATGAAAATGAGTGTGTAACGAAGAGATCAATGCGATGGACTCCACCACGTAGGAGGAGCAGAGCCGAGAATAGAAAAAGAAGAAGTAGGTAGATCTAGGGTGCATCATCGTGAGTTACAAGATCTTAGTGTGGACCGTCGGCACCGTTCCCTTCTCCGTATTCACCAGGCTCATCGTGAACCCCCGTCCCCCGCCAGCACCACAAACACAAACTGAGGCAGAGGTTGTAGACAGCGTTGAACGCGACTTCCCAGAGGAGTGCTGCTGCACGGCCAGGGGGATGGTATTCACAGTGCCGATAAATACTCAAACCAAATATCACCTTAGTTCCTCATCCTTAATTCAGCCACATGCTATGTAGTAATAGTATACTATTGAGTATTGACAATTAGGGGAAGTGGAAACATTTTGCAGCTAAGAAAAGGGTATTATGGAAGATAAAATGAAAATTGAAGTGTACCTAACAACCAGGGGAGTGGATATAACAATTACCTTTTATTTTTTTTTTCCTTTATCCATGCACCAAACACTATGCTAGAGAACCGGTCTAAGTTGTAGAGGCTTGTACTCTTTTTCTTAGTACCTTTTAATTTCTTTTTAATGTTCACCCTCCAACTTTTTAATGTTTTTTCTTTTACTAAATTATGATTATATTTGATGAACACACACTTTCATTGTTCAATAGATCTTGTATAAATATATAACAAAAATATTTTTGTTGTGTATCTTAACAAATCTTATCAAGATACACAACATATACTTATTTCAATAACATAAACAGACTAGATTTGTCAACATTCAAATCAAAAACATGTTTCTTGTATTTAGATAAGATTTTTTAAAGGTACACATTGAAATTATGTTATTGTTTTTTATCATGAAAAATCTTGTCTAGGTAGATTAAGAAAATAAGTTTTTGATGTGTGTCTTGACACAATTGGAGATGCATTTTATATATTTAGTATCACCATAATTAAGGTTTTAGACTCCTCAATGCCTAGTGGTACTTCAAGGTATTCCCAAAAGTTTTAGATTAATCTTTAATTCAGACTTAGTCACACTTAAAGTTTATCATCCTTCCCAATAGTGTATTTTGTAGGGTTCAAAAGGTCATCCCCCAAAAACTTAGCATGTGTTTGAAATTGAACTACACTCATTTGACATTCGAAATGCATTTTCATCATGGTATTTTGATAAAAGAAAATCATTAAATGTTAGAGGGTGAACTTAGCAAAATAGCAGATAATCCCCAATGTCGGGCTTGTTCAAATTTACCCATAATCGAGTGGTGCTTCATACACCATCTAAAATTTCTCCTACACCATTATCTACAGTGCATTTCCCATTTTACCCTTAGCTTTTTAAAATAAAAAACCCGCTCCACCTTCTCTCAGCCACTGTTCATTTCCTCTTCCGTTTCGGCTCCCTCACTTCGGTTCCCATTCTCGGCTTTGGTGGTGGCTTTGGTGGTGGCTTTGGCGG
>PYAF01003877.1:5011820-5071477 GCA_007407185.1 Glycine tomentella
TACGATCCACTGCCTCCACTTACCTTGCACAGTCGCGTCTTCGCGGCTCCGCCAACCACCAACAGCTCCGACAACCACGACTCCGGCACCAAAATCACCGATGCGACTCAACTGGCAACTGGGGCGAACAAAAATCATCAATGCTTATGAAAGAGATGTAGGGAATGGTCATCAAAGCTGCGCCGCTCAGTAATATACCTGTCCACAACCAGCAAGGGCAGTTTGGGTATTTTAAAAAAAATAATGGTGTAGTAGAAGTTTTAGATGGTGTATGAAGCACCACTCCTGAGTTGAATATGGACCAGTCTTTGCGGCCTATTGTATTTTGGATGGGCCGGACCAAAATCGTCATTATTTTCTTATTCCTTTGTGGGGGGAAATTCTCATTGTTATTAGTTATTAGTTAATAGATTGTTAACGCTACCCTGGCTTGTGTGGTGTGAGTGGGAGTTAGGCAGGTCATCTTTTTTTAGAATAAACATTGGACAATAAACCTCAAACATTGCCATTGTATTGGTTAATTTATTGCAGGGATATTGCAGAAAATTAACATTTAATCTTTTTTAAAAATAAAAAAAAAATCATTTCTCTCTCTTTCCCCCATATATATGTAAACAGATACAAGTGTTTATTACATTAGTCTCTATAAACTTTTTGTTATTCATTTAGTTCTTTAATAATATTTAAGTTTAAATACCTTTTTCCATAATAGTTAGTATCACTATTATACAAAAAAATTATGATTGTTTTGCTGCTTTCAGACAAAAAAAAAATATTTTTCATAACATCTTATAAGAGAAAGAGGAAAATAAAATAATAAAAAGGGTGAAAATAATTAAATTAATTTGAGAGGACACAACTTTTGCTCTTTACTATTTTTGAAGCCCATTTATACAAAATACATATCACGTTTTGAAAATAAAAAAAACGTTGTGAGTGGTTCCATCCATGGTCATTATCCACAAGGTACGTGCAATTAATTATAACTAGAATCAGAAGCCATACATATGGGAGAAACGTGTTTTTCCAAAGTCAACGTGGGGATCATGATTCTATCTGGCCGTGTCGACTCTAATGTGGAGACTGTGTGTCCGTGTTACTAAATTTATTAAAGAAAACTTCACCCTACAAAGTAATATTCTTTTTTGCTAGCTAAACTGATGATGAACTGAACTTAGCATAGCATAGCAACAGCAAGTTATTAATGTTGACTTAAGAACGCAATGCAAATATGCCACGCCAAATGTAAATAATTAGTTGGCGAAACGACAGAGAATCCTCAATCTCATTTTTATTTTATTTTATTAATTATATAAGATATATTAATAACATATTCTTTAACATATTATTTCATAATTTTTTATTGATTAAAACATATTAAGTATTATAAAATCAGGAGATAATCATTAAATAAAATGTAAGATTTATTGAATTTATGATTTATAATAAATTTTAACCAATAAAAAATATATTTGAAATAATATATTCTATTCTTAAAAAATAATTATTAATCAAGATTTTACTTTTCTTCCTCCGATAGAACTTAATATGACTTTGTGATTAATTAGAGGATTAAATAAAAAAAAGAGTGTGAACTTAACATATTTTTTATTCAATATATTTCTTCCATTAACAAATTTTCATTATTATATTATTATATATAATGTATTTAGCCCATTAACAACTTTTCATTATTATATTAATGTATTTCATTTGCGTTTAAAGATACGTCGGGTACGAGGAAGGCGACAATTACGCGTTTCATACGGTTTGCTTGCTTACAACAGCCAAAATTCTCAACGCTTATATTCTATATATAGCTTCTCTTGTCACTCTTTATCTCCACCCTTTATTTTCTTACGTCTCAACTAATCATACTGATCGATAATCATAATCATATCTATAGCTAATTAACTTAATTATTTTCATCCCTCTACTATTCTTCTCTCCTCTAAATTCTCTTTTTCCATTCTTGCTTCCTTTGTGGGTTGTTTGAGTTTTGTTTCCTTCAATTTAATTGAAAGATGGCTTGCTTGGTATCTCGCTCAGGAAGGGAATTGCAGAGGTACAACAACATGGGTGGCCGGCAAGTTGTTGGGTGAGTTCGGTCGCTATTGTGTCTTATTGCGTCTGCGAAATTAATGTGTCATTTTGTTTTTCTCGTGGGTCAATTAATTTTCAATAGGAGTGAATTGGTAGGTCCCTGGTGGCGCACTTTTTCTATGTATCTCCCGATTTTTTGTTTTGGCTTTGAAAAGGGTCATAATATATAGATCCAAATATCAGATTACTCTATATATCATGCATATGCATGTTGTACGTGTAGTCTTGTGTATATCTTCAGCGCAATTAATCATTCATTTTCTTTGTTTCCTTAACTGATTCGGTTATTATAATGTCCATTTCCGCAGGTGCATACCTTATAGATATAAACAAGACATAGAGGGTAAAATGAGCAACGAATTGGAAGTACTAGTGGTTAGTTCACAGAAAGGTCAAGGATTGATGTTCCCTAAGGTACAACGAATTGTTATGAATATATTAATTATTTCATTTGAACATATATGCTCAATTTGGTATTCGTTGGTCAATTAATTTCGTACAACATTAATTAACATCCTATTTATGCATGATCTGATCTCAGGGAGGATGGGAACTTGATGAATCTGTAGAAGAAGCAGCTTATAGGGAATCCCTTGAAGAAGCAGGAGTATTGGGAATGATTGAGGTATATATTTTCTTCATATCTTTTATTTGTTTGTTTTTTCTTCTTTTTTTTTTTTTGCTTCCAAAAGATTTGGTTATATATTGAAGCTTAAATATAATTTTGTTATTCATATGCAGCGTGAACTGGGGCAATGGAATTTCATTAGCAAAAGATATGGCATATACTATGAAGGACACATGTTCCCCATGTTTGTCAAGGAACAACTTGATATATGGCCCGAGAAAAATCTACGGAGAAGAATATGGGTATGTTTGGGCCCTACTCTTATTTTGCACATGTTAATTGATTTTTAAAAACACGTAATTTGCAAATTTTCCTAATTTTGTTTGTGGTCACTTTTTGCAGATGACTGTTGCTGAAGCTAGAGAAGTTTGTCAGCATTGGTGGATGAAGGAAGCATTAGATATACTGGTTCAAAGAATCGTGTCTTCACAACAACGAAAAGAAGATTTATATAGCATCGGATGATTCTTTAAGTTTTTAAACAATTTAATCTAGGTGGGCCTAGGTCAGATTGCCACTATTTCGTATCTTCAAACATTGAGAGTTGTTATACAGAGGATTGATTTAGGGAGAGGAACATAATTGTAGATAAAGATGGAATTGCAATTTTTATGTAATTCAATTTAATTTACACACTTATAGAAAAAACTACGACTAGATTTCCAAGAGTTAAATAATTTCGTTTTCAAGCCCTTCTCATTGTGTCTGTCTGTCTTATGGTTTATCAAATATACTCAGAATTTATAAACACAATGCACTTGGGTGTGAATCCAGCAATGATCAATCAAGCACAAACCCTCGTTCCAACTTCCAACCAACTCTAATTTTGTCTTACGTGAACCTAACTTATTATTGTTTCTATCTTAGAACAATTTCTAGAATGTCGAAGATACAATTATAAGCGAAGAAGCACAAAGCAGTTAATTCTCTCAAAAGCCAAAATGTAATCTTAAACTTTTTACTTCGTATCTTAAACTTTTATGCCAATCTTATAGTAACTAATAAAAGTTTAATATACATGCTAATAGTTAGGGGTGTTTATTTGTTTGTTTGTTTTAGGAGATCTTATGGTATTTATTGGATTACATCAAATTGATTTTATTTTTTTTACACAATTGGATTTAATTTTAATCAAATTAAATATATATTTTTTCTTTCCAAAGAATGAAAACAAATTTGATGTAATTTGGTTCTTATACATAAGTATTGGACGTGTACGTGTCCAGACATTTTTTTGCTGTATTCGTGTCCAAACATACGTAATATAATTTAATGATAAAGTAGAATTTTATTCATGTCTATGTAAAAATATTTTAGGGTATATAAATTGAACTCAAATTATATTTTGTATAAAATATTAAATGAAATAAAAATGTAGAATTCTTTATTATTATTATTTTAAATATTAAGTAGCAGTTGCATTTGAAGGTAGTTAAAATTTATTGATTTCATATTTAAAATAATTCTAATAAAAGATTATTCGTTCTTAGTTTTATAATAAACATTCTAGATATTAAATAATTAAAAAAATATTTAAAATTTTTCTTTGAAAACTGTTAACCATTTAAAAGAAGTAACTCGAAATTCTTAAATATAGAAATTCTTTAATGAAATAATAGCAAAAGTATCACATTTTAAAAAAATTCAAAATATCACAAATGTCATAAAATTTGTGAAAATGTCACGTTACCTGATTCATTTATCACATAAATGAATTTCATGAACTAACTTGACGTTCAAATTATTGAAAGATATAACATGTGTGGCATTTTGAGATTTTTTTTTTTTTTTAAATGTGGCACTTTTGCCACTATTCCTTCTCCAATAGGCAATTGGTCAAGTTCAGCACACATGCTCTTAATTTGTCGGGCACGGCGAACCCAGCGTCGCCCACTGTCCACCCTAGGAATGTTAATTGTACGGATACTTTCATTTAAATAAAATTTAAGATTGTAAATTGAAAATACGTAAAATTATAAAACAGTATTTTCAATCAAGTAAAATAAATAAATAAGACTTATTTAAAAGTAAAATATTTTTTTAAAAAACAAAAAATAATTAATTTAAGAATATGAGTAACTAAGATTTGAGAAGAAAAGATTAAAAAAATGTTTTTACTTCCTATATTTTATAAGTTTATTAATTTTAGTTTTTTTTATTTTACTATTGAACATTTTAATCCCTGAATAAAATATAGTTTTACTCTCTGTATTTTAGAAAATTATTATTATTTTTAATTTGGTGTGGTAGGTGAATATAGATAAATTAACATGTGTTAGTCTGAATAAAAGAAATTTAAAATTTATCATTTACGCGTATAAAATTGTATTGCAGAAAGAATTCCTGTATCTTTAAAGATTAATCTTTCAATTATCAAGTGAGAGGGTAATTATGAGGGGGGAAATCCCCATATATTATCAAATAATAATAACTGCAAATAAGCACCCATTATTCTATTCACCAAAAAAAAAAAAAAAAAACAGCCATTGTTCTGTTATGACAATCGTCTGCATGTTCACTTTATGAGCATATATATATATATTTTTTATTTTGGGAAACTTTGCATCGATTCTACACGTGCAAGTGAATGAGCTTGATTTGAAAGAAATTGGTCAGAAACAAGCAACGGTGGGAGAATCAGATTCCATTATTTTCCTCCTATACTACTGGTCGACTACGTGTAAGATTTCTTGAATTAAATGAACTCTTTGGTCCATGTGGTTTTGTGATTAACCTGAAAGGCTGAAAGTGAAACTTCCTTCGCAAAAAATTGAAGTTCATGAATCCACTTTAAGGTTTATCTCAATAATATGTATATATATGTTTAATAAATAATTATAGAAAAAAAGACTATACACTAAATTTATATAATTATCCAATAATAAATTATAACTTATTATAAATTTATTAATTTTTATAAAATTATCTTAAAAATTATATGGTGATTAGAAAGTAATTTATATTATCAGTATATCATCGTTAAATTCATATTTATATTAAAAAAACAACCTAAGTAGATTAAAAAAATTGATCAATATAAGTTATTGAAATAAAATTTTAATTAAAAAATATAAAAAAAAGTTACATTTAAATTAATTCAATTTAGTATCGTAATACATTAGTTATTTCCATCGTCAATAAAGATCGTAACAATTGAATTAACCACTTATGCACAAAGTGAAACCTTGTTTCTACTTTCTAGCATATCCAGGAGGTCAATGTCCAGTTTTTTGTTTTGTTTTTGTTTTTTTTTAAGAAGAGGCCAATGCCCAGTTATGTCCCTATATTATACTTTTTTATTATCAATTCTCTATATTATACTAACTGGGAGTATACGACTATTCAGATTTCAGATCCAAGTTTTATTTTTCCTTTGTAAACGTGATATTATTATTATTATTATTATTATTATTATTATAAATATTAATAAGACACAAGTGATACTAATTTGTGTTCTTTGATCAAAATGTTCAGAAAGTTCAAATTCTAATTAATGGCCTTGTGTTTTGGAGTAGGGAATGCACTGATCTCAGTTTCCAACAAAAATTAATAAAATCCTGGTTATTTTTGACAAAAATCATTTCGTACCAATAATAACATAATCTTAATAAAATATTATTATGATAAATAAATGCATCGTTCTACGTATCACGTATTGTTCATTGGCGAATTGTCACGTCAACACGATGGTAATCGGTAAAGAGGGAGGACGGTGCTAAGAAGAGAACTATATATGATTTTGGGAGTGTGTTTCTATTACAAATTATTTTTCTCATAGAAGATTACTTTCTAACTATATAGTTGGCGAATTATCAGTTGTTAATTGGTAGTGCTAACCAATAAGTGTAATAACGGTGCAACCAAAATTTCTTTCGGGGTATAATACAATTTTTAAGTTAACTATGTGGAATAGAATCGTTGAAATGGTTGACTTTTTCTGCTAATTATAAGTAGTTGAGAATTAGGATAGAGTAGAAAGAGTCCTAAATTGGAGATTTTATTGGGTTGTCACGGACAATAGCTTCCTTAACACCGCCACAAGAGGCCATGTTCAAGAATTAATCTTGGGGTAAAACAAGTCTTTCATTAATCTTGGGGTAAAACAAGTCTTTCATTAATTTGGGGTAAAAGGAAGGAAATGTTTTTTGAGAGACTATTAATAACTATGTTTAACTGATTAAGAGTGGGATTGCAGTTGGGTTTTCACACCCCTTCGACAACTATAATTGAAAGTGTGTCAACATTGCAATCATCTCTCCAGAGGAAATTTTGACTCCCCATTACTATCTTTTGACATTAATTAATTTATTCCTCTTTAAAGAGTTTGAAAAATGAATTTCAAAAGATAACGGAGTTTCAAGCTTCATTGTCACCGAAATAACTTATTCAAGATACAGTAAACTGTTTTTCACGTTATTTTGTTCCAAGAGTGATATTCCTAAAACTACCATTCAAAAAATCAGTGCATGCTTCTTTTACTAAAATCTGCCTTCCTTTCTTTTAATTATATCATCTATTATTTTTCGTTTCTACTTTTTTTTATTGATTATTTATATTTATTTATCACTTCTTTTCATCCAAATTCTCATATCATTTTAGAGTTCTAGACAACTATCAGTACACTTTCTTTAGCTCTAAAATCCATATACCTTTCATTCCATACACATTTTAATACAAAATCTATAATTAAGAATAAATATCTTAATTCAATTGAATGGTTCGAAATTAATTTTGGTTAACTAATTTTATTTAACTTTAAAATAAATAAATGATCACTTAGTGCACATTCAGAGATCTATTAGGAAATGTGCAAACATATGTTCGTCAATGAATCTTTCCCTTCCTTTTTCAAACAGTTGTTGGATGTGCCTTGTAACACATGTTGCCGCAAACCAAACAGGAAATCAAATGTAGCATTAGTCGTTTTTCAGAGTTGCTCTTCCCATTTCAACTAATAAATACATATACTTCTTTGGTTATCGACTTAAACTCCTGAATAATGTGAAAACACGAGTAATCAACTATCAGTTTGACTACATTCCAAAGTAAACATGGTGTCAACATGAACATGAAAAATATCATTAATTTAGTTAATTGATTTGTGTCGACAAAATATAGATACATTCTAATATGTAGACATTGTTAGAATTATCATATATGAGGAAAATGAGGTATTGTTCATTTGGTGGATTATCACAATTTGAATATAATAAAAAGTAGTTCGATGATAAGAGATAATATTTATAAATGACGTGTAATCTTAACTCCTAAGTAATGTAAAACTTTATAACTATTGGAATAAAATGTAGTGATGATCCTATTCATCAATCTCAATACCATTTATCTATCATTCTCATTGATTTTTTTATTTTATTTTAATTTTTCCATCTAACGCGTTTGACAATGTTTAAAAGGAGAGTTTGTTTGGGTTTACGTATGATGATGTGCAGTGCCTCTGTTTTTCTTTCTATAACTAGTTTTGGATTCCCTTTTGTTTTCTTTTAGCCATGGCTTCTATTTTGAACAAAAAAATCCCTCACAGCCAGTATGAAGCAAGATTGATTTGATGATTTTCCAGTATCCCATTTGTGCACCTTTTTTTGTTTCTCACACATTGATCCAAAAATTAATCAAAATTTATAAAGGGATAAAGGGATATAAAAAGGTGTAGTTTGGGAAAAATTTCCTACAATTTCTATTGTTCTCGCACAATAAAATGCTCTTGAAAAGCAACATTCTGATGAGGTTTGGATTCAAGGCTCGACGGAGGTGTTTATAAAAATTGAGGGTAGTTTGGGATAAAAAAAGAAAAAGAAGAAAGTAGGTATACAAGTAATAAAACGAGTTATAAATATCCACAGTCTCATCTTATATTGATTGGGCTTAGAAGCCCTGAAATGATATGTTGTTGGATTGGTCCATAAAAAATTGAGCCCAAAATTACCTGCAAACAGATATCTAAAAAAAAGAAAAATTTAAAATTTGCAATATGAACCGTCCACGTGTACATGAAGTTCAATCTGGTCGTTCATTCATTACTTATAAACACATTTCGTCACAAACCCTAGGGTTTTCATTTCACTGCGAAACCAGAAGGGACTCCCATTCCTACTCTTAGCCGCAGATCTCTCAGGGCTTGCATCTTCTCAGGTAAGATATTTGCTCTACACCCATTTGTCCCTCTACGCGTTGTGCAAATCAATTACTGGTTTTATTGAGAAACAGAAGAAAAGCTCTCATTTTTATTTTTTATTTTATTTTTTTTCCAAGTTTTCTGTTAGTCAATAAAATGTGTTATGCTTGAGTTGGGGTTATTATTGGTGGTTGAAGATGGTTACTTTAATTTTTTTAGTTGGGGTTAGGGGGATTTAATCCTTTGGAAAATTGGAATTATTCAGGGAATGTTCTAATCGAGGTTTGGACCTTTTTCTATTTTTCTTAAATTTTTAGGGTTTAGGGTATAGGCCCTCTAAAGTTATGTTGTTTTTGCACAGTTGTGAAGATGTACACATCAAGGAAGAAAATCCACAAGGATAAGGATGCTGAACCAACTGAGTTTGAAGAGTCAGTTGGACAGGTAATTTTTAGCCATTAACCAAATGTTGCTGTTTAATCACATTTGTTTCCTAACTTTTGTTGCTGTAGGCATTGTTTGATCTGGAAAATACCAACCAGGAGCTTAAAAGTGATTTGAAGGATTTATACATAAACTCAGCTGTGTAAGGATTCCTGTTGAATGCTTCTCTCTGTGTTTGATGACGGTTGATTACTTGATTAGTGTTCTGTATGTCTTATAAATGGTATTTTACTATCTGCAGGCAAGTTGATGTTTCTGGAAACCGCAAGGCTGTTGTTATTCATGTCCCTTACAGATTAAGGAAAGGTTTCCGTAAGATTCATGTCAGGCTTGTCAGGGAGCTTGAGAAAAAGTTTAGTGGCAAGGTAGGTAAAGTTTAACATATTTTTGACATCTATAAATGTCTTGTATGATTTTGGTAGTTTGAATACATTTGATATAGTGTTCATGGTCCTTCTTTATGTTACCATTTTGATGGGATGTGTACCAGAGAACACCAACTGCAACTTGAGAAATCTTTCATTATAATATCTGTCTCAACACTTATCATTAGCAAGTATTTTGGTGTAACCTCTTGCTAATTAAATAATAAATAAGTTGCAGACACACAAAACGAGATTAATTCACCACTGTAATAATCCCTAGAGTTATGTGCAATTTATTCACTACGTGTTTAGTATATAATAGTCTGAAAGTATTCATTTTGCTCGGTGTGTGAGTTTATTTATTAGCTCCTATGAAGTATTTTCTTCTCATTTAGACTACTTCTTGAACTTACTAATTTCTTTTTCAATTTTCTATTCATTTATTTTATCTTTTATTGAGCAATTTTATTCTAATTAAACATGTAGGATGTAATCTTGGTTGCCACCCGAAGGATTTTGAGGCCACCAAAGAAGGGTTCTGCTGCTCAGCGACCTCGCAGCCGCACTCTTACTGCTGTTCATGAAGCAATGCTGGAGGATGTTGTATTGCCTGCTGAGATTGTTGGGAAGCGTGTGAGGTACCGAATTGATGGATCCAAGATTATGAAGGTAGAGCTTTTATCGCCACTTAACTCTTGTTAGTCTTGCTATATGGTTGAGCATTTGTCTATGGAATTTGTTGTCATTTAACTTTGTATTAGTTTTTAATTTATGCCTACTTAATTGGGCAGGTTTACTTGGACCCAAAGGAGCGAAACAACACTGAGTACAAGTTGGAGACTTTCGCTGCAGTGTACAGGAAACTATCTGGAAAAGATGTTGCGTTCGAGTATCCTGTCTCAGAGCCTTAGTTTCACTTTTGTTAGCTTTTTGAATTTGTTCGGAGAATTGCATATGGAGTATGCTGGTTAAAATTTTGGTGACAAATTGACTTTCGATCTGGAATTCGTTTTCTGATTTTTGGAAGTACTATTTAGTATTTGAGCTTTATTTATTATAAAATTAAGTTTCTTTTATTCGGAAATTTCACAATTATCTTTTTCTTAGTTTATTGAGTATGATTTTAAATTGACAATTTTAGTACCCAGTACCAAAGATCGACAATTTCAATTTATTAAATTGTGGTAAATTTGAGGAATTGAACATTAATGAATAGTGTGGAATTTATTTTGCAAAAACTGCGCAAGAATTTTGTTGGCGTGGTTTTCTTCAACTTTTTTTTATTTAATTAAGTTTTTTGCAGTAGTCTTCTATTGGCCACGTATTTTGGCACAATTATTAAGTTATCAGTGTTTCCTGTTATTTTGGAATCCTTCCGAACTTTAAAGCATAATGGGATGGTTCTATCTATCTTTTTTTTATACATTGAAACCGAAGAAATTGTCAGGGTTTACAGTAATTGTACCTTTATTTAGTCAATTTATTGATGGTTTTATATATTTAAACCTAATATATCAGTATTGTTTAGTATAATATGGTTTCCATAATATTTCGTTTGTATGTTAACTAAAATTAATACTGTATTTCATCTAATCATCAATATATTCAGATTTAATTAAATTACTTGAACTTAAATTGTATTGCATATATCATTTTATCAACTACTTTTGCTTTGCCTTTCAATTGTTAGTTTAGCCGTGCATCCTTGGGTACGAACATTGGTTCAAATTAAAACTAAAAACCATTCCTTGATTTTTTATTCAAATTACACGTAATATCATTTTTTTCTTGTCTAACACTAATTTTTTATGTTTGAAAATATTATACTGTACTACCTGCGCTAACACTCTTTTAATGTTTAAAAATATTATACTGATATTCTCTACATGATACTTCCTATGCTAACTCTTCTTTAATATTTAAAAACATAATAATGACATCCTCTAAAGGGATATTTTTATGGTAAAAATAATAGATTTTGTGTAATTTCAGGAAACCTTAGGAGTGGTTAGTGTAATTTTTTTATTTTTCTTAGGCGTGTCATGTTTCTAACCCTAGTTATGAATTTGATCAATAATTTGACTTAGGAGGAACTATTTGCTTGGCCTTCAGGAACAATTTGACCTAAAGCACAACTATTTTATCATGCAGATAATTTATCAAAATATGTTGCATTAAAAATTACAAGTTACTACACATTCAATGACCAGGAGTTGAAGTTAATACAGAAAATCTTATGAATTAAAATCTTTTTTATTTTATAAATATAAAACAAAAACAAACTCATGATATGTACTAGTATTATTTATATAAAAACTTTTTTTTTTTTTTCATTTTAATCTGGTATAAATCACCCTGAATATGATTAGGAATGAAGCCAAACTGCCAAAGGACCTGACTCGAGAATGTGCCTCCTTATAGATGACATGGCAAAATTCAGAATTAGTCTGTAAAAGCAGTAAAGCCAGATGGATTGAATCACATCGCTTCTCAGTGGTCATAGAACTTGAAGCACAATCTCCTTTCCTGCACTTAAACGTCAAAAATTGAAAAAAGGATAAAGATGGAGTGACTGCCATTTGTTACTTAACAACTAACAAGTGTAGGTAAAGAATGAAGCTATTTTATTAGTTATGACAAGATCACAGCACCCAGATACACAGCTCCGCAAAGAAACAAAAGATATTAAACCCCTGTAAGTAGAGTTAAGACTTGGTCAAATAAAACAACACAATGTAAATGTTATTTAAGGTTACCTGGCTTTCCTTGTCAGCTCAACAAAGTAAATAAACACAAAGTCCTTTAGCAGAAACAACAAAGAAAACTCATTCTAATAACAGATCATCACCAAATAAAACCTCATCCCACACCAGTACAAGAACAGGGGCACACTTCCGCAAGCATCACTGGAATGTACTCTACGGGAGATCAGATCGTCATAAATATCTATATTTTCATGTTAAAGGGATTTTACTATTTCATATAAGGTAGTTGTAACACCAAATCAGCTTGATTTTGCATTTCCAAAGACATACCATATACTGAAAATACTCTATTCGTTACACCTGCATTTTAATTTTTTTTAAAAATAAGATAAGATATAGTTTCAATGAAAATGATCAAAGTAAAAGGGTGTTACAGTATTTACCTATGAACAAGATACTGTACCGTAGTATTCGAACTTTGGTTGTCTCTTGCAGAATCCGTATTACACCAAGGAAAATGATAAATCCTAAGACGTCAACATCCATGATCCAACTATAAAATATGTTGAGCAACATGATGCATTTCGTGCAACTCCTAGATAACTTAGGAACATAACTTACCAATGCGAAGTCCCCGAAGAGTCCACTGCACAAAGATTGAAAATCAAGAATAAAGGTTCAGTCATAATATAAGGCAGAGATAGAATACTGGATCAATATCGTCTATAACAATGCACATATATTCCACCTAGAACACAGTTCCACAAGTTTAACAATGATAAAAATGATACTTCATCTTATCAACATGTTTGAATCTTCATAGTAACATGGATGCTTGAAACTGTTCAATCTGTTTCTAAATTTTCATATTCTCAATAGACACTGTAGCATCAAAGGAGAAGGATCTGGGATAAAATAAATGGGAATTCATCACCTACATTTTTGGCAACGAAGAGGACAATAAGTAGAGCAACAATACAACAACCAGCAGCTATTCTAGCACTAAGAAGATTTGTTGATGCAAGTATGATACCATGCCCCAGAAAGATGAACCAAGATCTGAATCATCAACACAAGGATAAAACAAATAAGACCAAGTAAACTTAAACATTTACAGAAAATAGATGCAGTATTCCGTGAAGGTTGTAAATTGTAATATACAAATTAACTGCTATATGTAAGATGAAAGGCAATGGGAACAAAAAATATTGCATTTCTGATAATAGAATTGATAGTTTTGAATGCTCTTGCATGTGAACTGTTTCATGAGAGCTACAAATGCAATTAACACGTCAAGGTAAGAAACGTAAAATATACAAGCAAGAATTGTAGACTATACATCCAGCTGGCAAGATTAACCAGTATACGCCTCCATGTGTTTGGGTTGTTCCACCTGCAATTACAGGTCAAGGTTGCTCAGTTATTCTTTACCGAAAGATAGATACTTTTTTTTTATGTTCAGAAGCAAAAGAGGATTACATAGCCGTACAAGATTCATAATTAGTATTTTAGATACCCCAACAACACTTAACACTACAGATGAGTCTAAGTTATCACAAAGTGGATGGTGCATTTCAATTGGTTGAAAACGAAGAAATCATAATCAAAGACATCTATGGAAAAAAATGAAAATAAAAATTGTACGGTGAACTGCAGGAATAACAACCAGTCAACCGCCAAAGTATGGTCACGAGTCTTAAAAAACTTTTGACAATAAGCAGGTGTGTTTAGCCATTCACATAAAAATCTTAGATTTACTTCACCTTCCATAAGACCATAACTGGGAATAAACAACAACAGATTCGTAAATTAAATAAGACTTTAATGTTAATGTAAATGCAAATTACTTGATTGATGATATGCATTTGAAGATAACCCGGCCTTTTTTTTTTTGTTTTATGATTTACTAAATCACAATTGTCTAAAAAACTTTTTCTTTATGATTTACTATAATGTATCACGTCGTGTACTGCATTAACTCGTTAAGTGGATCTCTGAAGGATAATTGTGATTTATAACAAAAAAAAAATGTATACCGATATTATCATGACTCAAGTAATTGCTAATTAAAACTATTTTTTGTTATTTATTATATTATTATTTAATATTTATTTATTTTGAACTATCCTCCTATTTGAGGAGAATATTTTAGTTCAATTCAATTTAATTTTCTTATTATTATGAAACTGTAAATATTCTCCATATTTTGAGTTTTCCTTTTTCATTTACCTTATATTTTTTAAGATCAATAAAATATTTGGATTTATTTACAATTTCAAGTTCACTTTACAAGTTAATTTTATGGAGTTACTAAAGTAATTGGACAATTGTTTAATGTATTAACGTTAAGATTGAATTGTTCAGATAATATTACATGAGTTTGTTCCTTAGCGAAAACAATATTTGATCAGACTTTACTTACCTGTTTGTTGAACTCCAGAATAGTTAAAACCTCTTTCCTATGATGAATCGGAGAGTTAAGACAAAAAGAGTTGTGTGGAATTGATTAGATCCAAACTCAAATTATAAGATTATATCAAAGTTTATCCTAATAATTATTCTTGATGATGCAAGGGTCGTCTCCAATTTGCCTTAAATATAGAAGTTCATCTTCAAAAAATTCCTAGCAACTATTGTTGGGCCTATTGAGCTATCCATTACTAGGTCGTTATTGAAGGCATTTCTCTCAACTCCATTTATCCCACATTGATTGTGTTATTATCAAATTAAAATATATAAGTGAAATACAACTGTCACCTTATAAGCTAATTTTGTGGAATTCACTTAAGTCCAAACCCAAATATTTAAGATTAAGCTTTTCTCATTAATCATATATGACATTTATTACCAAATTATCTTTTCTCGAATCATAATTGTTTATGAACTCCCTTTATCTTCGGAGAAGGGAGGAAAATATTAATAACAAGAAAGTTGAGTTTGAAGAATAAAAATACAATTTTTAAATAAAATTCAAAAGAAAAATTCTTATTAATTAGATTTGACATTTATTATCAAATTATCTTTGCTCGAACTAAAATTGGTTCTCAACTCCATTAGTCTTTGGAGATGGTAAGGAAAAAGAGCACAGAAGTTGAGTGAGTAGAACAAGAATTCAAAATTTCTAACAAAAATAATGTTTTTTTTAAAGGAAGCATAGTTATATCATTTTATTCAAAATATATGAAACAATGCATGGGGGGACGTAATGAAATCCACGAGAGGAAGACTAAAATCTTGAAGCCCTTTCTAAGTTATGAGCTACAAGATTAACTGGTTTCTTTATAAAACTTACTCTAGAGTTGGTAAAAGAAGAGAATTGTTGCAACAAAAATAATGCTATATCTTCTTTTTATAAGATATTTCAAATTCAAATCGTTTCTATAATTTTTTTCCCATTAATTAGATATGAAATTTATTATCAAATTATCTTTTCTCAAATTAGAATCGTTTCTCAACTTTTCTTATCTTCATCGAAAGGAGGGGAAACAGGAAAGTTGAGTGAAAAAAAAATACAAAATTTGAACAAAAATAATACAAATTTAGAGCTGTTCACGAGTACGAGTCACCCACGAACCTGAATTGATCCAAACCGATCCGGACAGTTTGGGTTGGGTCATTTATGTATTTAGGTCAAAATCGAATCGAACCGATCAAAAACGATAAAAAATTTTAGAGTTGTATGGTTTGGGTTTAAATATTGTTAATATTGGACTCCAAGTGTTATAAGTGCAAATGTTTATAATATTAACGAATCATATTTTGTTTCATTTGTTTCTAACAAATCTGGTTGCACCAAAGTTTATTGCAAGAAATTAGTTTGCAGGAAATAATTATGATTCGGACTGTTATAGTAAATCTCGTTAAAGAATATTTTGTTTTAATTTGTATTAGTCTATTTTAGAATATTATGTTAATGGTATTAAATGAATCAATTTTACTACTTTTCAAACATTTGATAATATTGTGTTAGTGTAAATAATCATTTTTATCTCTGAATGTATAAAACACTAACTAATTCATCCTCGAAAGATGGAAATTCAAATTTTAGTCTTTAAAAGTGAAAAAAGTGAGACAAATTCTTTCATCTGTTACCGGTAATGAAAGAACCTACATGGTACAAAGGGACAATAATGTCACAAAAATGATTACCAACATGGTTGCTGAATAGAGTGGACCAAAATGTTAGTAAGTTTCCATTGGATAAAAATATCCTATGATACTATTAAGTTCCAACAATGTGCCAATGATCTGAGGAGACAAACAAATAGTTATAACAAATTTGCAATTCATGTAAATGGATATACTGAAATTTGAATTTCCATCTCTCAGAACGAATTTGTCAGCGCTCTACACGTTCAGGGACGAAAATGACTATTTATCCAACATTGTATTTTACCCTAAATGAAACGAAATTTGGTATTTGAGAAATTTGTTCAATGGAAACTTACTGGTGTTTTGGTCAAATAAAAATTTACTGACATTTTGATCCAATCAAATCTTCAAGACATGTTGACAATCATTTTTGTGACATTTTCGTCACTTTGTGCCATGTAGACTCTTTCATTAACGATAATAGACAGAAGTTAACGAATGAATAGATTTGTCGCATTTTTTTCACTTTTGAGGGCTAAAATTTAAATTTTCATCTTTCAGGGACGAATTTGTCAGGTGTCTACACGTTCAAGGACGAAAATGAGTATTTACCCTATTGTGTTAATTATATTGGATATTTTGATGAATCATGATATAAAATAGTAGTTATAAGAAAAAAATATCAAATTTAAATGAGTAACTCGTTAGGCCGAACTAAACTAAACCGTTTATGAACTGGTTAGGTTTCAAAAATAATTTTCTTGAAATCAAACCAAACCGATCAAATTTAATTGGTTGGGTCTTAAATTTGGCCAAAACCGATCTGAACCGATCGCAAACACCCCTATTAACAAATTCTTGAATAAAAATAATACAATATCAAATTATCTTCTTATTATTGTAAGGCATTGCAAATTAAAAAAAAAATATTTTTATTAATTAATTAATTTTCCATTTATTATCTGCTTAACTCATGCATACATATTTTTTCTGCTCAACAATTATGCAGTTATGCTGTAAGGTTCCGAAAAGAAAATATACACTGTAACTAACCAAGATAATTAAAAAGCGTACGCGTGAATATGTACCGAATCAAGCGAATATCGAACCAATTTTAATTTCAATTTCAAGCCAGGGATTGTTACGGGAATAAGTGGTAATTGTAGCGGGAAATTTCAAGGAAGGAAGCAAAAGCATGAAATTCTGCGTTATCTTATAAATATCGATCATCGTTGACGCCATGGATTGTTATATTAAGCCATGTTTGTCACCTTGTTTCATTATTAAGTCCAAGAATCTGACAGAATCACACTACTTTTTTTCCTGTGATATCAGTAATCTTTATCAGCTTTCTTGTTTCTTGTTTGACCAGAGTGATGGTGAGACCCTATGCAGCAGCGTACCCCATGACATGCAAGAAGAGGTGGCGAATGGCTTTGAATGCCATCTCTTTCGTCAAGACTCTTCACCGTCTCTCCAACAAAGCTTTTCACATCAATACTCCAACCCAGCTCTTGCGCTCCTTCTCACACCTTTCCATTGGCGTTGCTCCAGAAGAACCCTCCTTCAACAACGTTGATCCCAAACTTCTCAGCGACATGGTGAGGGAAAAATGCAGCGAGTCTCTCACTCAACTTGGAGGCGTGAAAGAACTCGCCACACTTCTTGAAACCGACGTGAAGCGTGGCATCAGAGACATTGATAACCGAAAACGTGTCTTCGGTGTCAACACGTTCACGAAACCTCCATCCAAAGGTTTTCTTTCTTTTGTCCTAGAATCTTTTAAAGATCCCACTATCATTATTCTTTTGGTTTGCGCTGTTCTTTCACTTGGCTTCGGCATCAAGCAACATGGCTGGAAGGATGGATGGTACGATGGAGGAAGCATCATACTGGCGGTTGTTCTCGTCATTGTTGTCTCTTCCGTCAGCAACTTCAACCAATCTAGACAATTCCAGAAGCTTTCAGCGAAAAGTGACAACATAGGAGTGGAAGTGGTACGAGGTGGTAGACGCCAAAGGGTGTCAATCTTTGAGGTGGTGGTCGGTGATGTTGCGTTCTTGAAGATCGGTGATCAGGTTCCAGCAGATGGGGTGTTTTTAGAGGGTCATTCGTTGAAGGTGGACGAGTCTAGCATGACGGGGAGAGTGACCACGTGCATGTGAACGGTGACACGAACCCTTTCTTGTTATCTGGCACAAAGGTCACTGATGGTTTTGCACACATGCTTGTTACTTGTGTGGGTATGAACACTGCATGGGGTGCCATGATGGGTTCCATAACGAGAGAGGTCAATGAGGAGACACCTTTGCAGGTGCGTCTCAACAAATTGACTTCTGCTATTGGCAAGGTTGGGTTGTTTGTGGCTGCAGTTGTTTTGGTGGTGTCTATGATACGGTACTTGATGGGAAGTACCAGAGATGACTTTGGGACCCGAGAATTTGTTCGGGGAAAGACTAAGTCTGAGGATGTCATGAATGTCGTTTTGGGGATTGTTGCTGCGGCTGTGACAATTGTGGTGGTGGCTATTCCAGAAGGGTTGCCATTGGCTGTTACTCTGAATTTGGCTTATTCCATGAAGAAAATGATGAGGGATAATGCCATGGTTCGGAGAATCTCTGCTTGTGAGACAATGGGGTCTGCTACAACAATCTGCACTGATAAAACAGGTACACTTACGTTGAATGAGATGAAGGTGACAGAGGTTTGGGTGGGGAAAAAGGAAATAGGAGGAGAAGATAGGTATTTGGCACCAAGTTTAGTTCAATTATTGAAACAAGGGATTGGGTTAAATACCACTGCAAGTGTTTATCAGCCGCAACAAACCTCGCTGCCTGAAATTTCGGGTAGTCCTACTGAGAAAGCGTTGCTTTCTTGGGCGGTGGTGGATTTGGGCATGGACAATATTGATGAAGTGAAGCAGAATTGTGAGATAATTCAGGTGGAGACTTTCAACTCTGAGAAAAAGAGAAGCGGGATTCTGATGAGGGAGAGGAGAGGGAATATGAATGTGAATATTCATACACACTGGAAGGGAGCTGCTGAGATGATATTGGCTATGTGTTCAAATTATTATGACCATATAGGTGAAATCATGGTCATGGATGATGGAGAAAGGGTTCAGATTGAGAACATTGTCAAGGGCATGGCAACCAAAAGTTTGAGATGTATTGCATTCGCCCAAAAGAGCTGTGAAAAGCTTGAAGAGACAGGACTAACGTTGTTGGGGATACTTGGGTTGAAAGACCCTTGTAGGCCAGGAGTTGAAGCAGCAGTTGATTCCTGCAAGAATGCTGGAGTGAAGATCAAGATGATCACAGGAGATAATGTGCACACAGCAAGGGCCATAGCCTCTGAATGTGGGATTCTTTATCCTAATGATGAATTGGATGAAGAGGCAGTGGTTGAAGGGTTTCAATTCAGAAACTTCACACACGAGGAGAGAATGGATAAGATTGACAGAATCAGAGTCATGGCTAGATCGTCTCCATTTGACAAGCTTCTGATGGTTCAATGCTTAAAGCAGAAGGGTCATGTGGTGGCAGTCACAGGTGATGGCACAAATGATGCACCTGCTCTCAAGGAAGCAGATATTGGACTTTCCATGGGAATACAAGGAACTGAAGTGGCAAAGGAGAGTTCAGATATTGTTATACTTGATGACAATTTCTCTTCTGTGGTTACAGTACTAAGGTGGAGAAGATGTGTGTACACAAACATACAAAAGTTCATTCAGTTTCAGCTCACGGTTAACGTTGCTGCACTTGTCATCAACCTTGTAGCTGCAGTTTCTTCTGGCAAAGTGCCTCTTTCAGCTGTCCAGCTTTTGTGGGTAAACCTGATAATGGACACTCTTGGAGCTTTGGCCTTGGCCACTGAGGAACCCACTAATGATCTCTTGAAGATGCCACCTGTAGGAAGAGTTGAGCCACTTATAACAAGAGTTATGTGGAGGAACCTCATTTCACAGGCATTGTATCAAGTGCTTGTCTTGCTGATCTTACAATTCAAGGGAAGATCAATCTTTGACATCAGTGAGAAGGTGAAGAACACCCTTATTTTCAATGCTTTTGTCCTCAGCCAAGTCTTCAATGAGTTCAATGCAAGGAAGCTGGAGAAGAAGAACATCTTTGAGGGACTTGGTAAAAGTAAGTTGTTCATGGCAATTGTGGGCCTAACTGTAGTTCTTCAACTAGTGATGGTTGAGTTTTTGAAGAAGTTTGCCAATACTGAGAGGTTGACTTGGGAGCAATGGGGTGTTTGTGTTGGCATTGGAGCTTTGTCTTGGCCAATTGGTTTGCTGGTGAAGTGCATCTCAGTTGGTCCCAACAAGTAGCTAGATGGCCAAGCATAGAGTAGACTTTTATTCATTTTTTTACCCCATTAATTTTGCTTTTGCATAGTACATTGCAGTGATCTTTTACCCCATTAACACTTGGAGTCCAATATTAACAATATTTAAACCCAAACCATACAACTCTAAAATTTTTTATCGTTTTTGATCGGTTCGATTCGATTTTGACCTAAATACATAAATGACCCAACCCAAACTGTCCGGATCGGTTTGGATCAATTCAGGTTCGTGGGTGACTCGTACTCGTGAATAGCCCTAAATTTGTATTATTTTTGTTCAAATTTTGTATTTTTTTTCACTCAACTTTCCTGTTTCCCCTCCTTTCGATGAAGATAAGAAAAGTTGAGAAACGATTCTAATTTGAGAAAAGATAATTTGATAATAAATTTCATATCTAATTAATGGGAAAAAAAATTATAGAAACGATTTGAATTTGAAATATCTTATAAAAAGAAGATATAGCATTATTTTTGTTGCAACAATTCTCTTCTTTTACCAAATCTAGAGTAAGTTTTATAAAGAGACCAGTTAATCTTGTAGCTCATAACTTAGAAAGGGCTTCAAGATTTTATTCTTCCTCTCGTGGATTTCATTACGTCCCCCCATGCATTGTTTCATATATTTTGAATAAAATGATATAACTATGCTTCCTTTAAAAAAAAGCATTATTTTTGTTAGAAAATTTGAATTCTTGTTCTACTCACTCAACTTTTGTGCTCTTTTTCCTTACCATCTCCAAAGACTAATGGAGTTGAGAAACAATTTTAGTTCGAGCAAAGATAATTTGATAATAAATGTCAAATCTAATTAATAAGAATTTTTCTTTTGAATTTTATTTAAAAATTGTATTTTTATTCTTCAAACTCAACTTCCTTGTTATTAATATTTCCTCCCTTCTCCGAAGATAAAGGGAGTTCATAAACAATTATGATACGAGAAAAGATAATTTGGTAATAAATGTCATATATGATTAATGAGAAAAGCTTAATCTTAAATGTTTGGGTTTGGACTTAAGTGAATTCCACAAAATTAGCTTATAAGGTGACAGTTGTATTTCACTTATATATTTTAATTTGATAATAACACAATCAATGTGGGATAAATGGAGTTGAGAGAAATACCTTCAATAACGACCTAGTAATGGATAGCTCAATAGGCCCAACAATAATTGCTAGGAATTTTTTGAAGATGAACTTTTAAATTTTGCATCATTAAGAATAATTATTAGGATAAACATTGATATCTTATAATTTGAATTTGGATCTAATCAATTCCATAGAACTCTTTTGGTCTTAACTCTCCGATTCATCATGAAAAAGAGATTTTAACTATTATGGAGTTCGACAAAGAGGTAAGTAAAATCTGATCAAGAATTGTTTCTATCAAAGAACAAATTCATGTAACACTATCTGAATAATTCAACCTTAACTTTAGTACATTAAACAATTGTGTCCAATTATTTAGTAACTCCATAAAATTAACTTGTAAAATGAACTTGAAATTGGAAATAAATCCAAATATTTTATTGATCTTGAAAAATATAAGGTAAATGAAAAAGGAAAACTCAAAATAAGGAGAATATTTACTGTCTCATAGTAATAAGAAAATTAAATTGAATTGAACTAAAATATTCTCCTCAAATAGGAAAATAGTTCAAAATAAATATTAAATAATAATAATAAATAACAAAAAATAGTTTTAATTAGCAATTACTTGAGTCATGATAATATCGGTATACATTTTTTTTTTGTTTTGTTATAAATCACAATTATCCTCCACAGATCCACATAACGAGTTAAAGCAATACACGACATGATACATTAGAAGTGAAAAGCATCTCGCACCTCGCATTAAAAACATGGGTGATGTAACATCCTTGTCAAACAAAAACTGACGAAAAAAGATAACAAGTATGAAGTACCAATTTTACCCTTAGGAGAAACGAAAATGACATGACATCCTCTGATCTGATCGGTGTGGCGAAGTTGCCATTGACGACGACCCAGCGAAGCTGAACTGAGAGTGGAGCTTCGTCCACAGGGAAACGCATAAGCATATCGGAATTCCGGGGAAGAAAGAAAGAAACATAATGTGTTCTTCGGAGACTATCAACATCGCTGCGAGTACACAGAAACTTGATGTTGATAATCGAATTGCTCTCCGCTTCTACTACAGAATCGCCGATAATATCCTCAAACAGGTCTTTCTCCTTTACACCAACCAATTTTTAGATTTTGTAACTTTTCATTTGCTTTTTGTAAGCATATAGGAAGAGGATGGGGGCAAAGATAGGGTTCACTGCGATATTAGAATTTTCACTGGTTAATTAGTTTTTGTGACTAATATGAAATTATTGCATGCATGCATTTCACTATCCAACTTTCATGTATGCTATTATTATGTTTGGTTTTTCCTTACATTCATGTTTGATTATAAATATAAAAAAAATGCCATGTTATGTTTTGCAGCATTGTGTAACTAATAATTCAGTCTTTGTTCTACTGCTAATTGCTTGTACTGACATTTCATATTTTATTCTCCTCTCCTGAATTTATTATCCTGCTTTAATATCTTTTTAATGTGGTAATGTTTTCTTTTCAAGATAAATTTTTCAATATTTGCTTTGCATGGCCTCTCAGCTCCAAATATTGGTTTTGCTATTGCAGGCTGATATCTTTCGTGCAGAGACCAATATTGTCGATCTGTATATCATGCTCCTAAGATTTTCCAGGTAATACTAGATGGTCCTTGTATTTTTTTTACTCATAAATGGCATGTACCGGCTTCAGCTGAATGGTTTAAAATACGTGGACGTTTTGCCATCAAACTGAATTGAGGGTCTTTCCCCTTGGTTGATGATAGTTTGGTCTCTGAGACAATACCTCGTCACCGAGATTATAGATCATCTCCACAAGGCAAAATAGAAGCTTTGAGAAAGGTTAGTTTTCATCTCTTCTTTGGATGATAACTTGTTACACATTCTTGGATGTAATCTGATTTTAAGGTATTTGCTATAGAAACTGTTACATTCTGTGAATGAGCTAGAGAAATTGAAACCGAAGGTGCAACAGAAGATCAATGAGTTTAACAGCAGGCGAGCATACCAACACAGTGGGTGGGAAAAATATCATTCAAATGATTTTATGGATTTTTCTCGAGCAAAAAAGGTAAAAGTTGCCTGAGAATTTGCATTGAAGCTTGTAGCTCATCAATAATAATCATAATCATTCCTTACAATTACATAAGTACTTTTGGTTGAAAGCTTTTTGGCTATTTCTATGCTCCCTAACTCGTCTTTCAAAGAAGTTTTGTATCAATATGCTATTATATATGTAACCAGGCAGTCATACCAACCACTGGAGAGTTTGTTTACCAAGGATCAAGGGGCCAGCAGTTTTCTAGTGTAAGGCCTGTGGAAGAGAATATGAGGAGACTGTAAGTATTTTATATTTGGACTTTTCCTTCATGTATTATTGTACTTGCTTTCTCTGCAGGCATGAAGTTATGCAAAGGTTTTGTTATTCTGTTTGGTTACTTTGATTGTCATACTAGAATTCTGCATATGAAAGTTGATAGTGTTAGATGGACTTTTTTGTTTGTATACCCTTGCGATTATGCTTGCTTTTTGTAGATCTCTAAGTCTCCCACGTCCAAAGGAGGAAACTCTCTCTAGACATTCTATTCTAGGTCCCAATGGCCTGAAAGGGCAGTGGCGACCACCTGCAAGTGATAAAGGGGTATGCTTGGTATTTTGCTGTCTTTTAATTATGTTCAAAAACCATCCTGAATGTTCTATCTGGATGTAGGTGAGGTATCCAACCATCATAGATCTGTCTCCAGTTGAAATTCCAAGGTTATGGCCTATTTAGGTTTCTGTTGTTTCTTTTTTATGTTGTATATTGCCTTTTATAAATAATGTTACTTTATTTAAAAAGGGGTTTGATTTGATATATAGTGTAAAATTTGAGGCTTTTCAAGTTATCACCCTTGATGGCCCTCAAGTTAGTTAAGTTGGTTAAGCTATTTGACATCCCTTTTCCTATTCCTTATCCCTTTCCCCTCCCTTCTTGGATCAAAAAAAGAAAAGCTATTTTCCTTGATGCACCTTGAGCTGGTTTATCTTTTTACTTTTTATATTAACCAAATCCATCCTGTTGGATTCCCTGTCTTAACAAACAGCCTTCAACAACCCTTGGAAGATGGATCTCTGAATAAAAAAGATAATAGCATTTCAGAACAACATAAATCAGATTTAGAATCAATTCTTACCCAGAGTGATGACTGCAAGGCAAAGCGTGCTGATGAAGCTCCTTCTCTTAACTCTTTTGAAGCAACAGAAGTCCGTGCTCAAATAGAAGTTATCAGACAGCCTTCTCCTCCACCTGTACTTGCTGAAGTAAAAGATCTGGTTCCTGCAGTGTTATCTCATGTTAATGAGGAAGGATGTAAGACAGAGATTTTAACATCAGATAGTATTGTTCGTGCTGAGTCTCCACTGCAACTACACATTGTAAGAGCCAATAACCTCACTAATTGGATATTGTCCTCTATTCTTGACAACAAAATACCTAACTATGTATTATTACTTCATAAGAGATGTCATTTTATTAAAGAGAAAATTTTGTTGGGAGAATCACCACTAGCTTTGTCAATTCAAATGATCATCTGGTGAATGTTTTCACCAAGTCATTGAGAGGTCCTCAAGTCAGTTATATATGTAGCAAGCTTGGTGCATATGATTATACGCTTCAGCTTAAGGTGGAATATTAGAAATAATGTAATTATAATAACAATGTAAATAGGACAGATTATTTGTTATATAATTATGTTAAGGGAAACTATATATTCTTGTATTTATGACTCTTAATATAAATATATGCTCTGGTGTGTAATTTTACAAAGAATGCATCACATGACATTTTCTCTCATTCTCAACACTCTTTTTTAGGTTCGTTTATGGGGAGGAATAACTATGTTCATTTTGAGTGTTCCCTATTTTCCTGATAATTGTTTCTATGTGCAGTCAACTTCTATGATGGAGAGTTTTATGAAGCTTGCCTAGTCAAACACTGATAAAAATTTAGAGACTTGTGGAATCCTTGCTGGTTTGCTAGTAAGTGATTTTCGCATTTTATTTTTGGTCTTGAAGCAACAAGCAAGGTAGATCCTAGATGAGCTTGGGACCCTAAGATATATAATGCATTAACCTCATGTTTTTTTTCCCTCTTGTATTAAGGGTTGTGCATTTACTTTCTTAGAAACAAAGTTAACCTATTGCTGGATTCCCAGCAGCCAAAAAGAAATTTAAACTTGCGTTATAATTTCATGTTATGTCCACAGCAACAACAATTTGTGGACTGACTTTGAGTCATGTGTGCTTGGGCATGCTTGCTATACACAACATATTTTTATACACTGGGTTGTAAATTTTTCACTGTGGTTGGTCTTAAATTTGAATCTATCTGCTAGCTTAAATCATGAGATATTGATTGCTATTTTGCTAATATAACTGGTCTGCAGAAAAACAGAAAATTTTATATTACCGCTCTAATAATCCCAAAGCAGGAGGCAACATCCAGTTCTGTAAGAAATAATTCATCATAATCCTTTTGAGTAATATCTTTTACAATTATTTATTCTAAATGTTACATTTATTGTACTTCTTGAGCAGTGTCAAGCTACAAATGAAGAGGAGATATTTGAAGTACAGGATAAGCAATCTCTTTTCCCCCTTGGGTGGATCCACGTGAGTTTACTTTTCTGCATGTGGGCACTGGTTATAAATTGCTCTTGAACTTATTGAGCCTTTATCACTATTTGTGCCACATTTCTAATTGGAGGAAACAGATTGGGTTTTTTTCTCCCTTTATATTTCCTAACTTCCAAAGAAATATATAATTTAATGCAGAATGAAATTTTTTCTTGTGTTAGTCTATAGTCTCATTGAAAAATGTTTGGACACTCTTAATGCTCTATTCTTTATTCAGTTATTGGGTGAAATTCCATGTGACCTCTACTGTTAAAATGTGCGCCCGATAAATTTTGTTGAAACAAGAATGTTGTTAATATTCCTCAGTTTCATTTGTATTATATCCAAATTTCTTATTCTTATTTTGCTAGTCTTCCCATGTTGCAACACTGATATATAAAATTCTGCATTGCCAGACACATCCTACACAATCTTGTTTCATGTCATCAATTGATGTACACACCCACTACTCTTATCAGGTGAGTTCAAGAGAGGTTTCTTAAATTTTACTTGAGATTGTTATTTTGTTTGCCTTAGTCTTTGATATATATTTTTGCTATTTGTGATGAGGAAATGGTAGGAAAAGAGAGAAGATCTTCTAGTGGAAATGTTTTATATGTTAGTGATTTTGCTACAATTTATTCTTCTATCATTTCTGTTAAAGATGGGATTATTTGTAGTACCCTAGAGGCCTGTCTGTCTCTCTCTCTCTCTCTCACACACACACACACACACATTTATTATGCTTTCAATTACTCAAGAAGCTAAGTACATTTTATTGTTCTTGTATTTTCTTTATATTTTTTCTTTGTATCTTATACAAATCTTGTCTCTATAGATTATGCTGCCAGAAGCTGTTGCAATAGTTATGGCACCAACAGACAGTTCAAGGTAAGATCGTGTCTCAAAATGTGTCTGTCTTGATGTGGGGAAATGGCAAAGAAAGCATATCCATAAAAAAATTACGTTTTTGGTGAGACTAAATTTATATAACTATCAAGCATTTGACTGCCTTAGACAGTTAGAGTAAGGGCTATTTGTACTAGGAAGTTCTTTTATTCACTAGAATTGCATGACTTGGCTTGAAATCCTAGGATCCCTCATTTGTAAGTGATCAGTAATCTCATATAGGAATATTTCTAGAACTACAATTCTATGATAATTCTAAATTTTTTCATTAGGTTAAACTAATGACTTGCCCCTATAGATGACACTCATTTAAGAAGTAGCTCCTGTATAATGATAAGTTGGCTATTGAGAGTTGCTAAGAAAATATATGACAACAAAGTCTTATTTCACTAAATAAGTTCGATTACATAGATCATACAATGCCGTTCAGCCAGTAAAAGATCAAAGTTTCATGATGTTATTTACCATGAGATTCCTTTTGACAACTTCTTCCAATTTCTTTTTTGGTCTCCTCTTCATTGGACTAAAAATCATGCAATTTACTTTTTTCACGGTGCTTCCTCTATTGGTGCTATACTAATCTCTTCCCGTATACAATCATCTCGTATCCAGTCTTGTGTGACCACATATCTATTTAAGCATTTTCATTTCTACCGCTCTCACATTTTTTCTCGTCATTTTAATGGCCAGCATCCACCCACTATTATAGAGTATAGGCAGATATGATGTAACAGTACAATAAAATTTGCCTGAGCTTGGTAGGTAATAGGTATTTTGTGATCATAAATCCTTTCTCCATTTTAGCTGCTAAGAAAAATATATAAAAAGATAAAAATAAAACATTAATATAATGGCTGTGCCTCTCCTACGTCAGCTTGTTTACTATTATTGCCGAAAGATTGTCTATTTGGAAATGACTTGTATCTGTTTACATGTATACAGAAGCCATGGCATTTTTCGGTTGACAACCCCTGGTGGAATGTCGGTCATTAGACAATGCCAGCAGCGTGGCTTTCATCCACATAATCAACCTCCAGATGGTGGTCCCATTTACGATACATGTACAGATGTTTACATGAACCCAGATTTAAAATTTGATGTCATTGATCTTCGATGAGAAGGTTTATATCACCCATGCATGGTCATTATTTTGGGCATTCAGCAGGTTTGGACAAATCCTGAACTTTCTATGATTGTTATATCCGCATCAATTAAAAGTACCTGGTAGCTCCAATTTATGGGGTGAATCAAATACAAAGCTTCAGCTTTTGGATTGTTATTACTTTATCACATTTTTTATTCACAAAAAGTCAAATACAATTCTTTTTAAAATAAATTAAAAAGACTAAATAAAATAACCATGCTGGTATTATTTTCAGATTAATTCCATGGATAATTGAACAAAAAAGATCAAGAGACTTGTGATAAAACCAAAAACAACTGCATATTTATGAATTGAAATCATCACTTTTTAAAATTTTCAATGTTTGTGTTCTCTGGTCCACTTTTTGTTTGTGTTCTTATTAGTTGCCAGTTTAGTTGCTTATTTTAAATTTTAGTTCATAACTTCTTTTTTTGCTGAATTCGTAAAGCACCCACCACCAGAAATTTTTTAATTCATAACTATTCTGATTGTTCTTGATTAGTTTAAATAATATTAATTTGATTGTAATTTATTCTGTTTTAATTAATGCGATCATACACTAACTGGGAGATTCTATCACTAACAATTGATAAACAAGTCAATGTTTTCTTTGTTGGTAGCAAATCATAATCGATTGACAATATGTTTAATATGCTGATCTTTCATGATCTCCCGATAAATGCTGAGGAGTTACCGCTTCATAATAGAAGTTTACAAATGAGAATTTAAGCATTTTCTCAATTTTTTAAGTGATATTAAGTTAACTCTTAATAATCAGAATTGTTAAAAATAAAATAAAAATCAAAACGTAATATTGGACTGTTTGGCATTCCTTGATTCATATTTGAAAAAGCCATTCTCCTGAAATGAATGAATACAATAATAAAACATGGATAAAGATGTTTGATAATAATTACTGATAGAAGCGACAAAATTGGTCAGTTCCATGGAAGTAGGTGAAGCTACTTTCAAATTAAGACCTAGCGTGAAATTTGTCTACTAGATTAACCTGAAAAGACTAGTCTGTACTAATGTTTAAAATTGTCTATAAATTTGAATGAAATGTATTTATTATTATGAAGATTTTTCTACTGTTTCGTTTGTGATGGAGACATTTTATTTTGTTTTTGAAAATTTCATCAGGAGAGAATGGTGTTTTAATCCAAAGCAGAAAAAGTCTCTTAACTAGAAAAGTATTTAGCGAAGACTCTCATTTTAAAAAAAAGAGCAGAATTCAAACATCAAATTTGCGATTTATCCTATATGAAACTTTGTCTTACTCTGACCAACTCATTGAAATCGATACAGAAATTTTAACATAATCGGTAAACAGTGATTGTTATATTAGTTTGCTGACGTACTCAGGATAATGAAATTAAGTTTGGTACAATGATAATGAAAACAATATTGATAAAAAATATAATACTATAATTAAATGGGTGGTGTTCCAATCAATGCAGTTAGACTTGTGCAGTTTATTTTTACTTTTGTTTTAAGTAATTTTTTTCTAAAATATTCTTTTCATTTTATATATAATAAAATAATAATAAAGCTATTCTAAATATTTTTTAAAACAAAAATGACAACAAATACAAAAGACTCGTAAGAGTAATAATAAACACTCCTTTATTAAAATAAATAAATAATAAACACTCCTCAATATAATGAAGAAAATAAGGCTAGATGAAGTAACGTGAATACGTGATGACTTGAAGAAGAGAAAAAGCCTAAAAGAATCACAGTTATCTTCAATTTCACATGCAAGAACTTGAGTTTAAAGAATTTCAAACTTTCGATCTATTACTAATTTTTTTTATTTAATTTTGATGTTATAAACGTCTATCACTTTAAATTTTATATCACATTTTTTTTTGTAAAAGTAATTTATTTACATAAATTTCATTTCTTTTTTTACTATTTAACATGAAAGAAAACCAATTAAAATGAATGACTTTATCATTAAGTTGTTGGTTCAAGTGGGGTCAATTTCTTAAACAAGATCTTTGATTTAAATCTTGTAAATGAAAAAAAATTATTTAATGTAAACTCACTCACAAATTTAAGTACTAGAACAACTGTTTTTTTCTTCCATTTCTTCACACATGAACGAGGCAACTATATATAACGGCACCACCACCTCTATAATTGGATGACTCTATGCTGGAGTGATGACATTTTACTTTCTCTTTGGATCCACTAAAGCAATCACGTCCAAGCTCTACATCATTTATTTATTAAAATGAAGATTGGTCACACTCAACGAAGTGTACAGCATTTCTCAAACAGATTATGATTTTGGTTACATCTTTTCTTGCCCCAAACAATTGTTCCTGTTAAGGCCAATATTTTGGGTTGATGGATGCTTTGTGGGGTTCTTCAAACAGTTGGTGAGTGGGTTCCCATGCTGTGGGCATCGGAAATAAGGACTATTTTGTCATCATCAAGCCTCTGGAACTCTTTGAGAGATTACTCACATGGCAGCTTGTCAAAAATGGGTTTTCTGTCTTGGTGAAAAAAGGAACGTTACTTATCTGTCATGCAAGAATTTGCTCATCTAGGTACCAATCCAAAAGTTTTATCTCTTCTTCCCACCCTAATGCTTGCAAGGCAAAATTTAGATGTAGTGATTTTGTCCATTATTCTCTGACTAGAAGTGACGTTTTTTCTTATTAATAATGACATTTAAATGTAAATTTTGATTTTGTAGATTAAAATTATATATTTTATTGTTCAAATGTTTTTTTGTTATACTAGATAAAAAAAGAAAAATATTATACACATTTTTATTCTTGTATATGTAAAAAAATTATTTTCAGATTATTAAATATAAATTTTGATTAAGTAAATTATTGAAGTAAAAACTTCAATTCTAATTAGATAAGAAAATACAACTAATACTTTAACCTCAATTCACCCTTACATTAGAATGAAGGTTTCAATATTTCCAACTTTGACATGTCACAATAGACTTGTGTCATACAATACAAGTAATGTTCAGGGTAAATAATTATTAAGTCAGTATCATCCATTAATTTGACCAAGTTATTTGCATATGTTTGGATAATGCCGTTTTCGCGTCAAATTATAATATGTGACGACTTCTTTAGAATATAGGAAGGGCGTGATAATTTAGGAAGGTTTTTGTCATTGGAAAATACGGTGTAATTATTAGAGAAATATAAATAACTCTTGTAGTGATAAGTTTTATTAAATAATGATTTTAGGGATTCGGTCCTTAACACGATGTTGAATAACAGCTTTAGTTTAAAGGAGTTGGTTGTTTCTAACTTAATCAACTTGTTGAACTTTTGTAAACAGAAATAATGAAGGCAGAGTAGTGGTCTAATTGTAAATTTTTTACACCCTAATCCTCGAGTCCTTCTTCAATATGTTAAATTTAGTTAGCGGGTAGAACGTTCTTTTATTTTGATCAGCTTCATTTTTTAATAACGCAATTATAGAAAGATTTAACTATCAAATTTCAAAGATATTGAAGTAACGAAACTTCTTTTTCCATTTTTAAAATTTCTGACTATAGAAACTCTAATTTGACTATGCTTCAAAAAATCATGCATATATATATATATATATATATATATATTTGGATTACATAATTGTATACTTATTATTATATCTAGTGATCACAACCAAGATTGTGTTAATCGGTGAAGGATTCTTTTTATATTTTAGGGGAAAAAAAGTAAGAAAACGTATTTAGTATAATTCTAATCATGGAGGTGATTAACCCAGAAAGATTACAGTTTGGTCCATCAACGAGTTATATGACTATTCAAATTAGTATTAAATATGTTATAAGAAATCATTCTCAAATACAAGGAACAAGAGATAATTGCACACCTGGAGCTAACCTAATTTATAAATATTTATTTGACAGTACTTCACCATCTAAATGATTTTTCAATTATATAATAAATTGTGATTGTTTATACTTTATGTTAGAGAAGAGACAATTAATGTTCCTCCATCTTAAAATTATATAAATATGATGGTGGAAAGAATATATAGTTTCATCAATGGCTGAGACGAATGCATCTAAATTTTACTCATCTTAACTTAAATCGTTGGTTCAAATAATATTATATTCAACTTTCTTAAATAAAATATTGAGTTTGAGTTTTTGTTTTTTAATGAAAAAATATAATTAAAATAAAAGAATCTTCCACTAAGAATAATCAATCAAATTTTTAGACAAAAATTAATCATAATAAATTTAATCAATGATGGTAAGAAAAAAAAAATTCTACACAGGACAAGTTTTGTCGGGTGGCTATTTTACAGACCGAGACTCCAAACATTATTCCTTCAATTCAGCAGAATTAGATCGTGGTTTCAGTCACATACCTTTAACCTTCACTGACTTTGCAGTTCACATCCTTTTTTTTACAATTTCCAAATTGTCACACACTACATTTTCTCTTTTTTTAAGTCGTATTCTCTGTCTTCCTTTTTGTTTCTATTATCCAACAATAATAGACAAAATAATATCCCTTGTGCCTCCTATTCAGAGAAGAACATTGAATCTCCTTTGATCTTCCAATTTTCACAGAATATCTCTATCCTTTGAAAATAAAATGGTCACACACGCTCTTCCTTATGTACACTGTATCTGGATGCCTTCTGTTTCCGGGTATTTCTGACTTGTAAATCAAAAGCAACCCCATATTTTGATTATTTTCAACCAATAAATCTCTCTTCCCTTGTTTTGCTTTTCACGTTTGAATTCTTTTCCTTGCTTTATTCTCCTTTCTCACATCATCATCATACCTTGAAGTCCACCTTGGTTTTTGTTTCCCTATTCAATTTTCCTAATTGGTGGGAACTGTGTAGTTATCTATGTGTTCTAAAATAGTTCCCCCTCGTTTCTCTTTTTCCCATGATGTCGTCTCTGAGCTACAAAAGCAACAAGATGTTCCACGCAAAGACACAATGCTTCTTGAGTCAAATCATGACTTTGAGTTCAGCACTAGCAGAAGAAGCCTCGAGTTTGAATCATCTTCTGCAGATGAGCTTTTCTCCAATGGGGTGATCCTTCCCATTCAGATGCAGAAAAATAGAAACACAACTAGGAAACACACCCTTTATGGAGAAGCTCCATATATGAGACTTCCTCCACTTCCTTCTAGTGTTGACAAAATAAAGAAAGAGAGCACTAGAGAAATTCTAGATGATAAGAAAACTAACTCCACCTCTTTCTGGGGTTTCAGTAGAAGCAAAAGTCTCAGTTGTGATACAAAGAAAAGTTTGATGTGTTATTTACCTCCTTTGTCAAGAAGCAATTCAGCTGGTTCAGTGCCACGGCCAAAGAGAGTGAGTTCAACCAGGCATCAAGCTAAGCCACTATCATCTTCAAGCTCTTCTACCTTAAATTTGTATCCTATACAAAGGTCTCATTCAGGTAAGAGTTATGGAGGATCTTATGCCAATGGTCTTTGGATTAGTCCTGTTTTGAACCTACCAACTCCTTGCATTTCTAAAGGAAGTGGTACTAGTCTCTTCGGGTTGGGTTCTTTTTTACGTGTTGGGAAGGCCAAGAAAAGCAAGTGATTTGTTCATGTCATGGATTAATTGTTAATCTTGCTTGGCTTATCAAATTCATCATTGTTTACTCTGATCAGTGATCAATAAAGGTTAATTAGCATGGTACTAAATGAAAGTTGATTGTGTTTATGCCAAGCTAATTATTTGGAGGGATAAAATAATCTCTGATGGTCATGCAGATAATAGGGTACAAGCTTGTTGGGCAGAACAATGGGAATATGTCCATTTTTAATGCTTTGTCCCATCTTGTTTTCTGTGATGAATCCTCCAATAAATGGAAGCTTTTGTGGTTAGTGCTTGTTCAGATTAACCCTTATTTATGTATGAGAAATGCTCTTTTGTTCAACAACTAAAATATTGTCTTTAATTGCATAACATATGACAACTAGTGGTGGCAGTTTCATGGACACAAATTCTCGATGAATCTTTTAACTTTTGGAAAGTTTGTTTGTCTGAGCCTTTGTTAGCTACTAACTCAGCTAATCATGGGCCATCCTTTGATTTATCTAGGGGCATGCTGCATGCATATGCTTAGACTATGCATTTAATTTGGAAATATACTGAATCCTCCAAATTAGTATGTGCTATTTATTGGACAACCAGCATTCGTGTCATAAATGGTGAAATTCCAATTAGACATGCTCGAGAATATGTCTAATCATATGCTGCCAAACAGCTGACACACTATAATTGGATTCCTATCACTACCACTCCATTGTTTCTAGCGGTTTTAACTTTGAATTAGTAATATTGTTTCACATCAGCGGTCCTGAGTAAATTAACTAATTAATGCGTGTGTTATCCTTGGAGTAAATTTAGTTCAGTTGCAATGTTGACAAGATAATGGCATCCCAAATGGTCCTAAAATTCACAACACAAGACCAAAAATCTTGAATCAATAAACTCGTGATTAGCTTTTTAGGGGTTATAAACTATAACCATGATGGACTTCAATGGATATTGGTTTTCTGATAAAAAAAAATTATACGTTTTCATTTTATATTAGAATTAAGTGCGCCTTGTGTGTGTTTCTTTTTGGGACCAAAGAATGCGTTGTATTATACATGTAGATGTAGGGCATGTGTCTATGCGGTGGGCTTCTCCATCCTTCCTCGATTTTTAGGATTTTATGGCACATATCCATGAAATGGACTCGTTGAAAAAAAAAAAACCACCAAATGGACTCACGACATCGAAAGGACATAACTACAATTAATTGGATGGTATTGTCTTCTTTTATCTTCACATGCATTAATGGCCGTGATTGTGACCTATACTATGCTTTGTCCTTGTAGATTAAATTTCTTCACCTATTACAACCCTAAAACCTTGGTTTGAATATATTGCACAATCCCCTTCCTAAGTTCTTATTGATCATTTTAAACACTTTTGATTCAGGGATAAATCAAATTGTTCAAAGTATATCTAAGTGAAGATAACGCTTTTTAACTTTTTTTGGAGACTCTTAATATTCTAAGAATTCTTTGTGTACTATACTAAAAAAATAATATCTTTATTAACACACAAGAAGGGCAGGAAACAATGTTGCACATAGTCTTGCTAGGCTAGCTTTTTCTTCTTATGATTCTGTTTTCTGTTTGGATGGAGGAGGCTCCATCCGAAATCCAAGCTCTTGTAATTTGTAAACCATGATGTATGGGCTTCCACAGGCTCTTCTTTTTCTTAATACAACATGGTTTTATTCACACACAAAACAAAACAATATCTTCAAATAAAGCATCCCACCTAATTACTTGAAATATTTATAATGAGTTTGGACATACATTATAATTTATAAACACTGGTTATAGATTCGCGTATTTAGGCAAAAGTTACATGCAATAGTTTTGATTAGATGTAGACCCTTTACATCCAAATACACGATAAGTACTCCACTAATAAATGCTTATCTTCATTTAGATATCTTCTTAATTATCCTTAATTATCTTCATTTAGAAGGCCAGTCCTTGCTCCTCATTGCCAGACTTGGCCTCCATCATCTCCTCCCATTTTTATTTTCTCCCATGTTCAAAGAACACCTCTTCTAACCTCGCTAACCTTTTTACTCTTAAGTTAAAAATACTTAATTATTCTTCCTTGTGAGACTCTATTCCATTGCCCTAAAGATGAAGAAAAGGTGGGCAGTATTTTATTCTTAGGTGTAAGACTATAAATTTACTGCTAGACTTCGGAGAGAGATTATATAAGAACTTCGGAGACAGATTATAAAGAACCTTGCACAAAATGCATAGATCACCGTGCTGTTGTGTTCTTGTTCGTTGAGTCCCAAAATTTTCACTTATAACTTTTCACATGACCCATTCAATTAGGCATGACATTGAGGTTTGTTATTGAAATTAAATCTTGAAATTTAATTATGATCTTTAGAAGTTTGTTTAGAATTGGAATAATAATTTTGGTGTGCGTTTTGTAGGAAGGAAATAAATAAATAAATAATAGGGTGAATGAAAATAGAAACGAAAGAAATAGGATAAATGAAAATAATAAAAAACTAAACTTCATTTGTCAATGAGTTAGACTTTTTCCTTTTTTGGTTAGGGAGGGGGGCTATCATTTTTCATGTTGTTACTGCTCCTTAATCTCTTTTGAATGTAGCTGTTAGGCTATAAAATAAAATGGAACATTCTGACAATTATACTATGGACATTGGACAGGATTGCTGATCTAAACCTTGAGGAACATGCCTCAAGGTTACTGCTACATATACAGTTCCTATCACTATATTGTTATTCTTATTCCATAAATTTGTAGGTAAAAAAAAGTACAAGGCATATGCTTTCTAGCAAAGTAGTTATTTCTGCGGGGAAAAAGCAGTAATTAAAAATTTATCCTACCTCAGAAACGTATATGGGTAAGCACGGAAGAGATTTTCAATGGAAGCTCACCATGATGTTCTACTCTGAAACCCAGATCTAGTCAATCCGGGAGGGGGTCACTTTTTGGGATAAAAGTTGGGGAACGTCTTCCTGGTGATTCGTGCGCACCGATATAGTAAGGAAAATTGTGAGCTTTTTTTTCTGGAATAGGATGATGAATATACCTTGAGACTATTTCCAAGCAAAGTAGGGATTATAATGAGTATTTTTCTTTTCTTAATATAAGCATATACTTTTCTGGCCTGGTTTGATAGGAATTGTTGGCTTTTAACCCATGACTATTTTTTGCAGATGACAGGAAAAAATCATCAACCTGGAATATAAATATGCATCTTCTAAGTGATTATTATTTTCGGAGATAAATTGCTCAGCGTGATCGCAGCGCAGTCAGTGAACTTAAATGAAGTTAACGATCAGAATAAAGAAACGAATAGGAGCTGCAACAATATAAGTTGCATTAATAGAAAGTTGATCTGTACATGATTGCTATTAGACTGATTCGGAGCATCTGTTCAAGTATAAGACGAAACGATAGGGGGGCTCCTTTCTAGTCATGGCAAAATTTGGATTCTTAATTTGCTATACAAGTATTTACAAACTCTGTCTACCTCCCGACAAAAGAAGCACACTAAGAGCAGCTGGAGTTTGACGTCTCACACTTGATAACCCGGGTATTGTAAGAGCCACAAAATCCACATTTGTGATACAACCAGTGGAAGCGTGAACTGCCCTTCCGATCACAGTCATGGCAGAGTATGTCCTGCATTGCCATTACAAAACAGGCTTAACAGACATTGATCTTACAAATTCTTTGCTGGCCAACTAAATGTCAAAATTCTCTCTTTCATAAGGAATGAAGTCAAGATTCATGTAAGAGATCGACACAAAAAGTACTCACCTGACAGCGGTCCTTGTACTCTTCAGGAAGTTCCTCAGCAGCCAATAGGGCATCAAGCATACCAAAGTAAACCTGGGTAGGTACAGAAAAAACTAAGAATAATATGTTGGGTACCTCTTCAAGCATTTCAATTGATTTGACATGAAGAATCTAATTATATCCTTCATCTTTTCAATGGATTTCTTTATCAAAGGGAATGTACTCCTTCTTACACTCTTCAGTTCAAGTTTTAATTTTTCCAAACTAAGCAATATCAAGCTTTACTTTTAACTAAATTATATGAACAAATGCAAACTGTTAACATCTTTTATTTTGCCTCGACTTGAGGACTCAAGTATATGTTAGAAAGATAGTAGAGCATTATTAAACTAATGACCCTGTTTGGTTTTCCTTTGCAGATTTTTGTGCATCTATAAATATTTTGTTCTTTTTTTATGGAGAATTATAAAGGTTGAGAATAATGTCTTAAAAGATTGCAAAGTAAGGATTTAATGAAAGAAAATCATCTTACTGCCATATCTCCCAATGACTTGCTGCAGATTGGACATGTATAGTGACTACACGTGTATGCCTAACATAATATAACAAAATATAAGATTGAATCCACAACCCTTGAGAATAGGTTACCCCTGGTTTGGGTAGGGAATTGAAACCTAAAACCTAAAATAGGTGTGAGATAGACCTGGAAGCAAGCAGAATGCATATAGTGGCCACAAGGTAGAGCTCTGACTGTGGCACTTGAAGTGAACAGGTCATCACAACAAATTGGGCAGTTCATTTCTAAACCTTTCTCCAGGCACTTATGAGATGATGATTTAATCCCCAGGCAACAATTGCATTTCATGCAATGAAAATAATCAATCCCAAGCCCTCGTCCAACACGGCATAAATTGCAAAATGGGCAATGATATACATTCCTGAAAATGAAGGACGCAAAGTTTGATGGAATAAAAGTAACAAGGAAAAATAAAATTAACTAAAAAGTTGAAAGACTAAATTATAATCAACTAGATATATTTCTTGCTAAAACATTCATATAGACTAAATTTTTTTAACTATAGATTGTTTTCAGCAGTATAAATATGTACATCTCAAGCATCAACAGGTAATAGCAATTTTAATACCAAAATTTTTAGATTCTGAAGAACTAAAAGATACCTTTCATCATCAAAAAATTTGCATATATTGCAATAGTACTTTGCCATTGAAAACCCATCACATGAAGGTGTTATGCATATGGGCCCTATTGGCTGTATATTCAGGCAGCGCTTACACATCATTTCTGATGTTGCTTTTCTGCAATGATCAAGCAGATGATTAGAAGTAAATACTATTATAAAATACAAGACATAAGAAATCCCATGAGAAATTCACCTATCCATAGAGTGATCGCTGACATTGTCATGACAAAATCTGCAAGTAAATAACTTGCCACAACATGCAGCCCGAAGCTTGCAATTTCTCTTATAGTGCTCACACCCAAATACATGTTTCTCTGGGTCCCGAAATGATGGTGAGAGTCCTTCTATTTCTACACTGTTAGATGCTCCTTCAGATAAAGCTTTAGGTGATTTCTGCTGGGCAGCTATCCATCGACTAGTACAAGACAAAAATAAATAATCAACAATTGGAACTTGATGACAATAGACTAAAGTGCTATCTAACAAACATACAGCAAATTTTGTCCCTATTAAATAACACCAAAAGTATGATCACTGGAACCAACCTTGTCAGTAGATTCTGCACAAGATATGCTTTTCTCCTTGGATCAAGAGTTGAGTCTCGATATACCTTGCGGATCTCTGACTCAAGTTCGTTCTGATTCATCCGAAATATGTCTTTCCAACCTGGCTTGAACATCTGATCATTGTGGTCCAAGCTTTCTTGATATTCAGCACCTAGGAAAGAACAATAACACGCTATACTATTAAATATTCAATCTCACAATTTCTACAAAAGATGAAAGAAACTGAAATCTTATCCCATACCTCTCTGAGAAGTGGTATGATCTGATGTTTCTGTCTGTGCTGTAGACACCGGACTCTCTTTCCAGCATTCACTAAGCCATTCATTGAACATAGTGTTCTTAGTTGCCTGCTTCCATGTATCCATCATTGTGATCTGTTCATCCTGAGTAAGTGCAGACGTTACCCATGGTAACATTGATTGGAGAACTTCAGCACCTGTTGTTCCAATTATCCGACCCACTATCTTGTCTTGTTCCTCTACAGTGAAATGTCTCCCAAACAATGGCCACAGTTCGCATTCTTCTCTGAAAAGATGCTGATCCAGGGTGACTCTTATGGATTTGCACATCCCCTGAAGCTTAGTAGCAAGTTCATTATATTTTTTGATATCATCACTATTATTGGCTTCAGAGGTTCCAAAATCACTCTCAGTTAAATTGTCTGACATATGGGTCATCTGCAAGGCTTCATGAAGGACAGAAAACTCTGAAAGAACACAGGAAATATCCTCAAACAATTGTTCTTCCTGCTTATGGTCCAGCATGTATGAATGACTCACATTATGAAGCGCCTCTTTGGATTCTAAAGCTGGAAATACTATCTCATCTTCAGCATTACTATGAGCTCTATACAAACCCCACAAAAGACGAAATCTTCCATTAAATTGCCGAAGAATTGTCTCATCACCATCACTCAGCTTTCCAGATTCAACATCTAGATACTCCAAGTCTTTGCGTATAGCTTTATGGAATTTAAATATGGTATCAATTGGTCTTTGTGTAGATCCAACATTGCATGAGCTGCTCTCTGTTTCCCATATGAAAAGACTGGAATTAAGAGATGGGGCAGAAGAGCTGAAAGACAAGGACCGTAAGGACTTGGCTGTAGAAAGAGAACTCAGCCCTAAATTGTTACTACTTACTCCTAAACCTGGCACAAAACAAGGCCGTGCACTACAACATTGTTTCTGAATATTTTCAGCCTCTGAAGTTTCAGGTAGATCTTCATTTTTGTGTGACTCCAATATGTTTCTCTTGACTGGTCTATTGTTCCCACCTGATTCAGCTAATACATGACTATTAGATAATGCAGACACACAAGCACAGGATGGCCAACCAATGTTTTCTTCAATATCAGAAATTCTTTGAGCAGGACAGCAACCGGATGCACCTGAAGACAAACACAGACCTTCATTACGAGCCTTGCAAGCCCATCCACAGAAGAGTGTGACAAGAGCAGAATCTGTTGCTGGAGCTGAAGCAGATTAAGAAGTTGTCAAATGTAGATTACACACAAATAAAATTCTCGGAGATATAATTTCTTTAAGAAGGCAAGGAGGTTTGAAGAGTCATAGAACCTGCCAACTGCATATTTCTCTGAAACATCTTTGCTTCATCTTGAGTTAAAGATCCTACCAACCATGGCAGGACACGCTCAATCAATTTCAGAGGCATCATGCATAAGCTTTGATACAAAAGCTCACATTGCCTTCTAAAGCTAAAGTGCTTTCTTGCAAGTGGAAGAACCTATAGATGAGAGGAATTAAGAACACTAGTAGATTAAAACAGAGATTAATTGCAAATTCCTTATAAAGAACTTCCCATGTTAATGTTTCACTCCAATAAAAAATAATTAACTAAATAGATAAAACAATTATAACATTTATCAACTTCTGCATATATGGCATTCAAATCCCAGCAACAAATTAATTACTCTTGTTGCAATTAACATTGCATTTTCATAACACTCTTATCTCACATTAGTCACTTAAAAAGATTATCCCATGAGCAATGATGTCTGATAATTGTTGTGCACACTTTCATTTGAATTACAAATAACACAACAATTATCTACTTTTCCTTAATTTTTGCTTTAGTTTAACCTCAATTTAGTTAGGAAATAGAGTTTTATAGAATCTTAGACTGTAAATAAAATTTTAATCCTTTTCCTCTAGTTTTTACACTTTTGTCAAGATTTTTGGAGCACCAATTGAAGTTGTCATTCATGATGTTTCACCCAGCAAACTATGCTCGCCCAGCAAGAGTATTTGTACAAATAAGGCCACGTGGCAACTCAAGAGTGAAGAAGAAGGACCGAGACATTAGAAGAACTCGATCAGCGAGCAAAGCTCACTGAGTGAAGAAATGAAATTAAGAATTGCAATTGTTGAAGAATTCACCTAGCGAGTAGAATCACATATGAAGTGTCTTTTGGAATTTGCAAAGGTGTTGGACCCAATATAAAAGCACATTCTCTTGGGATTAGGAGGATCAGTCGAGGGCACGGCGAAAAACACGAAAAACAAAGAGCTCAAGCTAGTCTTCATTGTTCTTGACCATTTCTTCTTCTTCCACTTTGTATTTCGTTCTCTTGTAAGGCCTCTCATGACAATAAGAGGCTAGTTTCACTCATTGTTGGGGGTTTGATGCACTAGAAACTCTTGATGTAATTATCTCTTCTATCTATTTGATGTTCATTTTCAGTGTTATTGTTTACTTTCTTTTATTATTGCCTTGTTTATGGTTTGATCGCCCACATGCATGTTTTATAGAGTGAGAGTCATTGGAAAATGCTATCATCACTAAGAGCTGAAAGTAGCTTCTAGTAAAACTCATGCATAGGGATAGAATGTGGTTTAGTAGCCTTATTTTTAATCCTTGTTGTGATCCAAGTCATTTCATTTAACTTGTTAAGGAATTAGGAGTTAGGTGAAGTAATTTACGCCCTTTTACTAGAGGAATCTTGATTAGGGTAATTTTGTGGATTAGGGTAATACTTGAATGAACATTGAGTAAAGAAACATCATTAATATTAAATCAGGAGTGGTTTAGTAAGGCCAAACACCCAACAAATTCCATAATTCTGCATATTCTTTGTTTTCTGCACCCTAAGTGCTTGTGTTTTTGACTTAGTAGCAGGGTCCGGGTTTTTTTTTTTTGTTGTTGTACTACTTTTATGATATTTTTACATTCTGCACTTTAGTTCAAAAAAAATCAATCAAACATTCATTTCCATTGCTTAGAATTTGGTTTGCACAAGCTACTTCTACACGAATGAAGTCCATGTGGACACGACACTCGGTTTACCGTGTTTTACTACTTGCACAATTTGATTCACTTGTCAATCGGTTAATAATAACTCACCTGAAGTTCTTCATTATGGAAATGCCTCTGTATGGTTTCCATTATATGATCAGCATGTGTGCATAACTTGGAATAAAATTCAACATCTGAATTAGATGATGCTCCTTCACTTTGAATACTTTCAATCAAATGCCGAAAGTCTTTAAATTGACTTTCTTCTTCGGCATGCTCCTGAAAGAAAGAAAATTCGCCATCTGCTGCTGGAAAAATAACCTTGTCCTCAGCAATACTGCATTTATAAAAATAAATAGTTTCAGATAACAAGGCACATCTTATGATAAATTGAGTATGGAATTGGTTAATAGAAGAGAGATATGATACTTCCAATAGACAAAATATTGATCAAACTAAATTAAGGTGATACCTGTGAAATATGCAAACTTCAGCTATGAATTGAAATCTTTCGTTAAAAGCAGATAGATTAGTAAAATCTCCAGAGTGCTGTATATTTCTGGCCTCCACTGCTATCTCACTTAACTCTTTTTTTATTGCATTATGCCAGAGCAATATTTCATCTATAGGATGTGTTCCAGTGGTATCAGAAACATCTATCATAGATTCAGAATGTTTCCTTTTTCCCATTGTTGTGGATTCACAAGCACAGTTTACATTCTCAATCTGATGGGTTAATGACCTAGAACTACATTGAACTTGAGAATGATTTACACAAGTTTCAATTGTGTTAATGCTACTTCTTCCTTCCATCCAGGAGAAAACAACCTTCAATAAGCAAGAATATGATAAGATTAAGATATATTACAGTTATATATCAAATCAAATGAATATAAATAATAAAACAAGACCAGAATATGAGACAGACAAGTAATCTTCATTGCAAACAATCAATCTCTGCAATAGTGTCAATGTGGTACACAACAGACATGAAGAACACAAGTATTTGTGAAATATAAAGATTTGAGAGACCTGGCCTCTTCTCTCTTTCTCAAAAACAGTTATTACTATAAATGAAAGCTTCTGTTATTTCTATTAATAGAAATTTAAGCCTCTAATTCCCTAAACTCTCTTATTCTTCCTAATGTAGAATATCCTTGTTGTCTGTCAGCTAACATTAAATAGCATCATCATATTCAACACAGAAAAAAGCATTAACAAAGAAAAGGAAACAACAATGCTCAGTTAGCATTTGAAAACCACACCTTCTGAAGGAGTTTTTCCTGTGGCACTATCTTGATTAAGCAATTTTGCAAATCTTGAGATTCATCAGGTGATATAGATGTTGAAAGCCATGGTAGAAATTCGGCCATCATATTCACAGGAATACTGCAAAGAAACTGCCAAACTAAGGATGCCTGTTCCTCAAGAGAAAACTTCTCAATAAGCAGAGGAAATACCTAATATCACTCGACAAACAAAAAAGTTAGACACATCCCCAAGCAAATAAGGTTATGAAGCCATTTAAATTGGCCATGACAAAATGATACTCAAAGAATTATCATTTAGGACACCAGCTTACAAACAGATTCTATGTTACCTATCTAGTATATCAACCCATTAATAAAAAAGCTCCTCAGTACATATGAACCACATTAATTAATCACAGGAAATAACATCATAAAAGAAAAGCTCTCATGTACATAGTAACGCATTAACCCATCAAAATAATAAACAATTTACTGCATGTCATAAATTCTATATGCAATCAGAACTATGTGACTCTTTTTTGTAATGCTTTCTTGAGTTCAATTTTAGCAGTAATTTTAATACAAAGTACTCATTTACTTGCCAGGCTGAAATTTTAACAGTTAACAAAATTATAGATAACGTAATAAGGTAATATTCAATACCCATTAAACAATTAAGAAGTTAATAGTAATAATATTTTTTCAAAAAACAATGCGTAATTGATTAATGTGATACTTGAAAATTGAAATACTCAATTTCCAAAGAAACTTCCAAAGGTGATAAGTGTAGCAATAATAATATATTTACTAATATCACATTAATGATGGTAGTAAAAATGATAAAGGAAGATTTGGAGTTAGATGGTGATTGATGATTTCGATCTAGGAAACTTGTATTTGACTTTTGATGGTATTTACTTGTATGTTTTTTTAAAGACATCAACGACTTTTTATTGATAATTATGAATGTCATTAATTTTAGTATTTTTATCATTTTTGAGAATTTATAGGTATATAGTATATATTATGTAAACTATATAAAAAAAATTCCAATCGCGGCTATCTGCTATCCCACTACAGCGTTTTTGGGGCAGGCCACTACATGCCGCAATCCAGGATTTAAAACACTGATTTAAATGTGTTAATGCAAGTGGGGCAATAGCACCCTGAGCATACAATATTTTGTATTTACAAGAATCATAATTAATTCAGTGATCTGGAATTCTGGATCTGACATACAATATTTTCTACAGGGATCATAGAGGGTTCTGAATGTGCATTGTTAAGTGGGAAGAATTAATTTTAGTTTTTAGTGACTTAGAGAGATGTCTTATGCTACCCCTACTTGTACTTATCTTTCTTCTTTCTAATAATATCTCAATTTCATCCCCCTCACCCCATCCTGAAAAAAAAAAGTAGGTCGTTTTTGGGCCAGTTGATTTAAACTCAAAAAAATTGATTATAGAAAAGCACTTATTTAAGAAGCAAACAGGATTTGCTTCTTAAAAAAAGCAAAAAAAAAAAAAGTAGTTTAGACAAACACATTAAAAAAACAGAAAATTGCTTATTTTAATTTTAAAAAAAAAAAGTGTTTTTTTCAAAATATAAGCTTATACAAATGGGCCCTTTTTCTTCGTTATTTAGCCATCATAAAGATAAATTTCCACCAATCCACATATAAAAGAATGACTTGTCTTCTGGGCATCTTTATAAAGATCAGCTATCGGTCTCGTACTCTCTTTAGAATGACCACTATGATAATCAGGACAAATTGAAAGACTGCATTTTGATTTGTTTTTCTAGCTCAATAAGTGTTTGCCAACAACCAAATACCGGATAAGATAACTAGGTAGAACAAGACCAGTTCAGACATATTATATGTTTGTTTGGCAATCAATTGAGTCAAAACTAGTTCAAAAGAAATCCTACTAAAACATGATTTCATAGAAATCTGTTTTTAACAAAGTTTCATAATTTTTTCTCCCCACCTTACTCTCTTTTTGCTAAAACTAAAATTTATATAAAATTCACCAAGATTTACCACACATTGCTATTCAATATCCACATCACTTTGTAGGAAGGGTCCAAGACACCTAACCAGTGCAATTCATAGTCCAAATTTTAACCTCCAGCACACTGCTAACTCCGGTCTTATTGAACCTGTTCACCATAACTCTACCTTACTCCAGTTCCAAAGCCTAACTATATGTAAATGAAATTCATAATTTACTCCTTCTCTTGACTCATCAACCAGGACAGTATCATCCACAAAAAGTATGCGTGAGGCACCGGTCTTAGAATCCCAGATCATTTTATATACTCTTCCATTCTTGTTGATAATAAAGTTTCTTCTTTGATAAATTAAACAAAAAGCTTCTTTTTATTAATTAGGGTTACTTGTATAATCCAATAATGTTCAACAACATTTTGTAACATCTAACTATCCATTCATTAAATCCTCAACGACTGATGCAATCTTATGATCCTGAACAATTTAACTGTCAAGATTCCTTCTTTGGATTTTGATGGAGGGGAGGAATGGCAAAAAGCAATGGCTTCAAAAGTTATATATAGCAAGTATTCATCACATAGAAAGACATTAAATATCATCTTGCATGCTTCAATAATAATTTACAATTTAGATAAAACAATAATTTCTAACATATAAAACCCTAATCAACTAAATTGATCATTCCAGGACATACTACTGATTATTTCTCTAGTTGAAGCACTAGACAAAGCCCATATGGTCGCATTAAAACTACTCCAGAAGAACACTTAACCCATCAAGAGAGCAAAAGCATAAATGATAATAAATCAATCACTATTCACTAAACATAAAAACCTAATATAATTTTAATTTTAATAGTTATACAGTTGCAACACATAATAGCCACTTTGGCACGTCCAATAGTTAATATTGGCAATTCTTTTAAGCAATAGGGGGGATTTTTTACTCTCCAAACTCTTTGTAATTATCTTCTCTTCATCTTAATGAATTTTGTTTAAGCAATAATAATACTTCTATCTTGTAGAGAGAAAATACCATTACATTATATTTATCTCATTGTATGAGTCTGAGAGGAATACAGGGTAAGAGCTACTATTAAATAGACTTATACCTGCTCCTCTTCCTTTGCCATGTGTTGAATAACTGACGTCTGCAAAGCTCCCGTGCAGGATGCCAACTCTCTTGGAAAACTTTCATCATTATTGATGGAAGAATTTAAAAGCTCAAATAGATGATCAAAAAGGTCGCTTTCACCCTTGTGCTCCAGAGAATATGTCTGTGCTACATTCTTCACACGTATATCTAGAGCTGGAAAAATCACCTACATTCCAGAATATATTTCCCTCAGAATGATCAAAAATAGCAGAAGGAGTGCCAAAGCCAAATTAATAAAATAATGCTTCCGAGAAAGTATGAAAGAAGCACAGCCAAAGCATATAGCCTTGACATTACAAAAGAAAAAACAATCACCAAACTAATCAAGAAACCTATAGGAAGCTCTGATAATTAAATTTTGAAACAAAGCTTTCCCATCTAAACAATTTATTATAAAAAATGCACTGAAGGACTGACAGTTAAAGATCACTTCATATCTAGTAGGAGAAAATGAAATAACTTTATGCATCAGTAGCTGTTAGCTAACCACATTAACTTACCATTACCAGCTTATAAAAGCTCAATTTAGTAATGAATGAGCATCAGCATTAGCATTCAATCTGGTCTTTTCCTTTTTCTGCTACATAGCTTTCAATCAGTTTTATTGTGGATATTTAGTGACAATGGCACAAACAAGGAGGTTTTTACCTAGTTTTTTATGCACAATACACACTATAACCACGACATGTGCACAAACGAGTAGATTAAAAAATGAGAATAACCAAAAAGTTCAGAAAACGCCGCTGCAATTTAAGGAAATCATATCCACTGCTTCAATACTACTGCCCCCAAGCAAAAGTGCTATATGATACAGTTTTCCTTTTTCTATTTTATCATCTCTTGGCACGAACAATAACAGAAGAGTAAAGAAGATTAAGAAACATGCATAGCCTGCAAATCAATTTATTCTGTACAAGCAAAATCTACATTCAAGCTAGTTAGCGAGTATCAAATTTTGACCTAAATTTAACAAGAGGAAATGACCGACAGAAGAAACAAGAGTGTCATATCGTTTCGTCATTAAAAATGAAACCAGCCACGAAATCTCCACTCTCTACGCCATTTCTCTCACAAAGGAAAATTAGGTTACAGAACTGAACAAGTAACAAAGTCCGAAAACGTAAAGGTGAAGGAAGACTAGCACCTCGTCTTCAGCATTGCAGTGGTGCCTGTACATGGAGCTGAGGAAATGGTAGCGCTCAGAGAGCGGCTTAATGTCGGAGCGGTTGCCGGTGGCGAATGCGATGGCCAATCGGTGCAGCGCGTCAAGCTCATTTCGAATCGCTTTGTGAAAGAACAGGAAAATCAAAATTGGCGACTCCGGTTTGGAGCACTTCAAGCCGCCAATGAGAGCCGAGGAGGAGTCAACCTTGTTGACGGAATTCGGGAGCACCGCCACTCCTCCTCCGTCCAACGGCGTCGCCATGCGCGTTTTAACTTTCTTTTTAATTTTTTCTTTCTTTCTTATTTTCCGGGAAAATTGCGTCTAAGTCTAAGTGGTTGAGCACTTTATCATCATCTTTGTTGTGTATGTTTCTACGAAATCAGTGAGTTTTGTACGTTGTATATCCAGTGGTGGCATGGACGGTTCCAGAGAGAGAAAGTGGTTGAAGAGAAGCGAGAGAGAAAGAGAGAGAGAGAGAGTTTATCTCTCTAAATCTTTTTGTTGTGAAGCGAAGAAGGACGAGATTTGGTTTGGTTTGGCTACTACGCCTATAAGAAAGAGAACGTACGAGCGCGACCGCGAGTGCGAGGGAGGACCAAGTTTTATATGTAGGTTCATGCCACGTGGCTATATATGCCACGTTGGATGACGATGTCACTTCCTCATAATAATGCCCATCTCTTTTTTGCATTTTCACTACTCAAAATAAATGCACAATGTAAGAGTCCTATTTTTAAGAGTTTTTTTAATTACAAAAAAAAATTACTAGAGCAGCTGTTGATGTAAATTATTTTTTTAGTACTTAAATATATAAAAAAATTAACTAATTTTTTCTCTATTTAAAAAAATAGTCAATAGGGTTTATTTTTATTATTCACATTTTAAAAAATAGACTATTTTCTTAAAATTTCTTACATTGAAAATTGATATAAAAATAAATAATTTTAAAGTATTGAAAAATATTTTAAATTATTTTTTTAAATATTAATAAAATATATCAACATATTTTAAAGACTAAATTGATGGATATTCAATATTTTTATAAGACTACTTATATAATTTATTATTTTAGATACTATTTGAGAGAAAATCTAATATAATATAAAAAATATAGAAAAGCTAATATTTGAGGGAACAAATTTATGATTTACTTTTTTTTTTTTTACTCAACAATAAATGCATAATAGTTATGTTTTCCATTTCTATTTTTATGATAAATGTAAACTAATTAAAGAATAGATGAAAATGAAAAGTATAAATTGAAATGTAAAAGAAAGTATATTACACATTGGCATAGTACTTATAAATACTAAAAATAAAAAGGTGGAAGAGAAATTACTGCATGGACTAATAATTTACATCTCCCTTGTCGCTTCACTCGCTTGCCACTTGTCAGTACATCAAAAAATAGCCCCATACAAATAAGTTAATTTGTTAGAAACTATTTTAATAAATATATTGTAAAAATATCAAATTAAACAATTTAGTCTCTTGACTGAGGCAAGCAAGTTTTATTATCGCTATATTACCATGAGTTTTGAATTATTATTATTATTATTATTCATTTATCATAAATATTATTATTATTATCACATTTTTATAAAATTTACATTATAAGAAGCCAAAGTTAATAGATTGAAATATAAAACTAATAGTGCAAGTAATATATTAAAACTAAATTACAAAACTTTAGGTAAAAATTATATTTTTATAAAAAAATTAAATTGTAAAATTTTTCAATAAATAAATTATAAAAAAATTGTTCATGATATATTAAAATCTAAAATAATTATATGTATTTTTATATAACATGATAAATATATTATTTAATTAAATTAGACACTTAAAAATAATCTAATTATCTTAGTTTAAAATATTATGCATTATCTTAATTGATATTGTTTATCTTGTTAGCATTGTCAACACTAAACTAACCACAGTTAGTGGTAAGAACTAAAACAAACACACTAAAAAATGTTAGGATCTAAAAGTAACAAAGAAAATCGTAACAATTAAAATCAGGTAAAACCATGTTCACAAAGACATAAAAAATATTAAAGTTTATTTTATTTTATAATTAAATTTAAAAATATGTATAATATGAAGTTATGCACGAGATACTACTTTAAAAAAAATTATAAAATTTCCATCTAGTTAATACAGCAATTTTTTCCCGAAAGAAGTTAATACAGTAATTAAGATTTACTTTAATGAATCTTTTAAACAATATAGTGGTACATATTCTAAAGATAATTTATTGATTACCATTTTGAGCATTTTCTTATAATCCATTTTGAGCATCTTTATTAGTTAGTTTAACTAGTGGCAAATAATAAATTTTGGGATCATATAAGTTACCTGTTGGATTGTTCGTATGGTAATCTGACTTTTCACATAGGTACAAAATTAGCTTTTTATCTCCTCTCATTATTCAAGGGGCAAAAAATTTATAAAAAAAAATTAATATTCACTTTGAAAACAATATATTGAGAAAAACTCACGCTCATCAACATGAAGGCCGTATCAAACTAATATAAATTTCTTTTAATTTAATCATTCATTCACAAAAGAAAAGAAGAAAAACTAATATATATGTACGTGTATTGAAACATTGGAAGCAAATCGATGGTAAAACTTAAAAGGCTTGAATAATGTATATTTATTTTAAATCATTTTTCACCGTCGCTGCACTCAACAATAATGTACAGTTTTATTTTTCAAATATATTTTATACCCTGAATCCTAAACACACTCAAAATAACAAAATATAACGCTATTACACAAATAAAATTAAGATGACTGAATAATATTTTGAGCTCAAGGAGAAAACAGTATGGAATTTTGGTATAAAAGAATGGCGAAAATAATAGTGTGGCTTAAATAAATTCACGTGTTACAATAACATCTAAATACTTTATGTATCATTTATGAGAATAAAAATTTCGCAAGGATAAAAAAATCGACCATACATTAGCAGTGGCCAATTAAATGACGAAACGTAAGCTGTTAAATAATAAAAAACAAAAACGAAATGGATGATATTTTTTAATTTTATTTTTCATATTAAAAGCAATCATGTTTAAAATATAATTGGATATTAAATATAAATATATTTTTCAGTAAAAAAATAATTTTTATTTATTATATTATAAAAGATTAATTTCTTCCATTAGACTCTATTTCTTCATATTTGTTTATTGTTTCTTGTTTCTCATCGTTAAAAGTGTTTGAAAGTTGGATTTTGCTGAGATGAATCAGGATTCGTGATGCGAAGATGCAAGGGACATCTAAGTCTTGGTCAAAAAACATGGGATTGAAATGAAACGCTAGAGGACAATAACTAGAGCTCCAAATATGAAAAATCACTGTCAAATTATCTTTAAATTATAAATATAAATAAAAGAACAGGCAAGCTCAAACTGCTGCAAGAACTTCGATTTAATCTGTGTATATACGTGTCATACAATTGATTTTAACACTGTCGTAGATTTGTTATTGTATGCCTAGTTTTTTTGTTACATTATATTATACCTTGTTTTTTTTAGTATAAATAAATATATTAATAATTTATAAGTTTGATTTTCGATCTTAATGTACATTTAAAATGCAGTTTGCTAAAAAATTTTAAAAAAAGTAAAATAGGTTTACATCCACTTTTTTTTTCTTAATAACGTGTACATCCACTTATTTGCTTAGAAAGGATATAAATTATAATTTTATTTTTCTTAAAATATAACCAAAGACGAAGAGTTCTGCTGTTTTTCTTCTTAATGTGCTCGATATATTAGGGCAATTTATTAAAGCTTTTTTTTTAAAAAAAAAAAAGACTTGAAAGTTATCTTTAGCCGTTGAAATTTAATTAAATAAAATAATTAATAGTATTTGAAATGTCATTGCTCCAATATTATATGTTTTCAATGGACTGAGTTTGATTAAACAAACAAATATAGTCGACAGCATTCATATTCCACAGTGACATGTGTATATCGAAAGTGGCACGAAAGAATGATGAGATCCAAATACTAGCATATAAATTAAGAAATGGATGAATATTCAGAACAAGAGGCAAGAGGACACGAATATTAGTAGTAGTACGTACTTTGCATCGCCAAAAATACATATGACTTATATCAAAATAGACCTATAATGTACTTCTTCCTTTACCTTTTACTTTTATTTTTCACTTCTTCTTGATATCAAAAAGCAATGACAATTTTTATGTTGTAAAAGTACAGAACAAGACAAGGGCACATGCCGACATGGTCAATAATCTGGAATAAATATATAATTTTAATTCAATTTTTAAAAAATGTTTGCACCAATATTTTTAAAATTGCACTAGTAACTTGATTGAATGGCTAATAATTAAATTTATATCTTTCAATATTTGAAATAATAAAATAGTATAAAATTATAAAAAAAAAAATCAAAGTATACAAAATTGTAAAATACTATAATTGAATAAATTATATATTTTACATTATCTATTTGTAATTCTTAAATATGTATTTTCATTTATCATATAATATTTTAAATTTATTTTTTTAAAAACTAACTTTTTAATTTTTTAAAGACCATTTTAAACCAATTTTTTAATTGATTTAAATTATTTTACAGCACATTGATTTTTAATCTAGTTTTACCGGTTCTTTACTAGTTTTCATTGGTTATGAGAATAACCTATTTTATGGAGTTATATTTTTTTCATTATTTTATAATTTCACAATATTTTTAAAAAAAAATCTTAATTATTATTTTTAGGATATTGGTCACCAACACCCTTAAAAAATTATGGTCTTGCAGCTGGGCCATTTATTCAACCAATATATTAGGCCTTTATTTGAATGAGTCACTGATTAATTTTACTCATATAATAAATTGGTACACCAAAAATAAATATAAGTGAAATGTTTACCAGTCAAACATGCTGGTTTGATCCAATTATAATATCTACAAAACTTAAGAAAAGTAAAGTATATTTTTTATTCTTTTAGTTTCAATAAAAATAAATCACGATAACAAATGTCATAGGTTATGTTTGACCCATGAATGTTCTTTATAATTATATTTAAATTTCATTAAATGTGTGTTACAAAATTTTAAATAGATATCGGAATTCACATTTTAAAACCAATAAACTCCTAACTATATAAAAATAGCACAGTAATGTTGTGCCTACTCTTGTTTCCGCTGTAATTAAATATTTATTTATTTATTTATTAATTATCTGGAGTATTTTACTTGGAAAGAATATTAGAGAGTTATAAAAGACGAGTGTACCAAGACCCCCAAAAAACCAACGAATGTACACAGCAAAAAAACAAAGGTGAAGTAATTGTCATCTTTATTTCCTCCTTTACATGCGCATGTGCTAGACACAGCTATGGCACACATTTTGCATTAAAATACTGACCCGTCCTTATACTCAAATGGATATCCACTAAGGTTAAGTTTCTTCCTTTTAGTTTTAATCCCACTTTAGTTGGAGATTCCTTATCCATTCCTTCAATAATCAATCCTTTACCGTGATATATTTATAAATAATAAATAAATTGTTCAGGTCATTTTCATTCTTAACTTCCTACCCACTATCTCAGTATCTGCACTTTTGTTAATGTGTTTGTTAATATCAATTTGCTTTAGAGCTTAGACCCACTTACGTACATTGGGAGGTTGTAAATTAAATGGTTACTCCACTGAATAACAAATATTGCATCTCATGAAATTCCTGAGACTGCACTTGTCTCGTATCATGAATTCATGATTAAAAATATACAAATTCTATGGCCTAAAAAGAAGGCTCCACTGAATAAAGCAAGTGAGGAAAATGTTTATATATGTAATCAGTGTAGAATTCATCGAGTGGACAATTATGGATTAGAAGGATACGCTCATCTTAAGGGAAGCTCAATTGGTGTGTTTATGTAGATAAAATATTAAAATATATGTTATTCTGGGAATATCCAAATTGGTACGTTTTGTTGTTCACAAGTGGAATGGTAATGATTTTCAAGCAGTTTCAATTCAAACTTACAATTTATAATGTCAATGAGAGGCGTGAGTTTTGTGGTTAATTATATTCATTTTGATGTCTCTGATCTTATTTTTGATATTCTTACATCTGTTAATGCTCACTCTTCACTTTTAATTGTTGGTACGGTCAACAAAGTTTGCTATTATTGGGCAATAAAGAAGTGGTATGATACTGTTTTAGTTCAGTCATAAAAATATTTCGACACACAGATAAATAAAGAAATAACTACAAACATTTCATGATATATGACACAAAGAATCATGAAATCTGGTGTGATTTATACTGATGGATTTAGACTTAAAAGAGACATTCTGTCCATATACAATACAGCTAGGGAATAATTAAACGTATAAGCTGGCATAAATGGAGTACCGCGAACACTAGTTGACATGGATCGTTAGATATATGTATACTTTATTGAAAGGCCAATGTTTTACCCCGCAAAAGGGCAATAACAGTTAACAGGTGGTGTTATGATATTTACAAAAATTACAAATTATTCCTGATATATATGAGCATGGTTTGATACTTTCATTAGTAACAGTATGGAAATAGATGAAGTAGTTGAATTTGTAGATTGTTTAATGGAAAATTAATTTGGTGAAAATCATCATTCAATAAAACTCATAAACAAATCATCATTCAATAAAACTCATAAACATCATATTAGACAATTAGTAAATTTTAAATCAATAAAGTGTATATATTTTTATTGTAACAATGATTTATCCTTTGTTTTTTAACTTTTTAGCCTTTTTTATGAGTTTTAATTTTCCTTACTTAAGGATTATTCTTTATAGATAAGAAAGAAAATAAAAAAATTTAATATTTTTTTGTATTGTTGGGTCAGTAAACTCTCATTAAATCTAATTGATTCAACACTGATATTCTCTCATGTATCTCATATTTACTTAGAAATATATTTTAGCATATTTAATTAATCACTTTAATTTACCTAATATATATTAAATAACATAATATAATTATTAATATAATATTAACATATTTAATTAATCACTTTAATTTACCTAATATATATTAAATAACATAATATAATTATTAATATAATATATATTAAATAATAAGTGAGGAAATTTAATTTAATAACATCGTTGTCATTTGTCATATATATCTATAAACTTGAACTAATCACGCCTACAGGCTCCTCAATTTATTTCTGCTCTTCCTTATTTATAATTTTATCGAGTCATTTTAACAATGAAAGGATTGAGATTCTGACCTTTATAATCTAACGAATGATAATATTTAACGGCAGCACCATGTAATCTGAATTCTCTAAAAATCTTCTATGTAAAAAAAACAATTCAATTTTAGGTTCTGGGTTCCGAAGTAGAATTTATGTTAAAGTTATGATTAAATATTTACAATTTGAAAAACTAAAATTGGTGTGGTCTCTGGTCTTAGAACAAATGTAGAGAAGAATTTAGCATTTGGGATTAACTATTTTTAATCTCTATTTTTTTAAAAAAAATAATCAATTTTAATATTTGAACAAATATTTAACTAGCCAAAGTCTTCAAACTTATTTTTCATCTTTAGTTTTTGCCGTCAACTTTATTTGTTCGGCAAAATGATGTTATGATGAACATTGAGACTTGATCACATGTTATTTTTAATTATTTAACAAGGTTTATTTCTCTAATAGTTAAAATTAATTTTTAATAAATAATTTCAATTAGACCCATTATTTAAGCAACTCACGATTGTATGTTAGCAGAGAACATAATAGTTTGCTTAACAAAAAAAAAAAAAAAAGAGAGAACACAATAGTAAAAGATTTTAAGTGTAGCGTAATGTGTATGACCCATTAAAAAATTACTTCAATAATTCAAAAAGCAAGCAATTCAACACAGTAGATGTTCTTAGGTCGTTTTACATTAGATAAAAAAAATATTGAATTTTATTATTAACTTATTTTAAAAATAAAAATGTCGAAACATGAATTATATCACTCAAAATCAAAATCAAAATCAAATATGCAAAACCAATTCCATTTAAAATTAATTTTGTAAATGCTGACCCAAATTACTATCTAAAAATTGATTATGTTGTGATGAAAACTCTGCATAAAGTTGACTCAAGGATGCGTTGCATTTAATAAGAAAACTTCAAACTGAGAGCCTATAACTAGTTTTATTTTATCCAATTAAAATACCAGGAAAGGAAAGCTAACTTTAGAGAAAGTGCTTGTTTCGTAAATTAATCTTATTGTTATTGAGTGGCCCAAACATATGAAAGGGCCTTTTATTTTACGAAGAGTGTTGGATACAATAGCTATTAGCTACTATGTGATTTAACCTCACTTATGCGAGCCAAAGTGAAGCCACGAACCCTTTTTGTTTCACCAAAGTAAAGTAAGTCTTATCAACTTGGATAGGATTGAAATATCCATTGGCGCTACCCAGCGGGGTGGGGTGCTTTAACTTGCAGACACAGATTTCCATTTATTATGAACAAATCTTTGATTGGTGAAAAAACTAGAAAGTGAGGGGGAAAAAAGCACTAATCTTATCATATCAGCCAACTTAATGGGGGTCGAATCATTATTTGTATAATTTATTTCACTAATTGACTTTACATAAATAAAGGAAGACAAAAAAAAAGAAGAAGAAAACAACTCTGTCTTTGATGAGCTCCATAGAAAACCAGAATGGACAATCGTTTAGAAGCCCATCGATATTGTACGTTTCAAAGTTTAGTTTATGAATTTATGACGTAGGTCTCGGAATCATGGTGGTCCTCGCTGGGGGGAAACATTATTATCTATTTCCTGCAAAACAACCAGACTATACAGCCTGTGACGTATAATATAGATTGTTCTTATGAAGGAACCTTCACTATTGAGTTTGTTACTGTGTGCAATATTATTTGATAGTTGAACCTTTAATACATTTCCTAATTACGTGTTAGGATTTTTTTTTTAAAGGAGGAATTACGTGTTAGGATGACTCTTCATACTTCACATGATAAATTATGGATTTGTCTCTTTTAATATTTAAAAGATATGCAAAGTATAAAAAAAACAAACAAAAGAGTTTATTCACCATTAATTTAAAACAATTAAGTTTACAAAATATTTAAAATCTAATAAATAATTAATATATTTTTACTTTCTTATTTTGTAGTGATGGTTAAGTAAAGAATTTTAGCCATTGATGTGAAAATCAATTTTTGATATGTCAGCTATATCTATGATTTATTAAGTAGGGTCAATACTCAATCTGGTTTCTTAATTTATTAGAAGTTCTATCCTGATGAGATCTAATTTGGAAAAAAAAAATAAAAAATTAAGAATTCCTTTGATTTGTTAAAACTTAAAAGTATAATACTAAAACTGACAAGAAGAACAACAAATGATAAAGATAAAAGTTATATCACAATCTTTTATTTTGTGTATTATTTGACGAATAATGAACAACACAAGTAAAATAGTATAAAATTTATTAAAGTATCAAATATTAGTTATTTTAATACAATTTATCAGATTTAATATGTTTATCGAAATCAAAAGAAAAAGAGATTAAAATATTAAAAAATATTGTGTTTCCTTTTTAAAATGATTAGGCTAGTTAATTATTATTTTTCTTAGTTTTTAAAGAGATAGAAATAGGAACATATGTATTTTTTTAATACCTTGTACATGAGACAAAAAGTTATTCCATAATTTTCTAAATAACAAAAATTATAAATTTTGTCTTGTCCTATCTGATTTGTGTTGTCCTCTAATATTTTTTAAATTAATCATGGAACAAAAATACTTATCATGTCCAGTATCAAAAATTTTAATGAATCAAAGTACCTAAGGGATTTAAATGCATGAGCTACATTCGGTAATACATTTCACCTAGCTTCTAACTTCATTTATTAGCTAAAAAACTCATTTTGTTGTTTGGTAAACAAACTTTTTTAGTATTTTCTCAATAGCTTATAACATTCTTTGAAATGTTATTTGGGTTATGTTAAGCAAAACTAGTTTAAAAACTAGTTAGAAACTGAAAAATTAACCAGTAGTTGGAAGTTCAAAGTTAAAAAACTAGTTTATTAAAGTAGAAGTGTTTAACAAAACTAGATGTTGAAGTAATTGAAAAGTGTAAAATAACAAAAAAAAGTAATAATACCATGGTTTATTTAAAAAAAGGTAACAAGGAAATCAATAAATATATCCTTAATGTATTATCAAAACTCGTGCTTACCCTTTTAAAATAAATTAGGGTTTATATTTTTTTTACTCATTCATATGTTTGTTGTCTCAATTTTTCATCCAATATGCAAACACTAACCTTTTTTCTCCTGGTAATTGTATTTTAATTTTTTCCACCCTGTATAATACTTTGATAGGTTATTTTTATAATATTTTGGTTGTGAAATTATCCGGTATGAATGAGTAAAAAAATAAAAACCATAAAAAAAACATAAAGGATGATTATGGTTGTACTTTGATAGGTTATCTTTACCATTCATCATTTATTCTTGATTTTTTTTTTGCAATTATTCAAACTTTTTTCATAAATTAATTAAGACTACTCTTGTATTTAACCTTATAGGAGTTGCTTTTAGTGACCGTATTGTTTGTTTTTGTAAGTTATGAATTTAGTCATGTAGGATAATGCATCCTTTTTATAAGACATTATTTTTGTAATTTGGTTGGCATGCCTTATAATGATAATCTCTTTTGCCTGAAAAAAAAAAAAAAGGAGTCATGCCTAATGTCTTTGTAATTTTGTGTATTATGTTTTAGATATTTTTATATTAATTTTTAATTTAATGATTATACTATTTATTTTATTAACTTAGTATTATAAATCAAGAGATTGATAATGATAAGTTCATTTTTTTATGTTGCAATATTTATTTTAATCATTATACCACTTATAATATTTAATTTATTATTCCAACATTATAATTTTTGAATAATTTTATATTAGATGATTTATTTTAAATATTAAAAATAATTAATTAATAAAAGTATAACGTTTACTTAAGTGTATTTTCTTATATTATTTTAAACTTGATTAAAATATATTTTAAGAAACAATATA
>PYAF01003877.1:5071577-5098235 GCA_007407185.1 Glycine tomentella
AAACATAAAATAGTAGAATATAAATATCTATATTTTTGTCATTGTACATTTGTTAGTTATTTTAACTGTTAGTTTTACTAAATATTGCTAATTTAATAAACTACATTTTCAGCTTCCAATTTTCAGCTAATTTTTTATTTATTTTTTCCTAACATAGTCATAATGGAAAAAATAAAGGATCTAATTGAACCATTTTAAGGGATCAAATTGGATATTAAACCTATTATGTATTTTTTTTTGTTATTATGATATTATTGTGAAATATTTACCAACTTTATTTATGATTAATTTCTGCTGCAAAATCTAATTGAACATTTAGAGTGGTATATTGATTGTTATCTTTTTTTTTTTTAATATCAAGTATTGAAATTCCCTACTTATAAGTTCCTTGCTTGGAGAAGAGTTGAATCTTATGAAAATAGTTTATAATCAAGTTTTCCAAGAAGCACATTTTTACATGGGCCTCTAAACTTCTAGCTCAGGGGATTTTCTTCCTGCAATAGCATATTTCTTTATACACCTAGCTTTGAGAGGGAAAAACCAAAAATAACCTTATGTATAGTCAATCTGGATTGATAATCTATAAAATCCATACAAAGTGTCAATGATTTTTATTAAATCTGTGATTTTTATTTAAAATTTATATATGTAAAAAATACACTATTAGATTAAAATTAATTATTACAAAATTTATTATATAAATTTATATGTGTATTAAATATATTTTAGAAATTTGAGTGTTATATATAATGATATTAATTATTTTTTAACATAATTGATCTATTAGTTCAGTTGTTAAAGTGCAATGTTAATAATGCAAATATGACAGGTTTGAGATCTGCATACGGATTATGAGTCATATATCTTATACGGTTTGACTATCAGTATAAGCTATCTGTAAGGGTTTTTCGGTTTTCCACTCATAGGTGGAGGCAAGAAGAAAAAGCCCTAACTTAGGCCCAAAACAGAGCCCATTCCAAATCCTCTCCTCCACTTTCTAGTGGTAGCACTGGGAGGAACAGGATTCGCTTCGACGCTGGCAGTTACAGTGGAATTCCCCAATGAGGAGTTCTTCGATCATGGACTCTTCCAGCGCACGCTTGAGGATCTGATCAAAGTCATGCGCCTCCAACTCATCGGCGAATCCACCTTCATCTCCAAGGCCACGGAGGAGATCCGCCGCGAGATCAAATCCACCGCTCTCCAAAAACTCTCCTACCTCTCCGCCATGCGCGCCGTCGACATATCGTGGGCGTGCTTCCACGTTGTCGAGGTCATGTCCTCCTCCAAGTTCGCGCACAAGAGGATCGGTTACCACGCCGCGTCGCAGTCCTTCCACGACGACACTCCGGTGCTCCTCCTCATCACCAACCAGCTCCGCAAGGACCTCTCCTCCACCAACCACTTCGAGGTAAGCCTCGGCCTCGATTTGCTCTCGCGGATCGCCACTCTCGACCTCGCTCGCGATTTGACCCCCGAGGTCTTCAAATTGCTCTCCACCGCTAGGGTTTTCGTTAGGAAGAAGACTATTGCCATTGTTCTCAGGGTTTTCGATAAGTACCCCGACGCAGTTAGGGTTTGCTTCAAGCGTTTGGTTGAGAATCTTGAAAGTTCGGATCCGCAGGTTGTGACCACCGTGATCGGGGTTTTCTGCGAGCTGGCTGCCAAGGATCCTGGGTCGTACCTTCCTTTGGCGCCCGAGTTTTATAGGTTTTTGGTTGATTCGAAGAACAATTGGGTTTTGATTAAGGTGCTGAAGGTGTTTGCTAGGTTGGGGAAGAGGATTGTTGAGCCTGTCTGTGACCATACGAGGCGGTCTGGGGCCAAGTCCTTGGTGTGTGAGTGTGTTAGGACTGTGCTCACTAGCTTGAGTGATCATGAGTCTGCTGTAAAGCTCGCTGTTGAGAAGGTTAGGGAGTTGTTGGTTGATCATGATCCCAACCTTAGATATCTTGGCCTGCAAGCGCTTTCGGTTGCCACGCCTGAGCACTTGTGGGCGGTGATTGAGAATAAGGAAGTGGTGGTTAAGTCATTGAGTGATGATGATTCGAATATCAAGATCGAGTCACTGCGATTGTTGATGGCCATGGTGTCTGAGAGCCATGTGGCGGATATCTCCAGGGTGTTGCTCAATTATGCGTTGAAGTCTGACCCGGAGTCTGACCCGGAGAATGCAACTGAATCTTCTGGGGATCTTTCTGTTGAAAATGACATAGATAGAGTTGCCACTCATGGTCAAACATCTACCACCTCCTAGTGTCTCGGGGAAGAAGAATTCCATGCATGAATCTATTGTAAGCCTATTGAATCGAATTGAATTAATTTTTGGCCCGCTTATAGCAAACCAGGATGTTGAAGTGCTGGAGAGAGCACAAAACATACTTTCCCTTGTTCAGCTGATTAAAGAAGAAATAATTGATAATTCAGTCCAGAGTGTGGTGGACAATGTGAACAAGAAAGATACTCGAGTTACAGCTATTAACAATTTGTTGCGTGATGCTTTTACGACGGAACTTGGTCCGGTCTCAACAAGTGCACAGGGAAGAATTGTTGTGCCGGATGGATTAGTTCTTAAAGAAAATCTTAATAATTAAAGAATATCCCATAATTTCTGACCCCATAAAAAAAAAAAATCTTGGGAGAAAACTCTTGGTGACTGTCTTTGGTACTTAACTCATGTGGTCTGTGGTACCTGTTCCTTTTTAGGCGAAACAGTTTTGTGCAGATGTCAAATGATCTGGCCTCAAGGTTCAACACTACAGGATGTGTTTGCCACCGCATAATGATTGGTGTTAAAATCTAATCTTAAATGCGAAAATCGGTTTTAAAATGTTTGATTACGAGTATTATTACACATATTAATCTCTTTAGGAATTGTCAAAATTTTTAAAAAGAATCTCTTTAGGAACACACTTTTGGCCAAACTTGGATGGATTGATATGAAGCTCAAGAAAGGTGAATACGACGTGTGGCGTTGGGCGTTGCCCCACGCTGCCATGGAAATAGGAAGGAGCTGCCAAACTTCGTATGTGCAAGTGCACATCAAAATAAAATAATTGGACTAACGACAATGCCACTCACTCACTCACTTTGCAATTTTCGTTCTCACCTCATTTGCCGCGACACTGGCCAATTAATAATATAATTGAACCAACTTAGGGCCTACTTCTTAACCGAGTAGGTAGATAGAAAGCATATGTGATACATCACTTCTGTTGGGGTCTACTTCAACAACCGAGTAGAATATAGATTTCTGTTGATTTTGATTAGCTTATAACATAAACTTTTATTATTCATTTCAAAATTATTACGAACGAAATCCATTAAATATAAGAGTCGATCATTTTGAATGAATGATATCTTTTACTACTCGTTCATAAATAATTTTGAGTCTAATAATTTTTTACTCCACAAACTATAGTTTCAATTCTTAATGTAGTATATATATAAAAACATATCTAGGGAAAGATGTGAATGGCTTACAAATAAGCTAATAAAGTGTCATCTTGAATTAATAGTTCAAAGTTGAAACAATTATTCATTTGCTGCTACAAGTTATTACGAGTCAGCTTGGCCGCTATAGCGAGAGCCCTCAGGACGCTTTCGATCCTTCCTAGAAGCGCGTAGTTTGACCAAACTGTTAGATGACAAAATCTAATTAACGAGAAAGCAATATTTTACAGTAATTTTACTAGATTACAAAATGGAATAAACAATCATATAACAAATCTTTAACTTTCAAGTTTAACTCAAGTTGTTTTTCTTCCGAACTCGAGGGCGCTTTGGCTCGTTAAGCTTACCACAAGTTAGTGTTGAGTTGGTGCTCATATGGGTCTTGTAATTTTGTCTTTAAATGATGTCATACGTACGTAGTTTGAGAAATTTTTTTTTTATAAGTAGAAGAAAGGAAGAAAAAGAGAGGAAAAAAAGAGAGTTCAGAATAAGATGAGCGACATTGTGGGAATAAATAAAGAAAAAGTAAATTATAAAACTGAATAAAAATAGAAAATGTTTATAAGAATGACGTATCTCTTTTTTTCTCCTGATATTACGAATATACGAAAAGCTTTCGATCATAATCCGTACAGTACTAGATGTAATTTTTGTTGATGGTTTGTTGGAAAAATTGGGGGTCCAACTTAGCTTTTATCACCGCGGAGAGAACAATAAAGATTTGGCGGGTTGACTTTGGATGGGTGTTGACGTCTAAGTCTTTACATCATATGATACGGCTTCTTGGTTATAACATCCTAATTGCTTGGATATTTCCTCCGACATTCCAAGAACCTTCTTTCATTTCTGGTATAAAATGCAAAATCACCTTCTCCTACTGATCCTCATTAAGCTATCTGAGTGCATGCAACCTTTTGATATATCGATCGATCACCCTCTTTCAGAATATTCCCAGCTGGTCCCCCAAAAAATCAATCAAATGGCGGCGAAACGATTTTTTGATGATTCTGATCAAGACAACAATAATAAACCACCAGGCGATAAACGGATGAGAACTACACCAAGACCTTCTTTTGCTTCGTATGTTCAGTTTAACCAATTCACTTAATTGCTAGCTTCATCAATTAAGTTATTTTCATTTCATCATATCCTGTTATAATTAAATTAAACCAATGTTTCAATCTTCTTGACACAGGGTAATAGGAGAAGTGGTGATGGTGAAAAACTTGCAGAACCTTTTCTCAGGCTTGGAGCCCTTGCTTAGAAGAGTGGTAAGTGATGATCAAAAGTAGTAATATTAATTAACCAAATAAACATTATTATTGATTTTGTGATCGATGATCAGGTGAATGAAGAGGTGGAGCGAGTGATGAGGCATTTTAGTGTGCCACGTTCAATATTAAGTAGGTCCCCTTCGTTGAGGATAGAAGCAGCATCAATAGAGCAAGCATCAAAGTATGAACTGGTGTTCAGCAAGAAGCTATCGGTCCCTATATTCACGGGAAGCAGAATAGTGGACATAGATGGGAACCCCATCCACGTGATTCTGGTTGACAAAAGTGGCGGCGAAGAAGTAGCGGTTCCCACTAGTCTGGCCCACCCGATAAAGCTAGAGATAGTGGTGCTTGATGGGGATTTTCCAGCTCCCAACAACAAGGAAGAATATTCATGGACGAGTGAAGAGTTCAACAACCACATAGTGAAGGAGAGAACTGGGAAGAGGCCATTGCTCACTGGAGAATTGAATCTCACCATGAGGGATGGGATTGCAGTAATTGAAGAGATTGAGTTCACTGATAACTCTAGTTGGATACGAAGCAGGAAGTTCAGAGTTGCTGTTAGGGTGGCTCCTGGGAGTAATCAAACTCTTCGAATTCGTGAAGGAATCACTGAGCCATTTGTTGTTAAGGATCACCGTGGTGAATGTAAGTGTTTCATTTCCTTTTATATCAATCTTCTTTTTCTTCTCTTCATCTATGGTATTTGTTAAAAAAATAACTAAAAAACTTATGTTATTGTCAAAATAGTGATTTCTTCTTGTGGATATGTTATAACTAGTGATATGAAGAGGCTTCTATCTTCTGAAAAGAGAAGTGGGTCCACTAAAAGTATTTAGAGTTTGTTTGAATAATTTTTTTTAAAAGAATTTTTAAAAGAAGAAAATAAAAAAAAATAGATAAGTTTTTTTATAAATAAGAATAAGTTTTCAATCAATTAATTTTTAAAAGTTTGTCAATATAATTATTTTAAAAGATGAGATGATATCTACAAATAAGTTAATGAAAATTTATTTTAGTTTATAGAAAAATTTGTTTTATTTATTTTATTTTCATTTTTTTAAATATTTTTAGAAAAATTTAAATCGAAAGATGTTGTTAGTCTAATATAGTTGAATCAGTAAAATCCAAAGATGCTCTTAGTCGAATATAATATAGTTGAGTCAGTAAATCAGTGCAGAATATACACCTAACGCCTATACGATATTATCAGTTAGTGCAAATTAATGCTATTTCAAATTAATACAAGTTGCATGCGCGCCATGTGAATCCGGGAAGAAAAAGGAGAAAATAAAATGGTTGGTGGGGGATAAATAACATGTCCAAGTGATGAGTTACTGATTTATAAAGAGAAAAATAGAAAGAGTAATGACGAACATATTTTCACCTTAATAAAATTTTAACGCCTTTGTTTCTGGAATATTTTACTAAGTAGAAATTGATTTTTAGGTATAGAAAATTTAAAATGAAAATATACCGTGGTAAAAGCTTTTGGAATTTTTTATTTAAAAAATTGTTTATAATCTGTGTAAGGTTGGAACAGTCTAAAAACATTACATTAAAGCCTTGTTGTAAAATTACCATTTTATATTAAATTTCTTAGGAGATTGTTGTGACTTCAAATTTATTAATACCAATGTCTGGTACTTTACAGTAGTGGAAAAGTACATTGGCCTCAACTCCTACAAGATAGGGGCATTTCATTTTCACCCTTTCCAGCAAGCAATATGGATCCCTTTTAATTAATTTGTTTGTTTTCTTTTGTTTTAATTTTTTTTTATGATGTCTGGAAAGTGATTGGTGGTCAAACATACAGCTAATTGAGAGCTTTGCTTAGCACCCGATAGATGCTCAACCATGAACCATGGTCTCTCCACCAAAGTAATATTATAATACATAGTGTGAATTTTAGAAAACCCTCACGCTAAAACTTTCACCTATTGACAAAATGACGCGTACAAGCTCTTACATTTTCTTTTTCATTGCAATTAGACCAACTTCTACTCCGGTTTTGGCAATCTGCTTGTTTGGGGAGGGTCTTGGGTCAATGGTTTCAAAGACAGGGTCAAGCACTACCTAGTGGTCATTCAAATAAAAAACAAAATAGTGATAAATTTTTTAGTTTTTTTTTTTTTTAATTCATTACATCTAAAATTTGGTGGATTGAAAGTTTGCAATTAATGTGGTTGTCCTATATAGAATATTTATATATTTTTTGTTCATATATTTGAAGTGTACAAGAAACATCACCCACCTATGCTCAACGACGAAGTGTGGCGCCTAGAGAAGATTGGTAAAGACGGAGCTTTCCACAAAAAATTGTCCAAACAGGGGATAAACAGCGTCCAAGACTTCCTCAAGTTATACTTTGTTGATTTCCATAGGCTTAAAAAGGTATATATCTTTATATTTTTATTACTCAATTCTTTGTATTAAGTCACAAAAAAACAGGAAAGGTGATAGAGGACATAAATATGTTACTATACTCCTAAGAAAACACCATTAAAGATTATAAAGAAAACAATAAACAAGATAAAAGAAAAATAATATAAATTTCATTCATTTCTCATTCATTAATTTCCTAAAAAAGAAATATATTTATATAAATCTAATTGATGTTATGGATACTCTCTATTCATGTGTCCATATGTAATTATGATACAAATATCAACTCTAATTTATATAATCTTTTGACCACTTTAATTTTAAGATAAATTTAGGTATCTTAAAGCCCATTCTAACAGAAGGAAAATAAAAGGATGAACTATTAAAAAAGATTCACAGCAAGTGTATACACATAATGATTATTATAAAAGAAATAAATAGGGAGAGATATAAAATAAACTTAAGATTGATAATTACCATATGGATAATAAGGTTTTTATTAATTTGCATGGTTTTGCAATCAGATTTTGGGCGCTGGGATGTCAGATAAAATGTGGGATGTGACAATCAAGCATGCAAAGACTTGCGAGAAGGGCAACAAATACTACGTTTACCGTGGGCATAATTTTACCGTCTTTCTGAATTCCATATGCCAGTTGGTTAGAGCTGATATCAACGGCCAAACTTTTCCCGGCAGAGAGCTAAACAACATGACTAGGGTAACTTTATATTCAAAATTTCCTCACATTAGATTTAATTTTACTATATATGTGTAGATTTTGATCCTATAATTCATTATATGCAGTGCTATATTGAGAAGTTGGTGAGAGAAGCATATGCTAGATGGAATGACTTGGAAGAAATTGATGCGGCTTTGTTAACCCAAGGTATGTTTAGTTAATCAATGTGTAGCAAAATTATTTTACAATCACAAATCATTTTTCACTTTAAAATTCACCGTGACGTTAACATATTGCATTCAGTGGCAGTAATTAATTTATATGAATCAAACTTTGTAGGTGAAACTTTGGAGCAATTTCCAAACAATCATCAAGCATCACTAATAGCATATGATCAGAATGACTATTTTGGGGATAAATCTGCCGAAGCTGGTAACTATGTACCAACCCATAATGCACAAATTGGATGCAGCGACTGGCAAGTGAATGGAACATTTGGCACAACATCATTCGTGAATGGCGGCATACCTTATAGCTTCTCAGATTCACAATCGGACAGTGACATAACCCCCTCAGTTGATGGTGCCGCAAGGTGGCATTAGGAAAACAATTTAGTATTTTGACTTTCAGCTGTAAATACGAATTAACAGTTGAAGAATCAAATTAGGTTTCAGTGACTTAGTGTCTGAAGTATTGTTGGCCCATTACATAAACTGTGTCCAGCCTGTCTTGGCTTATATTGGGCTTTCTTTTCTTTTTGGTTAGGTGTAGTGTATTATGAGGCCCATTTCAAGGATATGTGCAAAGATGAGGCCTGGTTCTTCTGCAAAATATGCAACCTGCCTTTGCTGGGCTAGTGTAGCTATGTTTTTATCATAATTTCAGCAATCACGAAACAGAATGATGCTTTATAAATGGTGATAAGATAAATGATGCAATCCTTTGATTATACTGTATGCATTTTTTGTTTATGATTTGATTTAAGAGTCTCTTCCTGCTTTTAGCTTGCAGATGTTCATGTTCTGGGACTATTTATTCACACATAACATGCTACAAATGAAATTGATCCAATTCCGAAGAAGTCTTTTTAAAAAGTTACATTTGGTAGCTAATACTGATAGTCTCCCGCATGAAATATTATTACCACTCTTATTACTAGATACACTAACTGGTTTTTGTGAAAGAGTCTAACTCAATTGGTTAAAGAGTCAAGCTTAATTGGTTAAAAAATTTATTAAATAGTAATCGTAAATTATTGTAAACTCATGTGAGAAAATAAACAAATTGTATTGAGACAATATTGGGCTTTCCTTTCTCTCTTTCTCGTTAGGCGTAGTGAATTGTGAGGCACATTTCAAGGATATGTGCAAAGATGAGGGATGACTCTTTATGCAAAAAAACGCAACCTGCCTTTACTGTGCCAATGTTGCTACCATAATTTCAGCAATCACGAAACATCAATGATGAATGGTCCAGTCCTTTGATTATAATTTTTTGCATTTTTGGGTTTTGATTTGGGTCTTGCCCATTTCTGCTTTTAGCTTGCAAATGTTCTGGGAGTATTTTATTCACACATAACAACAAATGGGAATTGTTAACAAAGGTTGTTAATGATCATAATCATATCTCACAAGGACATATATTCGAATGTTGCTGTCAATATAAGGATCTTATAAGTGAATGATCTGTAACTACGTTTAACCTTGAGACATTTCTTCTTTTGATCCCCTGCATTGCATAAACATTATTCATTCATTGATATGCATTTATGTTTTATCAAATCACATATTTTGTTAAAAAGTTTCAAATTTCCATAATCGCATAAAGAAACCAAGTACTCATGGTTAAATTTTGGAAACATAATTTTTTTACCTAAACTTTTATAAATAATAAAAAAACAACAAATGAAAAAATTGATCCAAAGAAAATTGTCTTTAATGAAAATTTTTCTCAGTGATTTTGAAGGAAAGGTAGTTGCATAACATAAAGAAGAAATTGTTAATACAGTAACTTACAAGTGAATACCGACATCAGCAACACATAATAACAACTTAATGTTTTTGAAAATTTTAGCAAAACTTTTACTTTTAGAAGGATACGTAGAAATGGAATGCACAAAAATAAGTCATTGTTTGATAATTTATACGCATTAAAGTCAGCCATATATAATTCTGTAGCAAACCATATCTATATCTTTAGTCAATATGAAGATATTTCATTGAATGTGAATGCGAACATTGGAACTTGAGAAATACGAAACATGACAAGGATTTCTCCTCCTTCTCCTTTACGAGCTGCTTCTCATATATTGAGTGGTGGACCAAGCTCTGCCCTGTGTCGTGTCTTTTGCGTAACGTATTTAATTTCCCCTTTGGTGGCTCCGAGAAATTTCCTTCCTACCCAAAAGATTGGAAATGCTCATATTCGTCACATATATGTTTAAAAACTCGCCCTTTTCTTCTTCAAAATACTGAATTGATTATATCTCCAAACTTGTTCCAGATCAATGTTCAAATTTGCATTTTTTTCTGCCTTTTTTCTTTTTTTCAATACTAATACTACCTCTGGAAGCCACAACAACAACACATCATCCTGTCCTAGTTACAGCTGCAATAATGGACCTAAGATCAGTTACCCATTTTGGCTTTCCCAAGGTTCCCTTCCTGATCAATATTGCGGTTACCAAGAACTTGGGCTTTTTTGTGATAATGGCTACGTTATGTTTTCTCCACCCCCAGGTAAATACTATTACGTAAAAGACATAGACTATGCAAACCATAGACTTAAGCTCGTTGATTTTGACACTGCTAACATAACTTGTCCAAGGGCACTTCACAGCTTTCCCTTGGGCAACCTACCACTCTCTCACTCCCCTTTGAACTCAAACCTCAACTTTTACTACAACTGCACTCACTACCCTTCTTTTGGTGTGCCTCCTATCGAGTGTCTACGTTCTGGGGAAAACCAGTCTTTTGTGTTTCTGATGGGGAACGAGACCGAAGGTTTCGACTGTCAGGAAAACGTTGTGGTGGCAGTGATGAAGGATCAGATCACAAGTGATGATGATGGTGGCTTGATCAACGAGTTTGCTGGGGCCATGAATGAAGGCTTCTGGCTTGATTGGCAAACAACTGCGAATTGCGCCGAGTGCGAGGCTAGTAGTGGAACTTGTGGTTACAGTAACACCAGGAAGGAGACGCTGTGCTTTTGCAAGGATGGCACCACAAAAAGCAATTCATGTCAAGGTATATGTTTGACAAATTACTACACGACCATCACTGTGTTTTAATATTTGACTGATTGTGTTCTGTTTTAATAACAGGGGGAGGGGGAAGCAGCACCGGTTTGTCAAGGTTAATTATATGTATAATTTATGTCTTTGAATTATATTTCTTGGTTAACGTGATTGTTAGTAGAGTTTAATGTCTATGTATGTCCATGCATGTGGAGCTTTTTCTATGCCTGGTTTTGTGCATTTGCAATATTCTAAGTTGTACTCAAAATGGAACTTGTGGTTGCAATAAAACAAAATAAAGTGCCAAGACAACCTACGTTTTAAATTACTGATAAGATGACTCATCTGTAGTTACTAGTTCTGGTTTATATTGAAGAGCGAATTATTTATGTGGTTTTTTATCATTTATCTCACGGAATGTAAAAGTTAAAATAAATCATAGCATATAAACATCATCAATTTCAGAACTTTCATGTCAAGGATTATAGTAGCTGAATTACCTTCTATTTTTGCTTACAGGTTTAATAATAGGTGGAGGAATTGGTGCACTGCTGATATGCATTCTAGTTTACAGTTTTAGACGAAAATTATCACCAATTGTGTCAGAAATCCGGAAGGCCAAAAAGATTCATCAAGACATTGAGGCCCTCATAAGAAGTAATGGACCTCTTCCCATAAAAAGATATTCCTATTCAGAGATAAAGAAAATGACCAATTCTTTTGAATCCAAACTGGGACAAGGTGGCTATGGTCAAGTATATAAAGGAAATCTAAGCAACTCTCCTGTGGCAGTGAAGGTACTGAATGCTTCCAAAGGGAACGGGGAAGAATTTATGAACGAAGTTATAAGCATCAGTAGAACGTCCCATGTAAATATTGTTAATCTCCTTGGTTTTTGTCTTGAAGGCCAGAAGAAAGCACTTGTCTACGATTACATGCCCAATGGATCCCTTGAAAAGTTTATACACAACCAGAATTTGGAAACCAATCCACCTTTGAGTTGGGAAAGATTACACCACATTGCTGCAGGGATAGCTAAAGGACTGGAGTACTTGCATAGAGGGTGCAACACTCGGATATTACATTTTGACATAAAACCAAGCAACATCCTTTTGGACAAAAAATTCTGTCCCAAAATCTCTGATTTTGGGATGGCTAAGCTCTGCTCAAATACTCAAAGTATCATATCTATGTATGGTGCTAGAGGGACAATTGGGTATATAGCTCCAGAAGTGTGGAACAGAAACTTTGGAGGGGTGTCATATAAGTCTGATGTCTATAGTTATGGAATGATGATTTTGGAAATGGTTGGAGGAAGGCAAAATATCAGTATTGAAGCAAGTCATTCAAGTGAGATATATTTTCCTCATTGGATATACAAGCATGTTGAGTTGGGAAGCAATTTAGCATGGAATGAAGGTATGACCACAGATGAAAATGAAATTTGTAAGAAAATGATTATTGTGGGATTGTGGTGCATACAAACAATCCCATCCGACAGGCCTGCAATGAGTAGGGTGGTTGAAATGTTAGAAGGAAGCATAGATCAGTTGCAAATTCCACCAAAGCCATTCATATTTAGTCCTACCAGAACCCTAGTGGATATTTGCACCACTACCAGTAGCTCTGATTGATTCTTAATTTCTGATTAATAGAACTCCGGAGAATTTTTGTATAACAAATTTCCCTTTTGAAAGGTAATTCACCAATGCTTTTGGGAAGGGAATATTTGGGACTCGGATTGATGATACCTATTCTTTTAGCCATAGATAAACATCTTAGTTTTTGTTAGTTCATTTAAAAGTTTAAATTTACAATTTCCTCTGCAGCTTTTTAACCAATTTTTGAGATACCAATTTAATGACAACTTAAATCTTCGAGAGATTAAATTGGTGACAAAATCTTTTGATGACTACAATAGTGAACAAAAAATCTTTGAAGAATTATTTGGGAACAATATATTTGAAGACTTATATGGTGACTCATGTAACTAAATTGTGCGTTTACTCTTTTTTTCCCTTCTCTTTTATTCTGCACTCTTCTAAGTGATGGCATCCTTCACTCTATTCCATTCAGTTTTGAACATCTCCTTCACTTCGTCTATTAAATGGGCAACCCTTACCTAATCACTTTCAAACTCATTCCCTAATTATACCAGTCTTATCCTTCATTATGTTCCACTCTTATCCATTTTAGCCTAACTAACTTTTATCCTTTAGTTATTTTCCATTTTCATCCTCTCTTCTCTATTATCTCTCTAATGGCCAAAGCTCTTAGGTGAGGTAAAACTCTAATTTTCATTTCATTTTATTATTTACAATGTTCTTAATCACATGCTTGAAAATTAATCACTTCCATCCTTGAATTTTTTCGACAATTACTCGTCATTTTATCATTATCCTCGCACATACAAAATATCCATAAGAAAACAAGTATATAATATATATATATATATATATATATATATATATATATATTGTTTATAGACAAAGGTCCAGCTGAAAAGTTGAGCGTCTTTATTCTTACAAAAAATTAATCTTACACTTGGCACTAATATTCTAAGTTGTCTTCCCTAACAAGACAAGATATGGACCACACAATCATCTAAATTTGATGGTATAGAAGAAAGAACACATTAATGAATACAAGTGTTGTCATAATTAGGAGTTAATAGTCTCCCTATTTTAATTTTTTTTAAGGGAATTATTATTGGCACCTACACTCTTTGTTATTGGTCCCTAAAAACGTGAGAAAAGATCCTCTAACCCCTTTCAGTTCTCCTTCCCTGCGCCCGCCCCCAAGGCCCCAACTCTTCTTCTCACCCCCACACAACCCATCACCACCACACTATCTCCGCCCTAGATCGAATCAATGTCGCCTATCTCCGTCACATTTCAAACAATATCGCGTGTCGCTCTAGACTCTAGATTTGTGCGCGCAACCCCCTTGGCCCAGCTACCACCGCGCCGCCACCACACCATCATAGCACCTCCATCTACGTGCGCAAACCAATCTCTGAGGCTCCCTGCGCGCGCGACCTTAACCTTCGAGGCTTCGCGCACTCGACTTCCCTGTTGCCCTGTAGTGCTGTGGCACGTCGATCTGTTAGTGTTTGGTGTTGTTTGGGTCGTGCGACAATGTTGTTGGTATGATGGTGATGGCGCCGCGTTCATGTTGTTGGTATGATAGTGCTGATGGCGGCGGGCGACACGGTTATGATTGAGGTTTGAGGATGTAAAGCTTAGAGGAAGAAGAATAGGCAAACGGAAACTTAGATTCCGCCGTGCACTTTACAACGAATTTCCATTTCTTTTCATCTTCTTTATAAAATAAGGAAATACAGTTTTATTATATAGTATACAACAAAATCGTATTTTTCTTCTTGTTTTCTTTGCATCTCCTTCGGAAAATAATAGAAGTAAACTTGATTGTTTATTGTTTATCGAAATCATATTTTCACTATTGTTTATTTTTTCACACTCCCTAAGTGAACAAGATAGACGTGATTCCTTTATATATCTTTATAACAGAATCGTGTTTTCAATTATTTTTTTGTTTTTCGCAGCTCTTCTAAACAACATTCTGCTAAAATGATATTAGAAAAAACAAATATCAATCCATAGGGGACTATGCCTCCTACACCTAACATATTTTTTTATTTTCAACTTTACTCTGATATGGATTGATGATCCTTAAAAGATATATGGATTAGTAATCTATATTACTCTTACGAATTGGTGATCCTTATGAGATATATGAATTTATCAATTCATATGATTCATACGGATTGATGATTCATATGAGACATATGGATTGTCAATTCATATTATTCATATAAATTGATAATTCGTAGTTATACGGATTGACAATTCATAAACGTTTAACACAAATAAAAATAAGCAAGAGAAGAAGAAATTGAATGGTGCATGTTCCTACTTAACAAAGGGTATTTTCAAAAATTATCTTTACAATGAGTGTATAAAAAATATGTCTCGTGTTAGACGCAAACCCCATCCATTGGTAGGAGCCGAGTAATGACAATGAGGTCAATAACAAATCCATTTTTCTAATCCGGCCACCGGGCCTAACTTTTTGGGCTTGAATTGTTTATCCTTAGCCGTCGTTCCTTTTAATTTCTTGAATTAATCCTAAATGAAATGACCTATATGAAACTTATGTTTAACCATTTATTTATTATCCAATAGTTAATCCAGGTCTACACAATATCTAGTCCAATTCATATTAATTAATTAAATACTGGTGAAATGTACATTCTGCCTATATCCTTTTTTCCCTCAAATAAAGTTTTGAGATTATCATCAACTAATTATTTTTTCTTTTATCTCTTTTTTTTCCTTATTATTTCTTATTTTCATGATATTATTTATCATATTTATTATTTTTTCTTTTCTATATAGAGCCTTGTTCTTTCTGGACACCAAAAATGGATTTGTATGTTGGATATTTTCTTAAAGATATTTTGAATGAAAAAGACTGAAATCTCTATTTGGAACTCTTTAGGCTTTGTTTGGGAGTTAGAAGGGAAAGAGAAGAAAAGTGATTTAAGGGAAAGGGAGGGGAAGAAAAGAGAGGAAAATGAGAGAAGTTCTTTCCTCTTTATTTGAAAGTTAAAAATATATTAAGAAAAGAAAATAAAAAGTTAATAAGATATTTTTACAATTTTGTCCTTACTTCAAAAATTAATACATTCTATATTTTACAAATAAAACTTAATTTTGAATTTGTAAATAGGATAGGATAGTAATTTTATTATTTTTCCTTCTCAAAACCTCCAAATTAAGGGAACAACAATTTTAATGATTTGGAGGATTTCAAAAGAGTTTTAAAAATCCTGAAATCCTTTTCCTTAAAAATTAAAATTCTTAAATAAAGAAATGTTACTACCTAAATATTTCCTTTTCCTTCCTCCTCCTCTAAAATCTCTTTCCTAAACAAAACCTTAAATATTTTTCACGGTACATGAAGTGTCATTTTTCCAAGGTTGGACATATCCTGTTTTTTCAGTCCCGTGTGATGCACGGGTAAATTGCCTATGCCCCAAAAGTTACCCACCCGTGTGCTAGAGGTTCTGCTGTGATTCTCTAATTAATTAAAGTCAAATGATCGTCGATACTTGTGTTCTGTTTCAACTGAAATTAGTTTATCCCTCCTCATTTCAAATATTCATATATGTAATACTATATATAGACGATTCATATCGCGTGGAATTTTCAAATCAACATAGAACAGTTGTTCATAGTGAATATACAACCGCGTGCTTTGTTATTTTCCCTTAATTTCCTTAAAGCAACCAAGAAAGTGAAGAAACTTGTCACTTGTCAGTTCCCACTGGTCACACATATATATAGTTTTCAACAAAAAAACATGGCTGCAGGCTTCGCCATTAAAATCCCCACAAGCTTTCCATCAACGATGAACACTAGTTCCTCCTTGTTTGCATCCATACTCACACTTGCTTTCTTCTTCTTAACAAGTTTGCCACAATCCTACTCTCAATTACAAAACGACACGTACTCTATTTGCAGCCAAATATCATTCAGTTGTGGAACTCTGAGAAACATATCCTATCCTTTCTGGGGAGGGAATCGACCTCAGTTTTGTGGCCGCAATGGGTTCAAGCTGACGTGCATGCACAATGAAAACACCTCGGTTCAAGTTGGTTCCCAAAGATTCAACGTACTAAACATTAACCAAACTGCTTCCACCTTGAGAATGGTGAGAACGGACCTTGTCTATGATCACTGCTCTTCCAATTTCACCAACACTTCTCTGAGTGTCAGTCCCTTCACTTTTCTTCCCTCCGTTCAGAATGTCATTGTATTCTACGAATGCCCTTCTGGGATTAATTCAGTTCGGGGAAACACTTTTACGTGCCAGAATGATACTAGTAAACATGCTTTCTATGTGGTCAATGAAACTCAGCTGAACCAGTTCCCAGACCTTCACAAGTACTGTGGGATTAGTGTTCAGGTGCAAGTTTCACAGGGTGTTGTTTGGGAAAGTGGACTTGGGGTGCTGGAGAAAGGGTTCGATGTGCGGTACGATGCAGAGTTGAGTTCTCAGTGCACTGCATGCAGGGATTCTGGAGGAGCATGTGGGACCAATGAGAATGATTCGTCTCAGTTCTCTTGTTATTGCTCCGTTGGAACTCATGCTTCAGTCTGCTCTCCCAAAAGTATGTTTTCTTTTCTCTCTTTCTTATTTCTGGAATTGAATATTTTTCTATCATTATGGCCTTATGCACAAGTTATTTAACTCATTCTATAACATACTTTTGATAAAGGTTAAGATAAATAACGAAGGAGATTCTGTGTCACTTTTTCCTGCATTCTTATCTTGTTCATTTAGGCTTTGTTTGGGAGTTAGGAGGGGAAGGGAAGGAAAGAGATTCAAGGGGAAGGGAGGGAAAGGAAAGGGAGGAAAATGAGGGAAGTTTCATTCTCCTTGTTTGGGAGTTAAAAATATATTAAGAGAGGGAAATAGAGAGTTAATAAGAAATTTTTACAATTTTTTCCTTATTTAAAAAATTAATACATTCTATATTTTACACTGACTAAGGTAGAATAATAATTTTATTAACACTGCTAGTATAAGATAATAATTTTAGTTACTTTTCCTTCTAAAAACCCCCCAAATAGGAGGGATTATAATTTCTAAGCATTGGAGGGTTTTGGAGGAGTTTCAAAAATCCCCAAATTCTTTCCCTCAAAAATTATAACTCACAAACAAGGAGATTACTCCAGCTAAACCCTTCCTTTCCCTCCCCTCCCCTCTAAAACCCTTCTCCCAAACAAACCCTTAGGGTATGTTTAGGAGAGGGAGTTAAGAGGGAAAGGGAAGGAAAAGAAAGGTTTAGGGAGAATCATTCCCTTGTTTGTGAGTTTTAATTTTTGAGGGAAAGGATTTGAGGATTTTTAAAACTCCTCTGAAACTCTTCAAACCCTATAAATTGTTGTCCCCCCTATTTGGGAGATTTTTAGAAGGAAAAGTAACTAAAATTATTATCTTATATCAGCAATGTTAATAAAATTACTATCCTACCATAGTTAGTGTAAAATATAAAATGTATTAATTTTTTAAATAAGAAAAAAATTGTAAAAATTTCTTATTAACTCTCTATTTTCCTCTCTTAATATATTTTTAACTTCCAAACAAGGAGAAGGGAACTTCTTTCATTTTCCTTCCTTTCCTTCCCCTTCCTTTCCTTTGAATCTCTTTCCTTCCCTTTCCCTCTTAACTCCCAAACAAAGCCTTAAGTGTGGCACGTGATGAAAAACTTAACAAGATTATATATAGGTTTGATATGATGTGTTGAATGAAATGAAGATTAATGTTGAGATTTGTTGAGAGTTCAAAAATCAGTTCAAAGGTGATAGAAGGAGAGTCAAATCCATCATCACCTTTTTTCATTAAAATCATCCTTCAGAAAAATCCAATTGCTCTTTTCATTTACATTTAGCATTTAATACCACAAGAGACCACCGTCACTGTATGTATATAAAAGCCATATATGAAATATGAATTCGACGTTGCACATAAAAACTGTCCCGTGTACAAAGTACAAACTCTTCTGGTTCGGACCATTGTGTTCTGTTTGTAAACTATAGTAATAATTGATTAATTTTCTCCTGTCAATGTTGACTTCTTAGTTCTTAGTGTCGAGTATAATGAGAAAAATAAATTAATTCGTCATGTGTGTCATGAGACAGAGACATGATTAGAATATACGGGTTCTTCATTGCAATAATTGTTACTTAAAAATGCGTAGAAATATTATGGCACACATCATTAACTTTAACATAATAAGTTGACCTGGATAGACCAAGCTAACCGGCAACCCCATTTCTTCATAAAAAAGTATACCTTGTGCAGCAGGTGTATGCAAGTGCAAGTATAAACATTAACGACCGTGTATAATAATAATAAAAATAATAACAACAACAACTATCAACTATCAATTAGTATTTTTTATTTTTTATGTTTAAAGACGATTGGAAAAAACAGGTAATAAAAAGAGGACATTGGCTAAAGAGCACGCATGACATGGCATGACTAATTGACACGCAACCCTCTGTGCTTGTTTTCCGCAATGGTTGACTTTCAATAACCATTGCCTTCCAGCGTCATGGTAGGCCACGTGTTGTTGTGCTTTAGGTAGATATCAGGTAACGTTCAAGAATCAATCACGGGATTATATTTGAAAATTGTAACATTGAATTTAGCTATATTATGGATTGAACATTTTTAAACATAATAGTTATAATCATGTTTCTTAATAATACGGTAATTTTTATACATCATTGATTTCAATGAAAATGTCTGTCGCCTATCCTGGTCACTCCCTTTGCTAATTTCTAGCAGTTCATTTGGACAGAATGGTTCCAGTCGTGTAAGTGAATTGGTGTAGAAATCAATAAATATAATAAACATTTAGAAAGGGTACAAACTGACAATCATCAGCTCCTGGACACTAAAATTAAAATATCAAATTCCACTGTTTTTGTTTTTCATGATGCCAAATTTTCAGGTATTTGTTTTCGTATGGCAAAGTGATACTTGCAATTGTTCAATAGAGAATGTAAAGTTCTGAAAGCGTGCAATCTAACAGTGATGATGTATATTTTTACGTGGCAGGTCAAAGGAAGAACAGAGTTTTGAAGCTGATTTTAGGTACAAATTTTTCTTTTTAAAGATTGGTTATTAAATAAAACTCCCCAGGGAGTTTACAAGCGTACGTATGGTATGGATGTGCACATTAGAAAACAATTACTATAGACTTGAATGACCCCTAACTCTTCTAACTAACAGGTTTCGTTGCCACTGGATTTGCACTACCTCTAATCGCTGTCATCATATGCCGTAACAGAGCTATGATTTGGAAATTTATGTTAATACAAGTTGGTAAGATAAAAAGGAATAATCGAGTTATAGAAGCCTTCCTTGAAAGCCAAGGTTCTATGGGTCTAAAAAGATACAGTTTCTCTGATGTCAAGAAAATGACTGACTCCTTCAAAGTTAAACTTGGAGAAGGTGGTTATGGTTCTGTATACAAAGGAAAATTGCTGAATGGCTGCTCAGTGGCAGTGAAGATACTGAACGAGTCAAAAGAGAATGGCAAAGAGTTTATCAATGAGGTTGCTAGCATAAGCAAAACATCCCATGTCAACATTGTCTCTCTCCTTGGATTTTGTCTAGATGGAAGCAGAAAAGCTCTCATCTATGAGTTCATGTTCAATGGTTCACTTGAAAAGTACATTCACAAGAAAGCATCAGCTGAAAGTAAAACTACTACCCCATCCTTGAGCTTGGAGAGATTGCACCAGATTGCAATAGGCATAGCTCAAGGACTTGAGTACTTGCACAAAGGATGCAACACTCGGATTCTGCATTTCGACATTAAGCCACATAACATCCTTTTGGACGAAGCTTATCGCCCCAAGATATCGGATTTTGGACTTGCTAAGCTCAGCACAAGAGATGAAAGCATCATTTCAATGTCAAATGCTAGAGGGACAGTAGGGTATGTGGCTCCCGAAGTGTTCAATAAAAGTTTTGGAGGTGTTTCACACAAGTCTGATGTTTACAGCTATGGAATGATGCTGCTAGAAATGGTTGGAAGACAGAAGAACATGGACGTTGAAGCCAGTCGTTCAAGCGAGAATTATTTCCCGCAATTGGTTATTTATAAGAAGCTTGAGCAGGGCAATGATTTGGGACTTGATGATCGGATATTGTCCGGTGAGGAAAATGAGATAGCAAAGAAAATGACTATGGTGGGTTTGTGGTGCATTCAGACAATTCCTTCTCATAGACCTACCATAAGTAGAGTCGTTGACATGTTGGAAGGTAGTGTGGATTCCTTGGAAATGCCACCAAAACCTTTTCTGTCTTCTCCTCCAAGATCATCAACAGATTTTCCCACTGCAATATCCAAATCACTTGACAGTGTCTAATGCTGCTGCTGCTGTTCTATCAAACATAGTATACCGTACAGCTTTCGGTATTGATGATTAAAGTTAGAGGTTTTATGGGTCTGTCTTTCATCATTCCATATATATTACTATGTAAGTGTCTTCTTTATTTGGAGAGGGGTGATGGGCCTCGTGCATGGCCAGCATGGGATATGCAAAATAATGCAGCAATGCAATAGTTTGTACTTTTCTAATAGATGTAATACCAATAGTTAGTTAGTTTGTTATAAGTTTGTTATTTTTCCTTTCCTTTATCTCTTGCTATATATTAGCATCTCCTATCTGTATTCAGTTGAATATTACTTTTCAATAATATTTTTTTCTCCTTTACGTTGCTTTCTTGTTCTTTCTCTTTTTCAAACACACTGTGTGTGTTCGTTATCTTGTGGGCTGATACCTCACATGGTATCAAAGCTTTGTAAAGATCCATGGAGTCTCAATCTACAGCAACCAATGGAAATGCAACATCAACAATCAATGAAAATGCAAAATCAGCAAAAACACATAATGAAGAGTTTTTCCATCCCAATTTTGCAGATAAACTTGACGAAGATTGCTTTCTTCCATGGCAACAACTTGCCCTTGCAACCATAAATGGTCATAATTTGCAAAATCACCTCAACAAAGAAAAGATCCCTACCCAATATTCAACACCAGACAATCCAACGGAAGAAACTGAAGCTTATGCAAATTGGCGTCAACAAGATAATCTTCTAATATCTTGGTTACTTTCCTCCATGAATATTTCTTTCAAGAATTGAATGGTTGAATGCACTTTTGCACATGAAATCTGGAATAAACTTCAAATCTATTTTGCCTCTCATACTCAAACAAAGGTAAAACAGTTGAAAAATCAACTGAAAAACATCAAAAAGAAAGGCCCTGCATCTGAATACCTACTTGAAATCAAGAAGACAGTTGACTCTTTGGGAGCTGTTGGATCTCCCTTAACAGATGCAGAATACTCAGAAGCTATTCTTGATGGCTTAAGTGAAGAATACACTTCTCTCATTACCTCTGCAATGTCTCGATCTCCTCCTTTTTCAATCATTGAATTAGAAACTTTCTTGCTTGCTCAAGAAGATATGCTTGACAGGTTTAAAAAATCTGACCCTACTCCTATTCAAGCCAATTTTACTCAAAGATCTATGCAACAAGACAACAATGGTGGCCTCTTTTTTGGAGGAAGAAGAGGCACAGGAGGACGTGGTTTTAGAGGTGGCAGAACTCGAGGTAATTCTTGGAGCCAAAATCGTTTACAATGCCAAATATGTGGCAGACAAGGACATCATGCTTGGAAATGCTTCTATAGATATGATTCTAATTTTCAAAACACTCAATCCACTGCACCATCTCAACAGAATCCTAGACCTCCTCCTTTTCCACTTGCCTCTTTTCATAATCCTGCAGACTACATTGCTGACCCTGCTTCACTCACTGATAGCTCTTGGTATCCAAATTCTGGAATCACTCATCACTTGACTAATGATCTTGGTAACTTCTCCTCTAGCTCTGAGTATAATGGCTCTGAGCAAGTCCATATAGGGGACGACACAAGTATGCCTATTCATCACGTTGGAAATTCCTTTTTAACATCATCCACATCTTCTTTTCCTTTCAAACTTGAAAATTTATTGCATGTTCCTCATATCACCAAGAATTTAATCAGTGTCTCTCAATTTGCCAAGGATAACAAAGTTTATTTTGAATTTTATCTTGATTTCTGCCTTGTTAAATGTCAGGTCACTAAGGACATTGTCCTCAAAGGGAAACTCAAAGATGGTCTCTATCAATTTACCAATGTTCATATTAATCCCATGCCATTTGTTCCCAAACCCCCTATATCTTTGTACATCAAACATGTCTCTTTTGATCTTTGGCATAAAAGATTAGGCCATGCTAATTCTCAGATTGTATGTTCTGTCCTTCAACAATGTAATTTTTCATTTTCTCAACAAATCATCTATTGTTTCTTCTGTTTGTGAAGCATTTTGTTTAGGTAAAATTCATCAATTGCCTCAACCCATTCCCACTACTCAATATATTGCTCCCCTTGATCTTATATTTTCGGATGTATGGGGACCATCTCCCATTGCTGGTTATTCTGGTAGCAGATATTATGTCTTATTTGTGGATGCTTATACTGGATATAGTTGTCTTTACTCGCTGCACAATAAATCTCAGGTTTATCAAGCTTTTCTACAATACAAAGCTATGATTGAAACTCTCACTGGATTAAAAATTAAATCTCTCCAAACTGATAATGCTAAGGAATTTACCTCTAATGCCTTTACTGATTTTCTGCATACTCATGGTATAACTCACAGACTTACTTGTTCATATTCTCACCAACAAAATGGTAAGGTTGAAAGGAAACATAGACACATAACTGAAATAGGCTTAACTCTTCTAGCTCATGCTAAACTTCCCTTATCCCTTTGGGATGAAGCTTTCTCTTCTACCATATACATCATTAACAAACTTCCCTCACCTGTTACTAAATCAAAATCACCTTTTGAACTCATACTTCACCATAAACTTGATTACAATTTTTTAAAAGTCTTTGGTTGCACTTGCTTTCCTCTTCTCAGACCCTATAATAAAAATAAACTTGATTTTCGATCTCACAAATGCTTATTTTTGGGTTATGCTATTGATCACAAAGGCTACAAGTGTCTTTCTCCTACATGTAAACTCTTTATTTCTAGAGATGTTATTTTTGATGAATCTAAATTTCCTTATCCCATTCTATTCTCTAACACTTCTATTGCACCCACCATTCCTGTTTCTGCTTCAACTCCCACTATTAGTCTTATCCCCCAACATTCTACCGCATCTCATCCTTCTCCATCTCACACTACATCTTCTACTTCCTTACCTCTTACTGTAATATCAGATACTACTAATGTTGTTTCAAGTTCTCCTTCTTTAGGTCCAGCTTTAGCTTCTGATTCAACTCAGCCTTCAATTACCACTGACATTCCCAATACCAGCACCACAGCTTCCCTCATTTCCTCTCCTGCACCTCTTGATCATGGTCTTCACCCTATGCAAACTCGAAGCAAATCTGGCATCCTTAAACCTAAGACCTATGCTACTGCTTTACTCAATTCTCCTCTTGATTTGGTCAATACTAAACCTCAAATTGTTTCTCAAGCTCTCACTTGCCCTCATTCGAAGCAAGCTATGACAGAGGAATTAACTACTCTCCACCAAGCTGGTACTTGGACTCTTGTTTCCCCTCCACCCAACATCAAACCTATAGGCTGCAAGTGGATATTCAGAATCAAATGTCAACCCAATGGTACAATTCAGAAATACAAAGCTCGGCTTGTTGCAAAAGGTTTTCAACAAAGGGAAGACTTTAATTTTACTGAAATCTTTAGTCCTGTTATAAAACCATCCACCATTCGGCTCATTCTTTCCATTGCTCTCACAAAAGGCTGGTCCATCAGACAATTTGACTTCAATAATGCTTTCTTATGTGGTACTCTTCAAGACATTGTCTTTATGCAACAACCTGAAGGATTGTCAACCACCACTCCTCATCTTGTATGCAAATCAACAAGGCTCTCTATGGCCTCAAACAAGCTCCTCGGGCTTGGTTCAACACTCTTAATCTCACTCTCCAACGTTTTGGTTCTCACAGTACTAAGTCTGATGCTTCTTTATTTGTTCGTTTTACCTTTGCATCAACCACCTACATCCTTATCTATGTTGATGACATCTTAATCACTGGTAACAATCCCTCAGAAATATCCTCTCTTATCACTCAACTTCATTCCATTTTTTCCCTTAAAGATCTTGGCTCCTTGCATTACTTTCTTGGCCTTGAAGTTACATATCGTTCTCCTACATCAATCCATTTAAGTCAAACCAAATACATCACTGATCTCTTAACCAAAGCTAACATGCTTTCTGCCAAACCCATGCCTACTCCAATGCTTTCAAATCAAAATTATCCTCTGAAGGTGACACAGCCTTTTCTGATCCTACACTCTATAGATCCATTGTTGGTGGCCTCCAATATGCCACAATTACCCGCCCAGACCTTTCCATTGCTGTCAATAAGGTCAGTCAATTCATGCATAACCCTCTTGATATACATTAGAAGGCTGTTAAAAGAATTTTAAGATACCTCACAGGCACCATCAACCATGGTCTCATTGGCACCATCAACCATGGTCTCATTTTTCATAAGTCCACTAATCTTCGATTCCTTGCCTTCTGTGATTCTGACTGGGGATCTGACATTGATGATAGAAAGTCTACAAGTAGGGGTGTTCGCGGATCGGTTCGGATCGGTTTTGACCAAATTTAGGACCCAACCCAATCAAATTTGATCGGTTCGTTCGATTTTCAGAAGAAAAAAAATTGAAACCCAACCCAACCCAACTCGTTCATGAACAGTTCGGTTCGGTTCGGATCACCGGGTTACCCATTTAATTTTTTTTTAGAACTACTATTTTATATCACGATTCTTTCAAATATCTCATACAATTAATACAATATTATCAAATGTATGAAAGTAGTAAAATTGATTCATTTAATACCATCAACATAATATTATAAAATAGACTTATAATATAAATTAAAACACATGTCTCTTTCTTTTTATCAACCTACCTATATGGATTTTTCTTACATTGTTGGAACACATGTCTTCTCAAGTTAGAGGTTCCATAGACAAAACTAGCTATTGCATATGATGCATTACAATACTTGCAATAAGCCCTACCATATTCCTTCTTAGTAAAATGTTCCCAAACATTAGAAGGGGGTCTAGCAATTTTTTTTTTCCTTACCTCTACTTGTGCAAATTCAGATTGTTGTCCTTGCCCTTGTTGTGGTGGAGTTTCATGTCCTTGTGGTTGTCAAAAAACTTTTGTCCCTTGCTATGGTGGACTTTGAGTATGACATGGAGAGGGAGTACTAATTGGTGGAATTGGAGATGAATCATTAACACTTCCTGTACCACTTTTCTTTTCCAATTGTCTTATTTTCAAATTCTAAAGAACCTATTCACAATAGTGAAGTAACATGAACCTTATTCATTGAACAACAAAAGCAGTAATATGGAAATAAGAGATAAAAAAGACACAATCAATTTTAACGTAAAAAACCCAATTGGGTAAAAAATCACGACTTCCAAATTGGATAATCAATCCAATGGATAACTCCACTATGATAATTTTGTGTACAAGAGTTCCTAGTATCCTAGTTTCTTAGTCTACCCTTACACAACAATTATCCCAGCTGGTATCCTTGTTTCCCAGCAAAAAGCTCTAGTCTCAATTCACAAAGAACAGAGATAGACTGATATCTTTGTTTCCCAACCGGACTGGTATCCTAGTTTCCCAGTCAAAAGTCGTATGTCTCAATTCATCAAGAACAGAGACAAAACTGGTATCCTAGTTCCCATCTGCGACCTTTTCCAAAGTCAAGAAGAAGAATACAATAAAATAGTTATATTTACGCTTATATTCTTTAAGCAAATAGGTACCTTTAAATCCTGATTGAGTTGAAGAATCAAACTTGTCAAACGCTTCTATATGATTTCACAACAATTCTCTCAATGATGCAAACATAAACTCTCTAGTACTCTAATATTGGAATGAAATGCATACATGAATACT